>VZTY01016463.1:101553-128993 GCA_013400935.1 Turnix velox | reverse complement strand
CATCTTTGTGGCCCTTCTCTGGACCCGCGTTGTTGAGGGCTCCAGAACTGGACACAATACTCCAGGTGTGGTCTCACCAGTGCTGAGTAGAGGGGCAAAATCACCTCGCTGGACCTGCTGGTCACACTCCTCCTGATGCAACCCAGGATTTGGTTGGCCTTCTTGGCTGCGTGTGCACACTGCTGGCTCATGTTGAGTTTGTCATCAACTGACACACCCAAGTCTTTCTCTTCAGAGCTGCACTCAAGCCACTCTCCACCCAGCCTGTATCTGTGCTTGGGATTGCTTCGACCCAGGTGCAGGACCTTGCACTTGGCCTTGTTGAACTTCATGAGGTTGGCTTGGGCCCACCTCTCAAGCCTGTCATGGTCCCTCTGGATGGCATCCCTTCCTTCAGGTGTATCAACTGCACCACACAGCCTGGTGTCATCTGCAAACTTGCTGAGGGTGCACTCAATTCCACTGTCCATATCTCCTACAAAGATGTTAAATAGCCTTGCAGGAAGCATTTATCCACTTGGCATCATAAGTCACATGTGGAGCAAATGAGGCTGACTTGTCTAACTTCTAATAAGCCCTGGGAAGAATGAATTTTTGCCCTCACACATATAACTGGAAAACAAGTAAAGGTGGTGTTCACCTCTTTCCTTGGTAAAAGAGGACTTTTTGCAGCCTTGTACCAGTTACTTCTACATTTCTAAGGTTTTTGTATAGTGTTTTTTTGCTCCCAGCTAGCTTTTTTCCCCAAGCACTCATCTCTAATGTGTGCTTGTCACTGCAATGGGGACTCAAGTGAAAATTACTTTCCTTGGCTTGTGTCTGCCATTTAGTATACATCCAACAACACTCTGCCTTCTTGCCTTCTAATACCTCTGGTTTCTGTTTCTTTCCTTCTGCACCCTGTTAGGCTGCTATTGGAATACTTTCTGCTCCTTTTCCATAAGTGCATTTAATTTCTCTTCCTGACTGCATTTTTGCTTCTCTTGCTTCTCCTGCTGACAATGGCTGTGGCCCAAGCATAACTGTGGTGCAGACTGTACGTCTGCTGAGATGAAGATGAGTTGGTCAGTAAGAAATTGACCAACTTATTGCATTGGGCTTTCACAGCCTGTGCCCTTTTTATCTATTTCCAAGTCCCTACAACAGCCTCAATTTTATTTTTTTTTCATCATTAGCTTCCTTAGATTAATGGCCAGCTTCTTCAATGGAGTTTAAATAATTTGAGGGAAACAGCCTTCTCCTTGTCTTTTCTCATGAGTTTAGAGGTTAGAGAATAACTTACAGGGCTCAAGCAAGGCCAGCAACTAAATGCCCTGCTCTATGATGCTGTTTAACCATGCTGTGGTGATAGCTGGAGCCTCTTGACAAAGAATAAAGCTGTTCAGCACCAAGCAGCCGTGACCCCCATCCAAGAGAGATCAGTAGCTCCCATACAGGATGGGAGACAAGTGTACCTGGAGGAAGGCTGGGAAAGCAGAAATAGCAACCATTTTTTCATCAGATTTGTTCAAAGCTCCCCTGCAGCTTTGGGGAAAAGTGCATTCTGCAATAGGGCATTCCCACCTCTCTGCTGCATGCAATACTTCAAAAGGCATACCCTAAAAGAGATGTGGAAGAAACCCAACAGCAAACAGAGTGAACCTAGTGACCTCCTGGGAAGCTCCAAGAGAGGGTGCTTGGTTCTCCGCCATGCCTAGGGCATGGACCTCCCATGGAAAACAAACAGCTTCCAGAAAACATGTCCTCCATTCCCTGAACTCAGCTATTTATAGATCTGTGTTGTCACTCTGAATGAGTTTCTTTTTTTGCTTCTGTAGCTGCTGGGAAAAAAAAAGAAAAGAAACAGAATTTGCTCAGCAGCCAAAGCCTGTTTACCATGGCATGGAGCAAATGGTTTGTTTGGAGTTGCACTTTTCCTGTTCAATCGTTGCCAGTGAGGAGAGGAAGGCAGAGGAGCCTCCTGTGTGGGCAACTGACAAGCAAAGGAGGTCAGTGTCACTGAAGAAGCAGTTGGACCATCCATGATGCTCTGATGCCTGCCACTATTCTGTAGTCTGCCAAGAGATGCTGGTGGGAGATGCAGAAACTCTGTAAAACCAGGGAGATGGCACAGAGTGCTGGTCAGAGAAGGGGGCTCAAGAAAGAATCCTGGCACAGATGAGACTGTGATTCAAATTGGTATTCAGTCCTCCCTGTGTGGAACACTGTGGTAAACACACTGGGAATTTTCAAAACTTCCAAGAGCAGGAGGGTCTGCAAAGCAACATCACTGTGGGGTCATTGTGTCTCCATGATTTAAACCTGTTTTTCTTCATTTTGAAGGAGATTGCCTTCCCAGCAGACTCTTGAAACCCAGACCGTATTTCAGTCTGCCCTTTGTTTATATCAAAACCCAGGAAAAGCCCCCAAAAGGGAGAAAGCATGATCTACATCTCAGGGTCTTTGCTTGCAGACTTTTTCTAGGAAAGCCCAACAGTCAACAAAACAATAGACATTCCACACCTCATGCTTGGAAACCTACAAAAAAGCATTACTCAAACTACCCTTCATTGCAGAACAATCTTTTGCAATTGTATTATCCTGACATCTTTGTCTGTTAGAGAAGATCATACCAGTTCTTTGCTCAGGAAAGCATGAAGAGCAGGGTGTAGCTCAGCACCCTTGCTCTCTGCAGTCATAGCACTTGCAGAAGCACATGGAACATGTGCTCATGAACTTCCTCTACATGACTATGATACACAAATGGGAAGCAAATCCACCCTTTTACAAGTATTACTACCCTGCCTGTCCAGTATCAGCTTGGGGAAGGACTCCTGAAGAGCCAGATGCGACAAAGACACATCAGAGAGACTGTCCCACGTAAGCAAAGCCATGAAGACTCCCACCCGAATCCCCCAGGGGGGTTGCTAATGGCTGCAGATGAAGCAAGAGGGTTGAACCTGCTGAAAAGCAAAATAATTCCATTAGCATTCTATGTGCAGAAAGGAGAGGAAGAGGAAGTGACTTGTCATTTAATGTCTGCCATTGGATGAACACAGCAGCAAAGATTTATTAGTGCTTCTCCCCTCTTGGACACGGTTTGCCAGCATGAACTGTATTTGAACAAGGGGCAGAAGTTCTAAGCAGTAACAGTCCTTACTGTTTTAATCATAAAATCATAGAATAGTTTGGAAGGGACCTTAAAGATAATCTAGTTCCAACCCCCTGCCATGGGCAGGGACACTTCCCACTAGACCAGATTGCTCAGTGCCTCATCCAGCCTGGCTTTAAACACCTCCAGGGAGAGAGCATCCACAACCTCTCTGGGCAACCTATTCTAGTGTTTCACCACCCTCACAGTAAAGAATTTTTTTCTTCTGTTCAGCCTGAATCTCTCCTCTTCCAATTTACATCCGTTGTTCCTAGTCCTGCCATCGCATTTCCTATTAAATAGTCCTACCCCAGCCTTTCTGTAGGCCCCGTTCAGGTATTGATAAATTACTATGAGGTTCCTCCTGAGCCTTATGTTCTCCAACTAAAATAAGCAATTTAACAGGGTCTTTCTTCTCCCTATATTACCCACTCAACAGGGTGTTCTGCCTATATTTGCCATCCCAGCATTTGCAGAGCAGCTCAGCTGCTTGACTGATTGATGAGGGAAAGCAGGCTTCATTCATCCAGCTAGCTAATTACTGTGGAGCCAGGGTCACATCTGTCCTACTGCTGCCTGAGGTCTGTTACTTGGGCTCTTTAGAAATCATGTATGGGAAACAGCAAAATTACAACATAATTCTTAACTGTCCTGGGCTGCTAATTAACTTAAAGCAGAGTATCCCAAGCTCGTGCATGTTATTGCAGTGGGAAAAAGGATAATTTCAAGGACAGTTTCAGCAGAAGTCAGTGGCCATTTTTTGTTACCCATCATTGTCATATGTTGACAATGAGATGCCCCTGTTAAGGTGAAATATCCAAGAGGACACTGGCTGTGCATGTTGGCACCCTAAAGGGCTACTATCACAGCAAGGATATTCTCAGGGAATGTCCTTCAATCCACATTTCTTTTCCCTTGCTTGTCCTAGGGGGAAGCTCATGAAGGGACCTTGCTCTGCATCCATCACTCTTGTGTGTGACACACAAAATATTTGTTCCTGAACCACAATGTCACTGTCCTGTGGCTATGGGGTTTTGATAAGGCCTTTCCAAATGGCCAGTGATGGATAGAGGGACTCCCAGAACCACCCCAACTTCCCTGAAAGCACCAGATCTTAACTGCATTTATCCATGGAGGTGGAAAGCTCCCAAAACAGAGACTCAAAGAATCCCATGACTCAAAAAAAAGCATCAGGGTAGTCAAGAAGGCCAGAATGAAAGTGACAAAGCAGTTATCTAAACTAGCTGAGCCCCCCTTGAGTGGAAATTTCTTGCCCTACTGTCCCACGGCCTTTGAATCCTTACAGTGTTTAGAGGGACTTGGATCACTGTCAGATGGTCACCATGTTAGGCAGATTTTAACACCCTCCTCCCCCCTGACCCAAACCCCCTTTTGAGACAGTAGAGTTATTGCTCTCTCTTCTCTCACTGCAGTATCTGGCTTGCTGCTGCTCCTGTTACTGGCATGTTTTCTCACCCAGACAGGTCCCAGTTTCTCATAGACAGAGAAAGCAAAGCAACTCTTACTGAGGGGAATATTTCTTGACCCTCTTTCAGTCTTACCATGTTGCAATATTCTTGATCTGTTATCTCTTCTCAGACATAGCACGGATACTGGGTGTCCCACTTGTTGAGCCCTGGGAAGCACCCAAGCATATAATCATAGAATGGTTTGGGTTGGAAGGGACCATAAATATCATTTAGTTCCAACCCCAATGCCATGGGCAGGGACACCTCCCACTAGACCAGGTTGCTCAAAGTCTCATCCAGCCTGGCCTTAAACACCTCCAGGCAGGGGGCATTCACAATCTCTCTGGGCAACCTGTTCCAGTGTCTCACCATCCTCACAGTAAATAACTTATTTCTTATGTCCTTATAGTATATTCTTATGAACACCCTAGGGTGAA
Source organism: Turnix velox (assembly GCA_013400935.1). Classification (NCBI taxonomy): domain Eukaryota; kingdom Metazoa; phylum Chordata; class Aves; order Charadriiformes; family Turnicidae; genus Turnix; species Turnix velox. Next base: position 123,957 of record VZTY01016463.1, on the reverse strand, counting down.
AAGGAGCCTTGCAGCTTGTCCAGAGGTGGCCAGTAAGAATAGGTTCTGTGCTTTAGAGCTTTTGTGGTTGCAAGCAGCAAGAAATATCTTTCATCTTAAGAGCAATTGCCCAAATGCAGAAGTTCCTGTTGGACTGGAAGCTGGAGGAACAGCGCCTTGCAGCACTCACAGCCCTGGTAATGACAAGGAAAGAGGACCATGGAGCAGGAAAGAAAATCTGCCAATCCCCTGGGAGATCCTTCTTAAACTTCGTTGGGTAAACAAAGTAAATCCTCCCTCACCCTCAAGAATAAGTGACCTCACTCTTCTGTGTACGGGTTTTAGTGCAATTTATGAGCAAAAATCTCTGAAATGGGGGAAAAATTAAGCTGTGGGACAAAATTAAATGCTTCCTACTTCGCCACAATTTAGTGTGGTGATTTGGGAGGGACAGAAAGGACAGCTAGGGACAGAAAGCAGGACCAGAGTTGCAGTGCCATAAAGCAAACACCATTTCCTTTCAGGAGCATTAGTGAGACCTTGAAATTTCTCTGGCATGGTTTTGCTCAGAAATTTCTTTACAGTTCACACCAGCAGCACTGGTGTCACCCTTGTAAATACAGCAAGACCTGGTACTCTGAGCAAGTGAATCTCTGAGGAGCTAAGACTGATTAAGAGGAAAAACTGAGTTACCTTATGGTCTTTTACTTCTTCAGAATAATTTTCCTGTGCAGGGAATAATAAAAAAAAAACAACAGAACAGATGACTGTGGAAAAGGAGAGAAGAAAGGGAATAACCAGCATTTGGGTAGTGGAACTGCATTAATATAGCATGTGCAAGTCTGTTTATTCTCTTGCGTGCTGTCAAAAAAAAAAAAAAAGAAAAACTAGAGAGAGGAGAGAAAAAGAAATGAAGAGAGAGTGTTTATGATTCATTTAACGAGAACTAATTGGAAGTTAGTAAAAAGATTTTAATTTTAAGAAGCAAGTCTTGGCTAGGTGATAAAATTTTAAAATTTGCCATGGACTCCCTTTTCTCTGTCCTTTTACAAGCAGGGATCAATCATATAGTAACGTGCAGGGAGGTGGGGAACTTCAAGTTTACACTGACCACTCCACTGTAAAATACACTAGCAGTTACTGCAACACTGCTTATTAACAAGGCCAAGTTGCATATTTAGAGAGAACATGCCTGAGGCAAAATCTGTTCAGAGGACAAAGCACTCAAACTGTGAGATACCTGGGGTTTTTTTTGCAGTTTGCCATGTCTGGACCACCCACTATAATCATATAATCATACAAAGCAATGAGTTAGAAGGGACCTTGAAAGGCCATCTAGTCCAGCCCTCCTGCAGTGAGCAGGGACAGCCATCAGGTTGCTCAGAGCCTCATCCAGTCTGACTTTGAATGTCTCTAGGGATGGGTCTTCCACCACCTCCCTGGGCAACTTGTGCCAGTGCCTCACCACCCTCAAAGAGGAAAACTTTCTCTAATGTCTAACCTAAACCTACTCTGCTCTAGTTTAAAACCATTGCCCCTTGTCATATCACACCACATTCTGGCAAATAGTCCCTCCCCAGCTTTCCTGTAGGCCACCTTCAAGTACTGGGAGCTTGCTGTGCATTTTTCTGGAGTCCTCTCCAGGCTAAATAGACTCAACTCTCTCAGCCTGTCCTCATAGGAGAGGTTCTCCAGCCCTCGCATCCTCCTCATGGCCCTCCTCTGAACCTTCTCCAGTAAATCCATCTCCTTCTTGTGCTGAACATTCCACCACAAGACACAATACTCCAGATGGGTTCTCATGAAAGTAGAATAAATGGGCCGAATCACTTCTTGATCTGCTGATGCAGCCCAGGATATGGTTGGTCTTCTGGGCTCCAAGCACACACTGTTGGCTCATGTCCAGCTTTTCATCCATCAGCACCCCCAAGTACTTCTCCCCGGGCTGCATTGTATCATGTTATCCCACAGTCTGTAATGGTAATGAGGATTTGCCCTTCCCAAGTGCAGCACTCTGCACTTGTCCTTGTTGAACTTCATGAGATTTGCCCCTGGTGAAGCCATGCTGACTGACTCGAGTCATCTACCCAGTCTCCTTGTGCTGTAGCATAGCTTATAGAAGAACCTGCTCCATGATTGTCCCAGGCTCAGAGGCGAGACTGACAGACTGATAGTTCCCAGCATCTTCCTTTCTATCCTATTAGAAAATGGGTGAAATGTTCTCCTTCTTCCAGTCACCAGTGACTTCATCTGATCACCATGACTTTTCAATGTCATGGAGAGAGGCTTGACAACTACAACAGCCAGTTCCCTCAGAACTCTGGGATGCACCCGAATCTCTGGTAGAACTACAGGGAAATCTTCCCTACTTTCAACTATCTCACATTCATTAGGCTGTACCTCTGGTAAGGTTTGCTTGGGGTTTTTATTATGAAGTCTTAAGGCAGTAGTACTTGGAGCCAAGCTCATCCCTAGTGACATGAATTCCCCTGCCTTCCAGATGTTGCCATTTGGCCCAAATTCCTCTACAGCTGCATTTGCTTTGGTGTAAGTTAGTACCTAAGTTAAAGGGTGCAATATGTATAACCTCTCCCTCCAATCAAAAAACTTCATGAAGTTGTCTATTTAAGAGGAGAAAATCAGAAAGCAATATGTAGAAAGGGTAGATTTATTTACAAGAATTAGAAAACACTTTTGGGAAATAGGAGATCTTTGTAGATCAGGCTTCTTATTATAAAGATAGAAATAGGGATTTTTTCAAAGAGAAAACCCTAGAGACCCAGTGATCACACAGGTCATCCTGTGCAACTGAAAACAATCTCCAAAGCTTTACAACACCACTGTGAAGGAAAGCAGGGCAAATCTTTGCTGCCTGAGGCATAGATTTCAGTCCCCTTTGAATAATAGGTAAAGACATGCTCCTTTACCTTCAGCTGGTTATAACCCTGCACAGTGTGACCATAAGGCTAATACAGGGTTTCAAATCCTTGTATGTGAACTGGAGATAACACAAATTCCTCCTCTGTAGCATGGCACCACAGCACCAAACAGGGACTTGCTGAGAACCAAGATCTGAGGACCTGCCAGGAAAGCAAAGCCTTTGGGCATACATAGACTGGAGGGACTGATCCTTCTCTCAGTGTCAGCAGCCTTCTCTGGGACACCTGCCACTCTCTGAGAACACCAAGATGTAGATGAAAGGAGGGCAGCTTCCTCCAGCTGCCTTCCCAGAGAAGAAAGTATTTTGCAGAGAAAAGAAGCACAGAGATGAGGTGGATCTGGCAGAGAGAAAGGGAGATAGACGGAAGGAACTAGTCTGAAAATAATTTTCTCTTAATTATTTTTGTGAGAAGGGAGTAATGTCATAGAGTGGAGAAAAACCTGCAGTTGTAGCAGGTATGTAAATCCAAGCCACATAATCATTTGAATGTACATGAGATTTCAGCTTCACTTCCAGCTGTTCTGCACCAGAAAATCTTTCCCTGAAGAAAGGGAACAAATAAAATAACTGAAAGAAAATATGAAAAAAAGAGAGCATATTAAAACCTAGTGGAGAGCTTTTTGAGAGAGAAGAGAAGCTGTCTGAGAGCCTTCTAAAACTGGAGAGATTGTATATCTTCTGTCTGTGTAGATACTGGGGTAGTGCAAAGGTTGAAGAGGAGCTGGTGGTGTGGAGTGTGGCAGGAGGGGTTGGTGAGAAAGGAGCAAGTAAGAGAAAGGTAGCTGCGCTACATCCACCCAGCACTACCAGACCTTGACACCCTGCAGCAAAAGTTTCAAGGTCCAAAAACATGTGAAAGTTGTGTTGGGAGGGTGAAAGTCTTACAGCTGCCAAGTAGAGGAAGACTGACATTAGGAGAACAATTCAGATTTCCTTTAAAATTCATATGGAAATAACTTTATTTCTTCCATTAATTACTTGGAGAAAACCAGCTGTGACCTTATCTAGATCTTCCTGCTCTGGCAGAGGGATTGGACTACATGATCTTTCAAGGTCCCTTCCAATCTCTGACATTCTGTATGATTCTGATTCTTGTCTTATTCATGTTCACAAGTGGGGGAAACCACCTCTGCAAACACCAAAAAGTTTAGATTGAATATCACAGTTTTTGGAAGAAGTATTCAAGCTCAGGCTTTGTGGATTGAGACCTGTATCCACCAAGACAGTCACTGAACCCCCATGTCAGTGGGAAAAGAAAGAGGTGGCAGCTGAGAGCAGAAGGAGAAAAACCATAAATGGGTTCCTGAAAGAAACAGCAATTATTTTTTCCAGTTACACCATTCTTTACAGAAGCCTTTCCAAATCTGTTTCAGTCATGTCAATTCATGCCATTCTGCTGCAGTCAAGCCAGGCAATCAATTATCTGATGCTTCTGTTCAAAATACCAACCTAGTCTAAAACAGCAATAGTAATGCTGTGTAAGGACACAAGTTTTTCTCTGGGGCTTGGAAATCAATTAGGTCTTTGAAAAACATTGAAAGAACCACTTGCATAGGGAAAATATCTTTAGGAGTTTTGCTCCCTGACCTGTATTTTTGCCATGATTGTAATGGGAAGTTGTAAATACTCAATTCAACCTTTGATCGGGGTGAGACTTCCATTATATGTGTTTTTCTGTAACAAACCTATTTTGTTTCTATATGATAGGTATTTCTATATTGCCAGCCTAGGAGGACAAGGACAAGTGGCTTCCCTCATAACCCAACACAGTCTTAGGATATCTGTGCCCTGAAAACAAGCTTGTTCTTTTTGCTGTTTAGAGTTCAAGTTCATTCTTCTTCAAAGTTTTACGACCAGGACACTGCCATGCTTTCAAGGTCCGATTTCCTACTGGTATAACATCAGCTTCTTTGAAAGTGAGGTATCTCCTCTCAAGGGTGACCACAAGCCTCAAGCCTCCCTGTGAAGCCATCAGCTGAATGAAAGAATTGCCTTAACCTGCAGAGGCTTTCCTACAACTAATTAGGAATGTGTGCTGAAGGCCATCTTTTAATCAGAGACTGCCTTCCCTGTTGGTATTAGTCAGTCTGGTCATGGTGACTTTAAATACAGATTAGCTGTCCTGTTGTAGACAGTGTGGGGCTCCCCTTTCACCCAAACTTTGCATTCCTTGAATTACAGGCAGTGGAGGATTTAAATTAAACTAGAACTGTACAATCTGCTTGCCTTTAGCCTTTGTACCTTGCAGTCTGAAACACTAGAATCAAAAAGTAAAAGCCAAGGGAGTGGCATTGCAGGTGGGTCTCTGTTTTCCTTCTGTATCTAGATTGGTTTCAATAATGGTGTCTGCAAACTGATACTTTAGCTCCCACTAAACTGGTGACTCCAACAGGTGACTGCAAGTTCCAACCAGCACCAACACGCAGTTTTTCCTGTCTTGTTTCAAGTGAGTTAATAATTGTTAACTTTTTGTTCTCTCCATTTTCACAAGTTTGCAAAGTTCATTCTTTCTAGTCAGCAGGGCAGCATAAGGGCAAGCTCGTTTTTTCCACTTCCTGTAGAGCCTAAAGAAATTACTCTCTGATCTGTAGAGCAAAATAAAGCCCCTTTTGGAACCTCTGACACAAACCAACATGTGATTAACCCAGCAATAATCTTATCAAGCTGTCATTGTCCTTTGCACCCGATACAGCAAAAAGAAAAAAAAAGAAGGGGGCAGCTGGCATTTATTTTTAAACTTAAAAATGATCATGAGAAATGGAAGTGCTTTTGGAGGAATTAGTCATGGTTCACAATGATAATCTTTGTTAATGAAGCTCCAAGGAGGCTTCCACCCAGAAGTGACAAATAATGAGGTTCAGAAATGTTTACAAGTCCATAGAGAATTCAGTAACAAAGATTCTCTAGTGAGAGAGTTGAAGGAGCCTGCAGGATGTGAAGAGTGACATTTATGCGAGGGTACAGTGTTAAAATGCCAGAGTGGCACCAGACATGCAGGCAGGAGCTCAGCTCATAATCAGATTGCTGCCTATGCTTGTAAAAGTCGTGCATTCCCCTGAGAGCTCTCACTCCCAGCCTCCTGAGGGAGCAGGATGAGGTAAGGCAAGCTTGTGGTTGAAGTTACCTGTGCTTTGGGGATCTTCTGCAATTTTCTCTGTGCCAATATCACTTGGGGTTTCCATGTGTGTCCACCAGTGCTGCATAGCCAGAGGGGTGAAGGCAGTGACTGCTGCCTTCTCTGCTGAGTCAGAAGTAGAATCATCAAGACAGAGCCACACTCTTTTCATCAGTGCCCAGCAAAGGCCATTGTTAAGCTTCACAGTACAGGAAATTCTGGCTGGACACATGGCAGAATACTTTGCCATGAGGACAATGCAGCAGTGGAGAACTATGTCAAGAAAGGCAGTGCAGTTTCCATCCTTAGAGGTTTCAAAACCAGGCTGGACAGAGGCCACATAACCCAGTCTTGTACAGGAGGCTGGATGAGAAACTTCTAGAGGTTCCTTCCCATCTGGGCTAATTTAGGTGTCTGTACTTTTTTCCTGCTAAAATTATGAGTCACTGCAGTAATTCCTCTCACAAGATCTCCTGGACCGGGAGTGAGGCTTGTCATAAATGTTGATTTTAAAATGAAAATACCAGCTTGCAGCAGAACTGTTAGTTTAGAAGAAGGAAAATTTCCAAGATTTCCAAAGTTTCACAAAGATCTTGGGGCCATTTACAAACAGAACTGGACCAGCTTCTCTGTCCTTGCAGATTTTCAAATCTTAGCTAGATAAAGCCCCGAGTGGCCTTGTCGGATCTAATGGCTGATCCTGCTTGGAACAGGAGACTGGCCCAGAGATCTCCCAAGGTCCCTTCACCTCTCTGCTATTTCTATTTGTTCTCTTCTTTGCAAACCTCTGGAGAGGGTAGTGACGTAGATACAGAAGATATGTGAGTTCTATCTTTGGTCTGGGGTGAGAGTTTATCTTCATGAAAGACCTTGTTCTTCCAATGCTTTGTCAGATGCCCACAAACAACAATAAATTAAAGATAAAAAAACAAACCTCCAAACTGTTGTGTCCTTCCTCTTTCAAGTCAGATTTGCTTTTGCTTATCATTGCATTCTGGTATTCTTGGTTCAGTGGACATCTAGAAGCTGCTACACAGATTGAATTCTACCCTTTTTTCCAGAAATATACAAGAAATTCCTTATATAACAGAAAAAACCAACCCATTTCCCTCTCCATACAGAAGACTTTTAAAGCCTGCATTTGGATTGTAGCTTCTTCGAATAGTTATTTTCTCCAAAAGAATAATACTAGCTTCACCTTTCTGTTTAAAATTACATTTTCCTTTGTCTTGTCTCTGTAAGGATTTTACACAGAAAATTCTTCTTGCTGTAAATCCACTCTGACACACACAATATTTTGCACAATTAAAGATGCAAGAGCATCAGCAGCTAGAGCTCTGCAAGCACTTTAAGATTATTTTCAGCAGCTGATCACGTTGTTACCATGGCCTCTGTCAGAGGGCTCTACTAAGAGTTTTCAGAGCTTTATTCAAAGAGGGAAGGAGAACATCCCCATCCAATGTAACCCTGGCAGCTGCTTTTCTCATCTAAAAAGTAGTGAGTAACATTTTTAGCATGGCTTGCAGCTTTTTGCTTGGTTGGTTTTTGGGGAGGGCTTTTTTATTGCTAGTTTGAGGTTTTTTTGCAGGGGGGTTGTTTGCTTGAGCTGTAGTTTTGTTTGTTTGTTTGTGATTTTGTTTAAAGGTGGTTGTTTTGTATAGCTCAATGGCTGAACTGGAGAAAAGGACTGACCATAGGGACGCCTGGCCATAGGGAGTGCTACATCATTTTCCCAAGGGTCTGTGCAAACCTCACTGAGTTCATCAAGGGCAAGAGCAGGATGCTGCACTTGAGCCAGCCCTGTCTTCATAGGAGGTGATGTGATAGAGGGCATCTCTGTGGAAAAGGACTTGGGAGTACTAGTGGATGAAAAGCTGGACACAAGTCAACAGTGTGGGCTCACAGACCAAAAGGCCATTTGTATCCTGGCCTGTGGCCCACTAAAGCTGTGGCCAGCAGGTCAAGAGAGGTGATTCTCCCCATTTGATCTGGTGAAACTCCCTGGGAGTTACTGCATCCAGTTCTGGGGACCTCAGTACAAGAAGGATGTGGACCTACTGGAGAAGGTCCAGAGGAGAGCCACAAGGATCATGTGAGGGCTGGAGCACCTCCCCTGTGAGGACAGGCTTAGACAGCTGGGGCTGGNGACAGGCTGAGACAGCTGGGGCTGGAGAAGAGACCTCATAGCAGTCTCCCAGTACCTGAAGGTGGCCTATAGGAAAGCTGGGGAGAGACTATTAGCCAAGGCATGTAACAGTAGCACCAAGTGCAGTGGTTTTAAACCAGAGGAGGGCAGGTTTAGGTGAGACATTAGGAAAAAGTCTGCTGCCCTGGTCTAGTCCCCCCCATAGTACTTCACATAAGAGACAGCATTTTACTCCTGAGATGAGTATGGGCCTCTACCCAGGCAGTGAAACATGATCAAGCTAAAAGTGGATACACCAATTTTTCAGGAGGAAGGAAAAACTGAAGCTAGAAGCCTGGAAAAAAATCAGCTGGGAAAACTGGCTGAATTAGCCAAAATCTGCCATGCTGCCAGGCACTGGAAATAATGCTGCTGAAATAAACCCAGATCAGCTGTTGTGATGTGGAAGCAGACAACGACTACAATAACAGGATGCACCACTGGCAGACAAGCTGCTGAGCTTTTCAAAGATGCAGTAATTACAATCTTGTCTTTGTGTCAGGAAATGAAAAAGAAAAGGCCATTAAATATGTAAGCACCAAAGGTGCTGAGATAGCTCACTCCCCCGGCCCCACAGGAAGGAAGAGAAGCAGCACTGAGATGCTGCTGGGGACACAGAAACATCATGGGAAAGCCAGAGAACCACAGAATCACAGAATATCAGGGATTGGCAGGGACCTCATGAGATCATCTAGTTCAAACCCCTGCTGGAGCAGGAATACCTAGGACTAGGTCATACAGGAAGGCATCCAGACGGGTTTTGAATGTCTCCAGAGAAGGAGATTCCACAACCTCTCTGGGCAGCCCATTGCAGTGTTCTCCAGTCACTCTTACTGTGAAAAAGTTCTTTCTCAGATTCCTGTGGAACATACTATGCTCAGGTTTGTCCTAGGCCAACAGCTCCTGTGCTGTGACTGCACACTGCAGCTCAACAGGCATCATAGGCTTTGGGATGTCATCCCACTAGGAGCATGAGAGTATCTACAACCAGCAAGATGGACAATGATGGCCCACTGCAGTTCCATTGCTGACACTGTGGTCTGACCAGGCTGATGACTTTTCTTAATAATTTTATTCTTCCTGAGTGTAATATTAAGAAGCAAAGTTTAAGCAACAGATCTACTAACTCTCCCCTTCAGCCAGTGCAATGAAATAAGAAACCAGGGACATTTTCCAGCTATTTACAGAGCTGAAAGCTCATAGTCTTCATAGATGCTCCACAAGGTAAATTAGATACTTCACATATTTTATACTATCACTTGATCAGCTGGCAGCTACCAGGTGATAATTGGTTAGCATTTTCATTAAATAGCACTTAAAAATCCATCACTAAGAGTTTTACAGCTGCTGTGGCAAGTACTTATTTCTCAGATCTCCATTATTCCCACAGAGAGGGATCTTTTTTTTTTATTCTACAATGAGATTACTCAGCGAGTGCCTTAAGGTTTGCCTGGTCTCCATGTTATTCCCAATTCTTTAAAGAGATAATTCAGATTTTTGTTATTCTAAAAAAAAATGTAAGAACAGCAGCTTTGAGGGGTGAATCAGCTTCTTTGCTTTTTGCTCGGAGTTTTGATACTCTACACGAGACAACAATTTTGGCCACTGACACTCTGGTTTAAGCAGCATTTTGTTATGGGGTTCTTAAGGGCTTGTTCTAGCATAAGGATTTACTTTCTGGTTAGCAGACACAGACTTCAAGCTGTCCTGAGCATCAGCAACTTCCTCTTGATGTATGTATCTCTGAATTCTGTAATAAAAAATAATAAAAATTTAAATAAACAGGCTAGCTAACATAGAAGATCATTTTTTTCCTGATTTTTTTCTGAAAAATTATTATACATAAATGTGCAGTTTTCACCTAGAAGTTCTGTGTCTTCTCATAACAGAGTAATAGAGGCAAGGTTTCATCCTTTCTAATACAATATTTTAATAACTAATACAGTTTCAGCATGAAGCAATGCAAAATAATGTATTTTCTATAGTGATTCCAGGAGCTAATCAGTTTGTGTTTGGGGTGCATGCAGTTTCCTTCTGATTAAACCTTTTCACTCTAAGGAGGAAGATGTCTAACAAGTAACACGGAAAAATCTGATTTCTATTCTTCCAAGAAACACTAAAAAATTAAAACACTGGTCTTCCAAGAAACATGGTATATATAATTCATTGTTACCATTTATCTGGACAATAAAGTAAAACTTTTTTTCTTTTAAAATCTCTAGTAAATCTCNATGAGGACAGGCTGAAGAAGTTGGGGTTGTTCAGCCTGGAGAAGAGAAGGCTCAGAGGGGACCTCATAGTAACTTATCAGTACCTGAGGGGGTCCTACAGAAAGGCAGGGGAAGGAATTTTTAACATAATATCGGATGGGAGGACTAGAAACAATGGATATAAATTAGAGGGGGATAGATTTAGACTAGACATAAGAAAGAAATTCTTTACAGTGAGGGTGGTGAAGCACTGGAACCAGTTGCCCAGGGAGGTTGTGGATGCCCCCTCTCTGGAGGTGTTCAAGACTAGGCTGGACAGGGCACTGGGCAGCCTGGTCTAGTGGGAGGTGTCCCTGCCTATGTCAGGGGGGTTGGAACTCGATGATCTTTAAGGTCCCTTCCAGCCCAAACTATTCTATGATTCTATGATTCCCTGTTAAGTCTCTCTGGAAAGAGACTATCTAATAATTGATATCCCCTTTTTTTACCTCTCTGCTTTAATTAACCCATAATATGGAGGATGCACTGCTGCTGTATTTACTCCTGCTCATGAAAAATAATCTCAATGTTTGTCACACAAATATTTCTAAATGTCACTCTTCATTTTTGAAGTCTTTGGAGGATTTTAAAGCACATAACTAGTGAAATCATGTTTAGCGTAGGCTTGGACTGTATAAACTGTCTGGTGTTGCCTGAGAAAGTGTGAAAGGTGATTTTCAGAAGATGAAAGCTCCTTTAGATGTTCCTCCTTTGATACAGGCAGCAGTTACAGCACCCTGTTAAATAGAAGTGTTTTACTGGTATCACTACCAATTGTTTGATTTGTGCAATAAGCTCAAATACTTTTTTGTGGCCATAAAAATTTTATTGACAGTATTACACAGTTTGTCCACAGACCTACAGAAAAAGAATACAGGCTGTGTAATGGTTTTCTCATACAGACAGTTCGTCAAATCCTGCCCCTTCAATGTTTTTCAAGCAATAACAGTAAGGTCCAGTAAGGACCCAAAAAGTAATTTACCCAGGTCTCTGCCTGAGGACAGAAAGATCCAGCTCTTGCTACTGTTTTGTTTTTCTTTTTTTAAAAAATAATCTTTTTTAAGGATTTGGTTTGTTCTTTCTACTGTACCAGAAATTTGAAGTCAGTGAAACTGAGGAGACCTTATAGAAGCCTTCTAGTACCTACTGGGACTCTATAGGAGGGATGGGGGTAGACTATTGGAAGTGGAACCAGAGACTTGATCTGAACTTCCTCATGAAACTGGAAATCCATTGGGTTTCAAGGGTGTATTACAGTTGGTTACTGAAACTTTATACACAAATTAACAGAGACATTGCTTCACATACTGTTTTGCAATAGGCAGCTATCCTGCTCTTTCCAGTAGAACTTAAATTTGGGATTTATTCCCACATTTACTGCTTATTGCTCTTACATGATCTTTGTGCTTTTGTTTTTCTTGGAAATTATGCTTCAGTATGGACTTTTCCCCAGGCTTTTTCAACAATCTCTGTTCTATAGTTTAAAAGGAGTGACAGAAACTAGGTTAGTGTTTTATATGATCTCATTGCAATCTATATAAAAACCCCTCAGGTTTCTCTGACCTCCATGAAAGGCTGTATTTTGTTCTGTGATTTGGGGTTTGGTGGGTTTTTCTTTCCCACTTTGGATTAAAAATTTTTCTCATTTACTGTTGCCTTCTCCCATTTTTAAAAAACAGCCTAAGACAATTTTTAGGTAGTTTCGATAGAATGAGATTTGCACATTTGATTGTTATACAACCAGAGGAAATGAAGCCTCTATATTACCCAGGAAGTATAAATGTAGTTAGTGCTTAGCAAACTAAATACAAACATGAAAATGCTACTGATGGGTTTTACATCTGACTATACTGTCACAGGACCTATTAATCAATTCAACATACAGAGGTTATTTCACCTTCAATGATTTAAAACAGTATTGGGTGCAGAGTTTTCTAACCGTATTTACGATGCATACTGTAATAACTCATGTCAACAGCAGAAAATCTTTTTGCATGGATGGAGATCAGTGAGAGCTGGGTAGATAAAAATGGTTTTGTTATTTTGGAATATTTTGGGATATATTGGCAGAGATGCCACTCTATATAAAAATCCCCTTAGTAAGAGAGATGGTTTGCTTTTAGCTGAGTTCGCTTGCCCGTGTTAATGATGCAATTCAGGAGTAGAACCTGGTGCCGGATGCCAATTCATCTTTAATATTGCTCAAGAGTATACATGTGATTGGAACACACTGAGTGTGTTAAATGAAGACATTAAGACGTTAGAAAAAAAACAATGTGAAAGACCCATGGAAAAAAAATAACTATAACAGATTTGTGTGGTAGATACAGACCAAAGCAGAGTTGGAAGATTAGCAAAACCCTGAAGGATCTTTCTTACTTCTATAGCATAACAGATGGGAGACTAGACTTGGAATCCAGGGATGCTGAGTGAATTCATAACTAGCATTCTACATGTGAAAGCATTTTTCTAGAGCTAAGGCACTGCAAGGCTCAGCTTTGGGATCAAATGATTTATAGAAATCTAGAATCTCAGCTGCAGTTCAATCAAAGACACCACAGAGTTCAATCAAAGACACTACAGGGACGGACAAGTAGCAACAACCCTTAGTCTCGCATTATCTCCCATGAAATCCTTTTGGTTCCTCAAAGTAGTGCTGTTAAGAATAAACCTATGCTTATCCATACTTCCTTGCTGGAAGAGTAAATCAGATGTTTAGATACAAATTCTCTGAGGAGCAGCATGTGGGTTTGGATATACTGGCTATCACAGACACAATGCTGGCTGAGTATTTTACCACATCTGTGTATGAGTAGTGATGTATTAAACATGTTGCAAGTGAGTTGGTATCTCTGCTGCTCCTCTCTGCCCCTTTGGAACAGTGAAAACCACCACAAATCCTTAAGAGTAATTTTCCAAACTGTTTTCTGGTAACCCTGGGGATCACTCTGTACACACAGGGAAATACCACCGTCCCATGTGCTTCGGTGGCCCAGTGAAAGTCAGGTGTGTTTATAAACTGTCTTCCAAAATATATACTTCATGTAACAAAAAATACCTCTGCTTCAAGGTAAAGGGTTTATCTAAGATCTGATGCAAGTTCACAGAATAACAGAATGTCAGGGATTGGAAGGGACCTCAAGAGAGCATTTAGTTCTATCCCAGATCAGGTCACACAAGAAGGTATCCAGATGGGGTTTGAATGTCTTCAGAGAAGGAGATTTTACATCCTCTCTGTTTTTATCTCACAGCACAGATCAGGCTAAGAATTAAACACAAATTACTCCCGAGACAGCTTGGCCAAGCCACGTGGGATGCCACTAGAGCAAGGAGACTAATACAAAGGAAAAACAGGATCTGAAATCAAAGATATGTGACTTTGTTAGTGAGATGCAATGGCAGCTGTCCTCATCTAGGGACATGTTGTTTCACCCCCTAAGGGATATTTTAGGTCTTGTGTATAGCACAGTACCCGTAGGATCAACCTCCTGCTTATTATAAGGAAGTCCCTGTTTTTTGATCATCCTTTAGGCAGAGTAATTTTCAAGGTGAAAACTGCACAATTTCCCTTTATATCTTCTTGTTATATTTGAAGGAAGCCTTGATTATTGTAGAGGGGGGAAACAAAGCTTTATTCACCGTGCTAGCAATGTCCATAATAACAGCTTCCTAACATTAAGGCAAATCTAAATAGCAGTTAAAAATTGGGTATTTTGAAGAAAATTGCTCAACAAGTCATAAGACTTTGAACTTTAGCTGGAAATTTTTGCTTGCAGAAATATTCCAGTATCTCTACATATTCAAAATCAGATTCCAGTGCATACTAGGTCTTTTTGTTTCAGAACATTTAAAGCTTTTCTGGAACTGTTTCAATATGAGGTTAATTTGTCTAAGATTGCTCCTAAACTTTCCCCACAGCTCCTGTGCAAGCTTAAATGGCAGCTAAAATAGAAAATCTTGGGTCTTAATTTTTTTTGCAGAACCAGACATCACAGCTGTAAAATTTAAAGCATTATTTCTTTTTCAAATGCATAAAGGTGTAGGCATAAATTTTCAGTTTGCAAAATTTAGGTTTTAATATTAGCCACAAGGACCTGATAAGTTTTTCTTCAAGTGCTGAACTGTGTTTGCAATTGCTGTTCAGATTAAATTTATGGAATCTTGCAGATCTGTGGGTGGTGGAACTGGTACACAAATTGGCTCTTTGCCCTTTGTTTTGTTTGTTAGTTTCTGGTGTTTTTTCATTTGTTCTGTTGTGATTTTTGGGTTTGTTTGGGGTTTTTTTGTTGGTTTTTTTTGTTAGGTTTTTCTTTGTTTGTTTTATTTGGGGTTTTGTTTTGTGTTGTTTTGTTGGTTTTTTTTGTTTGTTTTGTTTTATTCTTTGAATCTTGAGCATTTAGGATCTGAGAAGGTTTTCTCTCTGTAGCTGGAAGGCACAAGCTCTACCACAGCAGTTAACTGTCAAGTAATACAAACCACCTCCCCACAGACAGCCTGCTTGCTTACAGAAATTGGTATGGGAAAAGGGGCTGACCAGCAGATAGTTTTCCTGATTTAATTGCAACTAGTGAAGAGATGAAGGAAGTAGAAATATACTTTTTTTTTCCCTCTGATACTTCTCATTCTGAGCTGAAAACACGAGCCACACATCAAATCAACCTTCACTTCTTTAGATCTCCTGTGGTCCAGCCACCTGCCCTGGCAGCAGCAGAAATGAGACAAAACCTTGCAGAAACAGGCTGGTACATCCTGCATGGTGGATTGATTTGAAATAGGATTTAAGAAACACAAGCTTTTTTTTTTGTTTTTTTTGGCCTTGGAAAGCACCGAATTGTTTTGTTGTTCTCTTTTCATTTAATGTTTGAATTGCTCCCAGAGTCAAGAGCTTTGTCACAGCTGGAGCCTGACCTGCTTGCACTGTTTATTTGAATGGCTTCAGGACAAAGAATGTCTAACACAGGTTGCAAAATGCTCCTGACTTTGTGTCACTCTGTTGGGGCATGAGTGAGGATTGATTGTGGCCATGAGCTGAGCATAATGCAGTGTTAAGGGCTGGAAATTGCTCAATCATTCCCTGATATTTCAAAGTTGTAACACTTTCTAAAGAACTCATAGAGTTCAAGCTGCTGCTTAGAAGAGTTAAGACATTTTAAAATGGCCCTAATAGTCTACACTATAATTCAAAAGTTCACAGTTTTCCTTCTTTTCAGCATCTTTTCCCAGTCCAATGCAAAACATGATTAACAAATCCATAAAGCTCTCCAAGCTGACCACATTTTTAGTCCTTCATGAAATTTAGATATTTGATATCAACAAAACAAACTGTGATAATTTTTCTGCACTTGTTCATTACCTTGGTTGCCTGGCTCACCATCATAACACTTTAAAACTCTGTGCTATTTTTGTCTCTTTCCCTGTGATAGGGATATTCTGGATGGGAAAATTCTCATGTGTTTGCTCCAGTCTCTTCCTTGCACTCTCTTTACAAAACAGGTATCACCTATTAATGAATTCACTGTAAACTGATTAAATCTGTATAACTCAGGAAATAATAAGCTCCAAAAGGCCACTCAGCAACAAGGACAGAATTCTTGACATAATTTTAAATTCAGCTCTGTGACTCAGCAGCAGAGCTCCTTATCCAGAGCACTGAGCCTCATTCTACCTGATGTATGATCAGCTCTGGGTCATCATGGCTTTTCAAGGTCTGTCTCATCTCTTAATTCTGATTTCTCAGATTAAATCAGCTGCCATAGAATCATAGAAGAATTTGGGTTAGAAGGCACCTTTAAAGGCCATCTACTCCAACTCCCCTGCAATGAGCAGGATCCTGGGCTTCAAGAGAAGTGTGGCCAGCAGGTCAAAGCCCTCTACTCGGCCCTGGTGAGACCACACTGGAGTTACTGTGCCCAGTTCTGGAGCTCTCAGCCTAAAAAGGACATTGAGCTGTTGGAGAGGGTCCAGAGGAGGGCCACAAAGATGATCAGAAGGCTGGAGCACTTCCCTTATGAGGGAAGGTTGAAGGAGTTGGGGTTGTTCAGCTTGGAGAAGAGAAGGCTCGGGGGCCTACAGAAAGGCTGGGGTTGGACTTTTTA
Organism: Turnix velox; assembly: GCA_013400935.1. Classification (NCBI taxonomy): domain Eukaryota; kingdom Metazoa; phylum Chordata; class Aves; order Charadriiformes; family Turnicidae; genus Turnix; species Turnix velox. The sequence continues at coordinate 107,393 of VZTY01016463.1, read as the reverse complement.
ATATGGTCCAGGATGGCAGGACTATGGATGCAAACTGGAAGAGGGGAGATTTAGGATGAAGATAAGAAAGAAGTTCTTTCCTGTGAGAGTGGTGACATACTGGAAGAGGTTGCCCAGGGAGCGAGAGGATACCCCCTCCATGGAGATGTTTAAGACCGGGCTGGATAAGGCACTGAGCAACCTGGTCTAGATGATCTTTAAGGCCTCTTCCAGCTCAAACCATTCTGTGATTCTATGATCTTCAACTAGACCAGTTGCTCAGGCCATCCAACCTAACCTGGAATGTTTGCAGAGATGGGACATTCACTACTTTTCTAAGCCTCACCACTCCCACTGTTAAAATCTAATTTAAATCTCCTCAGTTACAGTTTAAAACCATTCCCTCTTGCCGTTTCACTATATTCCCTCCTCAAAAGTCCCACCCCATCTGTCCTGTAGGCCCTTCAGATACTGGAAGGGACTACAAGGTTTGCCCAAAACTTCTCCATGTTAAACATCCTGTCCTGATGGGAGAGTTTTTTGAGACTTCTGATGATCATTATGGCATTCCTCTGGACCAGATCCAACAGGTCTATATCCTTGTGGTAAGAGCTCCAGAGCTGGATGCAGTAGCCCAGGAGTGGTCTCACGAGAGCAAAGCAGATGGGCAGAAATTACCTTCCTTAACCTGCTGGCCAATCTGCTGGTCATGTATCTCAGAGTGAGGGTGATTTTCTGGGCTGCACACATGCATTCCATCTCATACTCCATTTTTCATCCACCAACACCCCCAGCTCCCTCTTGGCAGGGCTGCTCTCCAACCCTTCATCCACCAGCCTGTATTGATATTTGGGAGTGTCCTGGTTCAGTCTTGCACTTGGCTCTGGTGAACTTCATGAGATTCATGGAATCATAGAATTATTTATAGAACCATAGGGTTGTAAGTGATCTTCAAAGGCCATCTAGTCCAACTCCCCTGCAGTGGTCAGGGACATCCTACACTAGATCAGGTTGCTCAGAGCCTCATCAATCCTGGCCTTGAATGCCTCCAGGGATGGGGCCTCCACCACCTCTCCGGGCAACCTGTTCCAGCATCTCACCACCCTCATGGGGAAAACCTTTTTCTTAATATTTAAAACCTTTGCCCTACCTTAAAACCACTGTCCCTCATCCTATCACTGCATCCTATGCCCTGGCAAACACCCCCTCCTCAGCTTTCCTGCAGCCCTTCATGTACTGGGAGGCCACTATGAGGTCACCTCAGAGCTTTCTCTTCTCCAGGCTGAACACCCTCAACCCTCTGTCTGTCCTCGTAGCAGAGGTGCTCCAGCCCCTTGTGAGTCTCCTCTGGATCATTTCCCATAGTTCTATGTCTGTCTTACACTGTTGCACACAGTGCTCCAGGTAGGGTCTACAAGAGCAAAGGGGCAGAATCACCTCTCAATCTGCTGCCCACGGCTCTTCTGATGCAGCCCAGGATACAGCTGTCCTTTCTGAGCTGTGTCCACCAATACTCAGTAGTCCTTTCCCACAAAGCTGCTCCCTACCACATCACCTCCCAGACTGTACTGGTAACAAGGATAGGCCCTTGCACCCTGCACTTGTCCTTGTTGAACTTGATAAGGTCTACATGGGCCCACTTCTCCATCCTGTACAGGTCTCTCTGGATTACATCCTGTCCTTTGGATGTGTCAGCTGCACCACTCAGCTTGGTAACATCGGCAAACTTGCTGAGGGTGCCCTCAATGCCACTGTCTATATCATCTATAAAGATATTAAACAGCACTGATGAAGATATTAAACAGCACAAGCAAGGGCACACTTCCTGAGCTTGTCCAGGTTCCTCTGGATGGCAGCCTGCACCCCAGGTGTGGTATCCTCACTACACAGCTTGGTGTCATCAGGCTGACAGCTTATACAAATATTTTACTAAAGCTAAATTGCTCATAGTTATATTTTCTATTTTTCTAAGCTGCTCATAGTGCTGTCTTGAATAATTTTTAATGTTATCAGTTTAATACATCAACATCTATTAAAGCGGTTAAAAATAATAATAAACTCCCCACATCCCACCTCCCTTGTGAGGGACAGAGAGACACTTTCTGTTTACACTCTGCTGTGTTTCAAAAGCTGATATTCACTCAGGAAACTTTGAGAATGTTGTTCCTCCACCAGAGGAAAGGAGCATTTGAATCCTTAGCAGGGGAGGAGCAAACCAGCCGGACAGCTGTTGTAATTTTCATGTCACCAGATCTTACCAGCCTTTTTGACTTCACATTCTGTGTAGCCCCATCATGTTTTTTTCCCTCCTGCTGCTTACTCCTCCGTGTGCACATTATTCCTGGAGCCAAGAGCTCCAGGTCTTGTGGCTTTTGCTGTATGGAAATGCCCTTGCCTGTCTGTCAGTGTGAAAGCTGCAACCAGAAAACTCTTCCCTGAGTAGCCATTACAAGGATTTGATTTCCACACTGTTTACTTTGGATGGATGATTTCCAGAGGAGAAAATAGAAAGAGGAAACAAAACAAAGTAAAAAAGGTGCATATTTCCTCATGCCTCTTAGCTGAAAAAGCAGCCTGCTGAGTTTTCCGTGCCCAAACTTCCTTCTTCTCCCATGGCCAGGAACTGTGCCTGCCCCTTTATCTTGGTGCAGATGAAAAGCTGCTTTTCCCCTCTGCCCACCAAGTCATGTCAGAGGTGATCGAGGCCGGGGTGAACGGCAACATTGCAAAGCAGTGAACACGAGCAGGGGACAAGGGCAGCAGCTTCCATTGCACAGTTGGGTGCTCACCCTGCAACTCCAGCACCCTGCTGCATCCCAGCACCTGCCCTGGTGGTGTTTCAGGTCTGCTCAGAAAGCCGAGCATGTCCACACTGTGCCCGTCCACCTGTGTGCCCCTAACCCAACCTCCTTCTGAACAAACAGCAACCCCGCCCAGACAACTGGAGACAACTGGCAGACAACCAGCACCTCTCACTGGGAGCAGCAGAAATGACAACGCCTGTTGTATTTTGTGTGCTAGACTTTTGGTCTTACAGATCACAAGGGAAAGGTGCCAGAGGAAGAGCCAGAGGAGAGAGATGGCAGCAGCTGATAATCGATAGAAATTATCCGCTAGAGGGTGAGCCAGGAGGCAGGGGCAAAACGGACCCTCATAAACACTTGGCAGCAAAATCAAATCGAAGTGACCAAAAATGGGAGGACAAACTGGCCATGCATCTTCTGCCTTCCAGCCCTGTCCTGGGATAGCTCTGCCCCGTGCCTCGTTGCCATGTCCATGGCAGTTTCTCTTGCTGGGCAGCTCTCTCTGTGCTTTCCGTTTCTTCCTTTCTTTTTTTCTCTCCCTGCTTTGCAGCTGGCTATCAAACACATGAGCAAGACTTATCCTTGCCTGGACATCTGTTAATGTGTTTCTTATCATCAACAGCCGGCAGTCTGGCTCTGACCTTGCTCTGTTTTTCCAAGGCTTCGTCCATCCCAAGTCACCCCTCCCTCCCTGTGCTGGCCTCTGGGTTCTGCCCTTGGAAACATGGTGCTGCTGTCCCTCCACCTGCTCCTGTGCCTTAATACATGGTTAAAATGCAACTCAGAAATTACCTGCATGAGGCAAAAGCAAAATGTGGGAATATTTACTTTCAAGGGAGGAACATGAGGCAGCCTCAGAAATGCGAGCAGGCTCCAGAGAGAGCTGGTCAAATTTGTGACACGTCAGCAGCAGTGCTGGCAGATAAACATTCCTCTGACTCATCCCTCCTTCATGTGGTAGACACAAGCTTTTAGAGGCTCGCAGCAGGCCAGTCCCTCAGCCAGGCTTGGTGCAGGGCTTGGGTGGGAGGCAGCACCTACACCCTGTGAGCCTGTGGCTCCAGTCCTGCATTCTACCTCTCTGACTCCTAAACCCACCACGTGAAAGTTTCCCTCAGCTCAGAGAATTACTGAGGGAGAAAAAAATAATCCATGTGTGGCAGGGGGAGAAAGGGTTCTCCCCTTCGTTTTTGGCTTCCCTCTTTGTTAGCCCCTGGGGAAATCCCTGGGACTGGCTGTGGTCCTGGACCTTGCAGCTGGAGTGAATCCGTGGTGTCAGCTCCCACGGGGAAAGCCCAGCAAGGCTCAGCAAGTCACACCAGTTTTAGACAAACTGCTAAGCTCCAGTGCTTTCATATAATTATCATGACAGGAACGATTCATCAGCTCATTTATGCTTTCTTGGTTTAGTGTTTTTTTTTTAATTGTTGTTGGTTTTCTTTTTCTCTCATATGCTTGTATATTCTCCCTTTTCAGTACTGTCAGCCCTTCTTTTTGCAGGAAAACTCATTAGCTGGCTGCCTGCTAGCTGATACAAAGTATGCAGCTACGTACAAAGAAATTCGGGATTTAAAGGATCCCAGAAAACACACATTTAAAGGCTTGCTCCTGAGACCTGCTGGCCAGTGACATCTCTGAGATATTTTAGGCTATAAGAAACCTCCTGGAACACATCACTGATTAGCCCCCAACCTTTCGTGCTAATAAAAGTGTGCCAAGGCAGGCAGGGTCACCTTCTGTGTACAAAGCACCGCATTACCCTGTGGAAGCCCTTTCATAGAATAATAGAATGGTTTGGGTTGGAAGGGACAATAAAAATTACCTAGTTCCAACACCTCTGCCTTGGGCAGGGACACCTTCCACTAGACCAGGCTGCTCAATGCCTCATCCAGCCTGGCAATCCAGCCCAACAGGGGAGCTATGGATGTTGTTCCCACAGTCTCTCCTCTACCAAACTGACCTTCAGGTGGACAACAGGTATTTCAGTATCCTAGATAAATGAACATCTACATGAAGGTGTTTGTCCAGCTTTGGTTTTGCTGATGTAAATCACCAGCATTACAAGCATAAGCATTAGCCTTGAACTGGAAATGGGACTAAGTGCAGTTGCTCTTACTGTAATTTAAACTGATTTTCCCTGGGATGGTTAAATAAATGCCCTCTGCAGTTGCAACACTCCCTGCGGGTGCTTCTGTTATTGTGGCCTGTTGTTTTAGGAGTTATGCTGAGCTGAAAAAGATCTGAACAAGATTACTATATGATAGGGCACTGATGCTGCCCTAGATCTCCCAGGACAGAGTTTACTTCTAGCTCTGGACACAAAGATGCTCTGGTCTGCTTTGCCTCACAAGAGACGTGCGTGAATAGTTTCTTTGCACAGCTCAGGAAAGCATCACCTTTGCCAAACACTGTGCTGTATTACTGTGATGGGATTTCAGAGCTGATTTGTGTTGCTAAAGGGCAGAGAGTGAAAATGGAATCACTGAAGGGTGCTCAGCTGGAAAGCAGCTGTGTGAACCCGAGGCTCACACAGGATGCTTTGGCTTTGGCTTGTTCTTCTGCTTCAGAAGGTGTCTCAGTCCTCAGAGTCTGAGTGAGGCAGACACTGAGGCCCTAAAATTAACCTCCTCTTTGTCTCACTCATGGCATTACATGAGAATTCACCCCTATTTAGCCTCCTGGCAGCCCCTGAACTTCACAGAAGAAGGAGTTCGCAAAGCTGTTCTCAGAGCTCTTCCCTAACCAGCATCCTTTCTCCTTGGTGTCCAGGCGTGATTTGCAGGCTGAATCTGTGGTGAATCAGTAAGAGAATCTGTGGTGAATTTCCCAGATGTGCAACTGTATCAGCTTGTTTATAGATTTCTTCAATGAATGATGTTTGATGAGCTTCTTCTTAAACAAGTCTCTGTGCACTTCCATGACTCAGTGATGTGGCAGAGAGGCAAGACCTATTTTGTCTGAGACTACAGGCCTGGAAACTACAGGCCAGTCAGTCTCACCTCTGTGCCTGGCAAAGTCATGGAGCAGATCCTCCTAAAAGGGTTGCAGAAACACATG
>VZTY01016463.1:39420-100812 GCA_013400935.1 Turnix velox | reverse complement strand
CCTGGAGAAGAGAAGGCTCAGAGGGGACCTCATAGTAACTTATCAGTACCTGAGGGGGTCCTACAGAAAGGCAGGGGTAGGAATTTTTAATATGATATCGGATGGGAGGACTAGAAACAATGGATATAAATTAGAGGGGGATAGATTTAGACTAGACATAAGAAAGAAATTCTTTACAGTGAGGGTGGTGAAATACTGGAACAGGTTGCCCAGAGAGGTTGTGGATGCCCCCTCTCTGGAGGTGTTCAAGACTAGGCTGGACAGGGCACTGGGCAGCCTGGTCTAGTGGGAGGTGTCCCTGCCTATGGCAGGGGGGTTGGAACTCGATGATCTTTAAGGTCCCTTCCAACCCAAACTATTCTATGATTCTGTGATTCTATGGAGAAAACATTTAATGGATTACAAGCTAGCTTCACCTCTGTTGGATGGCTGTGTTTTTTACTGACTTGTGGACACAACTGCGAGTCACTTGATGGTATGCTGAAGCCTGGGAGGTCCCAGTCAAGATCCTCTAAACCACATTTCTCTGCTTTCATCTTTCCTCCCTTCCCCAGGACCATGTTGCTTCAAAGACATTCTGCCTTGGGGAGAATTTTCCCTAAGAGAAAGGACTTTTTGTAAAGTGTAAGTCCCATTTCACACAGACCAGGAGTCAAACCCCTGCAAGCAGAGCTGTGCCTGGCTGGTGGCACAGTGCAGAGACTGTCTCCCATTTCTACTGTCTGCCTCGTTGGATTCATACCTTTCCTGTGATGCACGGGATGGTGTGACACTCAGCTGCAGATCAGGAGAACAAAGACCACAGTCAGCAGAGGGAATCACATGAGCAGAATTTCCAGAGATGACCAGTTCTGTTGCCAGATACCAGTGAATGGGGGCTGAGCTCTAAATAAATAAAACAAAAAGGCCCAAACAAACTAAATCCACGTAGGGTTTTGCTTTCAGATTACTGAAAAGGAGTTAGCAGCTTGCATTTGATATAGGATGGATCTGACGAGGATACAACCATGCTCTTAGCCTTGATGCTGTAGAAAGACTGGCTGCAGTTTGAAGAGGACCAAGCCTCCTCATGGCTTTAGATAAATTCCTTTTTCACCCATACTCAGGATTAAACAGTCTGGCTCTTTGCAGATCTGTTGAATTTTGCTCACCCAATGGCATTTGCTGGACCAAATTAAGTCAGATTCATCATATCAATTTCCAAAAAAAAAGAAAAAGGTTGAAGAGAAATCTCAAAGACAGGGAAATTTGGTGGTGGTGGAGTAAGATTACAGGCACTCTAAGGCAGAATGGGAATTCAGCTTCCTAAGGCTTCAAAACAGCTTGGAACATGTGTGCACATTTGTTTAAAAATAGTTCTGCCAAATCACACTCTAAAGACATGTCAGGTCCCCAACAGTCCAGGAGGAGCAGCTGGAGGGGACAGGGAGGCCAGGTACAAGGTGAGAGGGTCATGTAGAAAGAACAGACCCTCTTCCAGGAGACCTGCTTTGTAGCAAGCAGGCAGGGAGGATCAGGTTCTGCTGGCCTTTGTATTTCTAACCATTCTTATCATCCCAAGAAAATCCAAATCTCCTGTGAGCCTGCTAGGATGCATCTCTTGGAAATGAATTTTCAGTGAGGCAGTATCTCTTGAGGTAAAAATACAATTTCTGGGGCCTGGGTCAGGAAAAACCTATAAGAAATGCTTCAGGGAGAAACATATCTTGGAATAAAAGCTTCAAGATCTTTAATATCTATACAACACAGCTTGTGGCTACTTTACAGGGTTTCCCTAAACAACTTTCCTTTTGCTGGATGGAGAAGATTCAATGATCTCTCAGTGCTTCTGAATAGCAAACCATGCACTGATGTGACAGCCCTGCATAACCTAACCCTGAGGATCTGCCAGTGCCACTTACAGAATCATAGAATGGTTTGTGTTAGGAGGGATCTTAAAGATCATCTAGTTCCAAACCCCCTGCCATGGGCAGGGTCGCCTCCCACTAGACCAGGATGCTCTATGCCTCCTCCTGCCTGGCCTTAAACACCTCCAGGGATGGGGCATCCATAACCTCTTTGAGCAACCTGTTCCAGTCTCACCACCCTCACAGTAAAGAACTTCTTATATACAGCCTAAATCTACCCTCTTCCAATTTCCATCCATTACTCCTAGTCCTGCCATCCTGAACCCTATTATTAAGTCCTACCCCAGCCATTCTGTAGGCCCCTTTCAAGTATTGATGAGCTACTACACTTCTGACTGTGTTTGTACCACATGCCCTACCCCAAGCGTAGACTGCTGGCATTATTGCCATCTCTACAGCACCAAGACAATAAAGATGATGTTGATATTCCCAAGCTAGTGTTTACTCTCTGAGAAATCAACATATGCCACAACTCTGGCTATATCTCAGTGAAATGGCCCATATTGCACTGAGAGGGAATGGAGACACGAGGGTGTAACATTAAGGAGGAGAAAGCTGAAGACTTGGAGAACAGCTCAAAATTGATGGCTCTATTGGCAGAGGAATCACTAGTATCTGTTTCTGTTATATATTTAACAATACCCTTCCCCTTCACTTCACCCTTTTTAGCACTTCCTTTAAAATAAATACTAGAAGTATCTCAGAAACCTGCATTCATTCTGCCATCCTCCCTCTAGTACAACAGAAGAGATCTCAAAGATCATCTGGTTCCATCTCCCTACCCTGGAAAGGGACACATCCCATCTGCCCAGGTTGGTCCAAGCATTAGTGAGGGCAGTTTGGTATCACATAGAAGAGCTGCAATGAAAAATAAACTGTAGGTGCTGTGCAATCAAAAACACAGTAAAGGAACCTGTATAGATAAGTTACATGTAAAGCCAGTGCTGTAGCCATACCCATCATTCATCCCTTCTCCATGTACGTAGAGAGACGCTAGAAAGCTAAAATAATCAAGAATTAGCTTTAAAAAAAATTGCCCCGAAGCAAACATTTCTGTGGTTTGGACACCATCCCAAGAGCTAAAGAGAGTTTTTCTTTTTATGGTTGTGCTTTGGCTCTCACTTGTTGGGCTGTTCTTTGTTTGGTTGACCCTTTGCTACTGGAGAGCAAGGAACAAGTCATTCTTCACTTGTAAAGCCAGAAGACTTTAGTGCTCTGGCTTGAGTGCAGTAACTGCAACAGGTTCTGTAGTTTTCAGCTCTGGTAAAACTTTCTGTTGCTAGCACATGCTACAGGGACTTGCACAATTTAAGAGGAAAGAAAAGGCAAAACAGTCACAACCTCAAAAAGAAAAGCATTGCCATGGCAAACCAGGGTAGAGGGCGGAGAAAAGCTGGACTAGATGGCCTTAGAAAGTCCCTTCAACCCATCAAATTTTCTGATTCTGTCAACCTGAAACTCTTCCAGCTACAGCTACACTTCCATGGTGGTGCCCTCTCAACAGGAACTGGAGGTGCAGCTGTCCTCAGGAGTGTGGGGATGTGATGTACTGATAGAAATCCCGATGGAGGATGCAGAAAGCTACACTGCCCCATCTTTTGAGTACAGCTCAGATGACTTTAGGGGCTGAAAGTAGTTTTATGCAGACAAAAGCCAGTGTATGTAACAGGAAAATAATTAATCAGAGACAAGAAAATGTCTCATCAGTACAAATACCAATGTAAATCTACACATGCGTTTCACAGTGACTGGCAAACACCCTCTCTTTCAGTGCTGTGGCTACAAAGGATTACTCATCTGTCAGCACAAACACCCATTAAACAGATTTTTCACGTGGGTTTTTCTGCATCTCACAGTTTGATGCTGATGGCACTGGCACTCTTAGTTGGCTTGGTATAACTTCTTCTTCCTTGGGAGAGCATTACCGGAGTATCACTCCAGTCCAGAAGTCCTGCTCAAATTACTGTTGTGTTCTTCTTTTACTGGTGAAATTCTTTTACTGGTGGTGAGCTAGGGGATTTGTTCACAGCCCTGTGGGCCTCTGGGCCTCCACAAGAAGTGTGCTGAAGCTATCATGATGTTACTCATCAGAGCCACCTTTTCCTCATCCACAGCCCACAGTGGGAGCAGGTATTGTCCTTTCCCACTTATCCAGACACCTCCATCCTCAAGAAACCTAGTTTATAAAAGTTAAACATTTATGGGCATTTTCCTACTCCTCAGAAGAACTGCTAGCACCTCAATGCCTGAGAGAGTAGAAATGCCTCACGGAATAAAAGCCCAACAGAAGCAGCTCAGGCAGAGGATGTGAGGACTAAAGCTCAAATGAACACAGAGGTGGAAGGTGTGCTATGGTGTTACATTCTCCAGCAGTTCCCTTATAGGGAGGAAACTGTGAAAAAAGATGGTTTTAAATCATTGTGTTTTCATAAAGTTTGTGTCTGACAAAATGACTGCTTATTTAATTGGTTCAGCAACCTTTCTCTGTGTTTCTCCAAGGTAAAAAGGAGTGTTAGAAAATCATCTTTGTGCTTGACAAAAAATTCCAATGCCAGTAGAAACCCTGGTGTATGTAGGTACCAACAACCATTTAGAAGCTGTGAAAAATAACAAAAGGCTGGAAAACCTAGCTGTGCCAGCTTATAATCACCTAGATTTCCCACTCAGGGTAGCACTTTGATAAATCAGTATCACTGGCAACTCTCAAACAAAGAAAAGACAACAGCAAAAAAAGACACATTTAGCTTCAAGTTACAGTGTTTTGAAACTCTCACTGCAAGGAGAGTGGTTCGGGGTGAAGCACCTCCTCTCAATGGGACAATGAGAAGATTTTACTTATGATGGATGCCCCAAAGCTAGACCAGAAATCTGCCTGCTTCCCTCTGAGATCTGCAAAATTTTGTCAGGGGCAGGCTTTCCATATTTATGGAAGGGAAAAAAACATTCTTCAGGGGGAAACTATGATCTGACCTTTAGCCCAAAGGCTGAAGTAGCCATCCCCACTCCTTGTGCTGAGCCATTCTTTCCTCTGTAGGTAAATGATTTGGTGGGGAAATAAAATTTCTCCCTTTCCCTACACCAGCATGCCCAGAGTGGCCATGGTATTGAAATCACTGTGCTGCTGACTTGCAAATTACCCTTGTGTTTGGTCCTTAAAACTAAACACAACTGGCTTCGATGGACAAAGATGGACACAGTAAAGAAACAACACAGAAAGCAGAAGTGCTGCATTCATCACTTCCCAGATTATGTCTGCTTTCTTCTCTTTTATCTCTTGTGCAAGTCATTCCTCTCCTTGCTCATGTCCCCATGATAGAGTTTGTTTTCCCTGACCTCCCTTCAAAATTTCCTTCAGTAAAAACTGTCCTTTCCCCTAGATCATGTCTGTATTTTCCACCACTAACTTTGCTGTGGACCAAAAAGCTGATGGTAGGCCCACAGCTTTGCATTGCTTTGCAGCTGTCGAAGAGGCATTTCTCTTAAAGCAGGAGAAAGGAAAAATTAAAAGTTCACTGTTGTTGGCTGCAATTATAATCCACACTCCTCCTTGGGTCCAAAGGAGTTTCAGATCCATCTCTGGATCTGTTAATCTTGTACCACATGCTAGTCTGCAAGAGCAGGTAACTCCACTGCAAGTGGAGCACAGCAAGTACTGTCTGGTTCTGCCCCTCTCTTTTGGAGTTACGGAAACAGGGTACAAGGGGTTTAGCAAGTATATGACTCAAAGCAACAAAAACCACAAAACAAACACCATAGCTGAGGGCAACTGCACAGGTAGGGCTGGCTGCTGTTGACACCATTTACAGAATACAGAGAGGTTGCTCTCCTTTGACCTTTTTTATATGAGTAAGCTAACAGACAGCAATGGCTTATGACCTGCTCCTTTTGCCCAGAACCACTGACAGACACATAGCTTCAGAGAACATGATATTTTAATTATTTCGTTTAATAGCTATAACATGCTTCAGTCTAACATTTGCACAGATTGTTTTCACCAGTTAATCACAGAACCACGGACCTCAAGAGACCATCTAGTCCAATCCTCCTGCCAGAGCAGGAACACCCAGATCAGGTCACACAGGAACACACCCAGGCAGAATTTGAATGTCTCCAGAGAAGCAGACTCCACACCCTCTCTGGGCAGCCTGTGCCACTTTTCTGTCACCCTCACTATGAAAAAGATTTTTCTCATATTTCTGTGGAACCTCATGTGTTCCAGCTTGTACCCACTGCTCCTAGTCCTATCAGTGGAGCCCCCAGAGATAAGCCTGGCTCCATCTTCCTGACACTCACCCTTTACACATTTATAAGCATGAATGAGGTCACCTCTCAGTCTCCTCCAAGATAAATAAACAATGCATGAATTCCCACAGCATGGAATACTGCTATATCCCACCGACTCCCAAAATTAATCACTCCCATCATGCACACAAAGGAGGCAAAAAATCCATATGAAATATCCCTATATTAGCAAGCACCTCACATAACCACCTTTTACTGAAGCAGAGTAAGAACAATTGAGAGTAAGAACAATTGAAAAATACGTCTTGATCACAGATGGGTACATGCAGCAGAACCACCTCCTAAACTACAGGAGATGATTACTGGCAGTGATTGGGGTGGCAGTGTCCAAGCTAATGCTCATGACAGAAAACTGATAACAAACTGCAGTATTTCCAGAAGTCAGGGCAATGCCTGACTACACTGATCTTCATGTTTTCTTCCAGTTCTCCAAGAAAAAGATGTGATGTAAAGAACAGGGAATGAAAGTGGCGAAGAGGATGACAGGTGTGGGAATATGATGATTCTCTACATTCAGAACCAGAGGCAAGTCTCTTCATTCCAGTGAGATGCATCCTAAGATAATTAACCCCAGCTAACCAGCAGAGGAAACACTGTGAAAGGAGTTTTATTGTGCAAAGGGAAAAGCTAGCATGTGATACTGAGAATGTTGTTCCCAAGTCCAGAGAAGCAGCAGTAGTTTAAGAACAAAGAAAGATATGAATATTGCAATGCCCAAACCATTTACTTTTTTTTTAACAAGTTTGGGCAATAGTAAAATGCTTTTTAAGTAAATCTCTACTTTTTGCTTTTCAAAATCTCTCACAAGATATGTTTCTAATAAGTATCTTTCAAATGGATGACTCCGTAAATGATTCAAAGGGGTTTCAGGGCATTGAACTGCACAGAACAGCACATGCAAATGTGAAAATCCTGACTACAAACAGGCATCCAAGTCCCATGTTCAAAACACCAGGACTCTCCTTCTAAACCAGACTTACCTTCCAAGCAAAACTGCCCAGTGCTGTCTTTGTGCAAACCTTAACTTGCTTTAGCAACATCTTAAGATCTTGTCTATCTCAGCCTTTTCCTTTTTAATAAAGTTTTGTGATTTTTTTTTTTTCCCAAGGGAAGCAAGGACGGAAAGGCACAGACTTTTGAGAAGAAATCTGAAGAAGGAAGGAAACAAACTCTTCCCCTGTGCCAGTCAAGATGCTTCTAGAAACTGCAGCTTCAAAATAAGTGCAGACCTTCAATCTCCTTTCAGAAAGGAGACCACGTGGACAGAAATGCTCAGTCTTGACAGGAACAGTGTTTTTCTAAAATACACAATAACTTCCCCGATATGTGTCAGGCTACTTCATCTCTATTTGGTTGTGTCTCTGATTTTGTAATAATTCCTTTCCTCCCTATTAACATGTATGAAAGCTGTCATGTATGAAGCAGTTGGTGGCAGCTTGAAATTAGAGTGAACACAGTGGTTCTGCCATTTGCTTCACATTTCATCTCCTGATCCTTCAATTAAGAACACCCACTAGTAAAGATTATTTCTAAAGCAAGCATCTGAGAACTCTTTCTGCCAAGCCTGCTAGAAGCTAGAAACATTAATAGGCATGAGTATTGATCTGGAGTCATATAATCTTTTAAGAGTGCTGTGGAGAAATGCAAAAGCTCCACGAGGAGTGGATCCTATGATTCCAAAAAATGGAGTTTTAAATGTGAATGAAACACCTTGCAGGGAACAGTAACAAATGCAGATTCAATGACTGGCAGCAGAGGAAGCAATTCCTCTGCAAAATTCTAACATCAGAAGTAGTACTATCTTTAGGGAAGGTATTTCCAGTCAGTTTGTGACAGTTTGCATCTTCACTGTACTTTTAAAATACAAACTCTCTCTAGCTTTTTTCCTTAAATCAATCATTTAGATTTAGGCTGGAGAGAAGAAAATTTTTTTTCCTGTGAGATGGAGAGACACTGAAAGAGGTTGCCCAAAACATTGTGGATGCCCCCTCAATCCCTGGAGGTGTTTAAGGCCAGGCTGGATGAGGCACTGAGCAACCTGGTCTAGTGGGAGGTGTCCCTGCCCATGGCAGGAGGGTTTGGAACTAGATGATCTGTAAGGTTCCTTCCAACCCAAACCATTTTGTGATTTATTGTGTAGAATCAGTACAGTTTTGTTTGTGTCAGACTGGAAGACAAGGGTTGAAATTATGTTGAATGAAGAGGCTAGTTTTCCTGATTAAAAGTTCCATATTAAAAGCATAACCATGCACATTTTCTGCCTTGGTTTGCAATCTGAGAGGAAAGGGGCAAAAGAGCAAATGCCAAAGCAAATTATTAATTTTAATTTATTTTGGTTTTCCAGAAGAAAAAGCCATCCCTCCCTCTTCTCTACAAAAAGCAAAAGTATGCAATCATAACCTTCCACAGGATGTTGACTACGTTGGAAAAAGACTAATGTAACTTAAAATGTGGAAGGAGAAAATGAACACAAGATAAAAAGATTACACAGTGTAAGTCAAAGGATGGAATGTTTGTTTGAGGATGTGAAAAGTGGGAAGAAAAAAGGCTTAAACCAGTTTTGAAAGTTACATGTTTACTGATTGGAGTGATTTGTACTCAGGAATGGCTGGAAAGGAAGCTGCTGCTTGTGCAGTTTCTCCTATCAGTGACTTCCCAGCAGACAGATCTCTACAGCTGGGTGAAAGGCTAAAACCAGAGTGGAAAATTCTCCCAGATCACTCAAATCTCTCTAAAAAGCAGCAAATTTTTGCTGGAGTCAGGCACCAGCAGAATCAACATAGAAACTACAAGCTGCAAAACCAGCAATAAACTGCAGATCTGGACCTGTAATGAGCAGCCTCTAACACAGAACCTTAGAGACACAGGTACCTGCAGACTCAGCAGTTCCTGGAGAGAACATAAGGGCATGAATTTGGGAAGAAGTGAACAGTCATAGAGGTCACTTTGAAAAGCCCAGGGTAATAAGTCTAAGACTCCATGGTTTTTCTTTATCATGGTTTACACTTAAAATCTTCACTGGTCAGTTCATTAGAGTTCATACCTGCACAAGCCTACCTGCTTCCTGAAATGAACACCATGATTTGTCTGAAACACCTTCTTCTCTGCTCACCTCACTCCAAGGATACTGTTTGTGCTGTGTCCAACTTTCCACTGGGAAAATGTGTTCTTTGAGGAAACCTGAGTCTACCTGTGATGACCTTCTGCTTAGGCACCATCAATCTGGACCAGCATCTATTGGTTAAGTCCTACTTAAGAAAAGTCTGCATTTGCATTAATTTCTTTTTCTCTTCAATTCAGAGATCTGAGTTCAGGAAAGTCCTTTGCTTTTTTTTTAATAGTAAAAACAATGATCTTCTTCAATTGCCTTCTTTGGCACCACTGATTTTAATAGGTCTCAACAACTGAAATACTTTAAATGGGTACTTTAAAAAACCCACTGCTCTGTAATTGTTTAAATCTGTCTGCAGAGAGAAGCACACAGGCATGTTGAAAGAACTTTGCTAACAAGCAGATCAGTGAGCACCAGGCTCAACCAAGCCTGTTTTTCCCTGGATTTGTATCTTGTGCTTGACCTGGATTTCTAACAGAACTTGAGCTCAGCTCAGCTCTTAGCAGACATGAGACTAATCACATACTAAGCAGTAGAAGATTTTCATCACTGTTTGTACACAAAAGACCAAGAATTGAGCTTGCAGTAGATTCTTCTTTAATGCACATTTCATTAAGCACAGGTAGAGCACCTGTAACATATACTTGTGCAGTGGATTCTCTGTTGTCTGAAAGGAGGTTGGGTCCTAACCCTTCTCAACTGCCTGCTTTCCTCAAACTGGCAACACATTGACTTTATGCTTCCTGCTGCTCTTTATCCTGCCCTCCCCGTCCTCTTTTCACCTGCAATCCCCCAGCATTCAGTTCTTAACAGTAGATGATTTCCAGAGGCCCAGGTTCTCCTGAACAGCTTTTAGCTCTGAATATTGTGGCTTGACTTAAAGTCAGCTGAGATAGAAGCCTCTCCTGCAGTCAGCCTGGCAGAGGTGGAAAGATGAACAGAATGGGTTGGAGTAGTCTGGTGAATAATGTTGCAAACTGACAGGCACAAACTAGCTGTGCCAGTACGTTGGATAAAGAATATAGGGGTCATATAAAAGCAAGTTCTAAGCTTCCCTTCTAGCTCCATGAAATTACCAGCTTGGTTTGTCTTTTGACTAATGATATTAGAAAGCTCCATTTTGTATTGTGTTCCTGTGGGTACAGACCTTAGAGATTGGCCTGTCCTTTCCTACAACCTGGAATATTCGTGTAGGCACACAAAACCAGGGCCAGGTGAATGTGAAACACCAAATGAGTAACAATTATACATAGCTGTTGAGAGGCAGGGAAACAGCTCTGCTTGTTTGGAAGACTTTTTATTGGCAATCAAATAAAATCATTTTGATTTGATTATGCATCATGTTTCAGAATGTCATTTGGTTTTTTTGTGGCTAAATGAAATCTGCCTTCGTACAGTTCCATTAAATACTACTACCTTAGTCCCTTTATTCTGCATGGCCATATGGTCATTTTTCCTTCAGTTTAAGCAGATTTAAAATTGGGCCATACATCCAAATATTCTGTGGGATTCAGCTTTCTGCTCATGATTTTAATGAAATTCCCTTCAAATAATGGAATTACACAGGCTCTCACCCTGTGCCAATTAATATATTTCTCTCTAAATTTAGTGCTGTGATAAATATTTACACAAGTGTGGTTTTGACTCCGGACAGCATGAGGAGGCCAGAGAGACATGTGCGGTGTGTGATTTCAGGAAAAGATAGATAGCAGTAGCTGTAAAAATGTTTCCTAGTATGGTCACAGCAGTACACAGAGACTCTCCAGCAGTACTGCTGTTTATCCTCTGTTTGTCTACACAAGAAGGAGATCAAGGTAGATGAGAATTTCCAGCTGCATGCTGCTTTTGCTAGGATTCCCTTTCTTGTTCAAAGATGTTATTTCATCCATTTCTTTTTTTCCTTCTTGAAGGATTTCTCTGTTTGCCAAACTGCATTTAAGTAGGATTGCTTGAGTATAGGATGTTCCACTTTCTCCTTGAATCATAGAATGGTTTAGGTGGGAGATCTTAAAGATCATCTAGTTCCAAACCCCCTGCCATGGGCAGGGACACCTCTCACTAGACCAGGTTGCTTAATGCCTCATCCAGCCTGGCTGTAAACACCTCCAGGGAAGGAGCAGCCACAACCTCTCTGGACAACCTGTTCTAGTGTTTCACCACCTTCACAGTGAAGAACTTCTTTCTGAGATCCAGCCTAAATCTCCCCTCTTCCAATTTGCATACATGACTCCTAGTCCTGCCATCCTGGACCCTATTAAAAAGTCCTGCCCCAGCCTTTCTGCAGGCCCCCTTCAAGTATCGATAAGCTCCCATGAGGTCCCTCATGAGCCTTCTCTTCTCCAGCTGAACAGCCCCAATTCCTTCAGCCTGTCCTCATAAGGGAGGTGCTCCAGCCCTCTGATCATCTTTGTGGCCCTCCTCTAAATTCAAAGTATTCTGCTGTAAATTCAACCCCATTTGTCTGGTAGGACCCAACCCAGCCATGGCTCCATGTTCCCTTCTTGCCTGATGGGGAGGGCTGGGGGGATGTGAAACACAGAAATTTGTTTTTTTCGTCCCATGTCTCTTCTGGAAACTACCACAGAATGATCGACTCAGATTTTTGAAGCAGGCCAGACTGTTTGAACACATTTTCATGTACTTGCTTTGGGTGTTTTGCAATAGAAAAGCCATGTTGTCTTTGACACAACTTAATACAAGCATCAGTTCTGACTTTGCCCAGGTTCATCCACTCCAAAACTAAAGGCAGAGTTTGTGCATCAAAAAGGGTTTGCATTCAGAGAGACAAAAAAAGCTTAAATGACAAAGGGGAATAGGTTCAAGCTGGGACACAGGAGGTTGCACAGAAATATGAGAAACAACTACTTCACTGTGAAGGTGACAGAACAGTGGCACAGGCTGCCCAGAGAGGGTGTGGAGTCTCTTTATCTGGAGACATTCAAACCCCACCTGGGCATCTTCCTATGTGTCCTGATCTGGATGTTCCTGCTCCAGCAGGGGGATTGAACTAGATGATCTCTTGAGATCCCTTCCAATTCCTGACATTCTGTGGTTCTTGTGACTTCACTTCTGTAATTCTTTCTCTGTTGCTTCCCAGTCTCTTAGTATTTCTATATTACCGCTGTTGGAAACTGAACTCCTCACTCTTGCTGAGAAATTTTTACTGTTTCTTCAGTTGCTTAAGTGAA
Organism: Turnix velox; assembly: GCA_013400935.1. Classification (NCBI taxonomy): domain Eukaryota; kingdom Metazoa; phylum Chordata; class Aves; order Charadriiformes; family Turnicidae; genus Turnix; species Turnix velox. The sequence continues at coordinate 88,303 of VZTY01016463.1, read as the reverse complement.
ACAGAAAAAACCAGAACAACTATGTATATATATATATATGCACACGTATAGATTATATATATAAAAAGCACAATTTTTCACAATGCGGTGATCCAATGAGGACACCAGGGAACATAAAACATAAACTGCAACTGAAATCAATTAGTTGTGCTGCCTCAAGGTGGGAAAACACAAATAAAAAGTGTTTATTTAGTTGTCAGGCTACAGTAACAAAAGCACACAAACACTTCTGGAAGGGAGGGGAGGAAGAAACAGAGGGTTTCAGATGAAATCTCCCTAAACACGCTGGGTTTGTCAACCGTAAAATGGAAATGGCTCTGTAATAGCCACATCGTAATTGCCATCGTTGCTCTCAGACTAATCAGACCTCACCTCTGTCAGAGCTAACACAATTATGTGTCTGTGCTGTTCATCAAGTAATTCCTCCTGCTGTCAGGAACTGCAGTTGCGGAGGCGCTTCTGCAAAGCTGGCAATTGCTCCTTTCCACTAGAGCTCAGCACTGACATCACCGACTAATACCACACAGGCTCCTCAGAATGTCATCAGAAAGCACCAGCTCTGTCCTTGAAAACAATGCAACATCTATATTTCTCAGAGACATCCATAACTTTTCTGGCAATGCTGTCACTCGGAATGTAAATACTTCCATCTGAGGTAGAGATCATGGATTTGACAGCTCACATTAGCTGAATGTGAAATGGCTTTGCAAAATAGTGCAAGACCTGTGGAACAGGAAAAATGTCTGAGAACAACCCATCTGCCACACAGAAACATAGAGCACACCGGCCCACATATCTGGCCACAGAGGTGATTGAGCATATGAAAACTAAAAAAAAAAAACAAAACCCAAACCTGAAAAGATGTTTTCTGCCTGTCTCTATCATGCCTAGAACAAATTCTCACCAAAAGATTTAAAGGACTCATCAACGACATTTAGTAGAAAGAGAATTTCACAAGGAAAGGTTTATCATTGGACATGCCATCACAACTGCGTGCATAAATGCCAGGTTTTTACAGTAATCTGTATGTTATCTCACAATTAAAGAGTAACAGATAAAAATTAGTTTAACTTAAGCTTACACAGAACTGTTTATCCAAGACTAACAATTCCCTGTTTCTTCAACAGAAGGAAACACTATGGAGATAATGCAGACATTGGTATGTATCTAAACCAAACAATTTCTTAATGTAGCACATCTCAATATAGCACCATGAATGTGTACAGATCAACAGTAAAAACAGCAGCTTTTACTTGGCTTTACTTTACTTGGCCTGAGTATGGAACACACAGATAAGGAAGCAGAGCAAAAAGCATTGCAAGAGAATTTCAGTGTTAACTGAAAGAAGAGCAGAAAAGGATATCTAGCATGCCTCTGTAATTTCTTGAGTCATGAGGGTGAGATTACATCAATGTTGTGATTAGTTTACCAGGATGCTGTGTATAAAATAGAATCGCAGAATCACAAAATGGTTTGGGTTGGAAGGGACCCTAAAGATCATCTAGTTCCAAATCCCCTGCCATGGGCAGGGACACCTCCCACTATACTATGTTGCTCAATGTCTCATCTATCCGGGCCTTAAGAACCTCCAGGGAGGGGGCATCCACAACTTCTCTGGGCAACCTGTTCCAGTGTCTGACCACCCTCACAGTAAAGAACTTCTTTCTTATATACAGCTGACATCTCCACTTTTTCAGTTTGGACCCATTACTCCTAATTCTGCCATCCTGTGCCCTATTAAAAAGTCCTACCCCTGCCTTTCTTTAGTCCCCCTTCAGGTATTGATAAGCTACTATGAGGAGCCCCCAAGCCTTCTCTTCTCCAAGCTGAACAATCCCAACTCATTCAGCCTGTAATACAGAGTCATTAGATCATTTCAGAAACAGTAAATTAGGTGTTAAAAATCTGAGTAACCAAAGTGCACCAATGGTCACTTCCTTCTCATTCCAGTGCCTCATTCAAAGTAGTACTGGTTAGGACAATCAATTTATATTTTTATAAACGAGCTATCTGATCACAAGTCTAAAAGCTTGTATCTTCAGTGAAACCCTTTCAAGGGTAATGATACATTTCCTCCCAATGAAGTGTCAGAAAAATGAAATGTTCACTAGTGGCACTCTTAAACCAGATTAATTTCACTGTACAAGCTTGTACTCCTGTCTGTCACAGTTGCTACAATTTCATATAGGTTTTTTTGTCCAGTATTGCAATAACTGTTCTGAATAAAACTCTTAAGAACCTTCTGTTATTCTGGCAACTTTTAAATTTCCTACTCTTTAAGTCTTTCCACTTTCTCTAAAAAAATATTCAACAAATATAACCAGAAAGCCTGGGAGAAATGCAGCAGTGTTTCTGAAAGAGGAAGGCTCTAACAAATGAAATGTTAGTAAGTGCACAATTATCTAAGCAGGGCAAGGCTAAATTATTTCCCTGTGCTTCCCACATTAAACTGAAGCAGATGTAGACAGAAGAAAGATAAATACATGACGGATGAAATCAGGCTCACAGCCAGAATTATGTCTGCCAAGAATGACAACAGAGGCAGAGGGAAAAAGGGGAAACTTGCAGGGCTGTAGCTATTTTGGAGAACATAAGATAGCAGGGAGTTTTGACTCATTCCGTCTCCCTTATCAGTCATTCCTTGGGGATTAATACATTGCACTGTTCTGCTATGCAGAGGCGTCCCAATGAGTCCTTAAATACATTGAGTAAATCCCAGCAGAAGTAGTGTGGCTGTTCAAGAAGAAGAAACCTTGCTCTGAAACCTTTCCATTAAGAATAAACAAGCTAGTTAAAGAAGAGGCACACCAGAAAGAAAGAACTTGTTGAAGACCTCCAGCTTTCCAATGACACCCATTGACAAGATGGACTTTATGTTCCTGGTCCTGCAAAATTTACTGGAAAATGGCTGGTCTTAGAGAGGATGAAAGAACTTTTCTCTCAAGAAGGATGGCACATCCATCTCCTTAAATAATTTCCTGCACCTTCAGCTTTCCATTATAGAGGAACAGGTGCTCATGATCTCTCATAGGACCAGGGCAGGAGGGGAATGAATCTGAATGAAATGGCACAGTTTGGATGGCTATGCCAAACCTTGGTGAGCCGTTCCACTGATAAATTGAATTACAATCAGCATGTCTGACAACAAATTCCACAGGAGGATGAAAATTTGACTAACAGTAGTCCAGGTAAATTGTTTTCTCATTTACTGGAGGAAAACATTACCAACTCTTAATCACTAAAGCAGACAAAAGTGTTCTTACTTGGCTGCTAGCTACTGCAAACTTACTAACCTGAAGGGCAGATTCAGCAAAGGCGCAAAAATATTGTGTAACAGAAATTATATTGAAGTACTAGTACTGCTGAGATCTGAAAAAAGCACCCCCAGTTTGATGTAGCATTTCAAAGCTCTCTCCTGTAACTCTGATTCTGATTCCTCTCAGCTATCAACTATGAAGCCCACTGCAGCACTTAAAATGCCCTTTTTAATCACCCAGAAAAGAGCTACACAGCCCAGAGACATGGAACATCTAAAATTTCGAGGCCTCCTAGAATTAGATATATTTAGAATTACAAAAAGGAGTATAGTATTTTCAAAGCAGTGAAACATGAAACGCAACTTGGAAAAAATTACAAAAGTGAATAAAACCCCCAAAATCTTGTGTTTTTATTTCACCAGTTAACTGAAGGCAAACAAAGCAACTTCTGAACAGGAGTGAAACTAATGAAAGACACTTGACTCTTTCTCACAAAAAGAAAGACTATTAATGCCATAAGAAACTGGTAAATTGTACTTTGTTAAATGGCTTTAACCAGATGTTACACACCAGCTCATTAACCAGATGACAATTAAATGACTTTACTCAGCTATAATTATATAACAGAAATTAACAAAACTGCACTTAACACCGATAATCCCTGATTTAAATTGGTTTCGCATGCTATTAAAGCTACTAAGTTTTTTGGCAAACCACAGTTTTATAAGTTGTTACATTATTTGAAATTATTGCTAACTTCTATGAGCAATGATTGCAGCATGCCTGGAACGCATCTGTTGGTGACATTGTTTGAATGTGGCAATTTCATGGCTTAATGACTCTGAACCTGCTACTGAAATACTATTAACTGTCTTCCATCTTAATCTGATATAAAGGTACTTAATCTGATATAAAGTTTGACCTGCATTTTCACACATAATGGACCAGCTGTGTGTCCTAAAGTACTGACAGTAGTAGCTGATCCTCAGGTCTCAACTTTATCAGGAGATTGTTCATGTAATAAAACACAGTACAGATGTTATTTGGCACTCAGGGAGCTGGAATAACTGTAATAGTGTGGACAACCCACAGCATTCATGCTAATGTCTCTGACACAAACCTGTTTGAGAGTAAATGTCCTCCTTTACATACCACACCATCTGGAAACACCTAATAATAAACACCAGTAAAACATACACATCCGCTTCCCATGCTATAGTACATACGTGCTGTGCAGTTATGTTCATACCCAAAAGATGCTGGCTTTGGTAATAAGAGTGCATTTTCTCTATCTCTTCAGGGGACAATACATTAGAGATGAGAGACATTTTCAGTTTCTAGGAATGATGATGTAATCCGTTTTTGTGACATGTCCATTGTAGCAGATAAATGTACAGCCTCGCAGGCAAAAGCAGCAGGTGGAGAGTGCACTGTGCTGTGGAGATAAGAGCTGGAGAAAGAGAAAAAATTACAGTTAAAAAAACCCTGGACTTAAAAAACATTCAAGATACATGCAAGAACCTGACAGAAAACTTGTGTCACTCCTATTGATGGGAAAAAAATGACAGTTTCTGAAGTTGCTACGTTGCTAAGTTGCTGTATAAATTCTGAACATTATAACCAGTGTGAGATGGGCAGGAAGTATTCTCATCAGACCTGGTTATTATCTGACCTACAGTAACTTTGCCATTGACAACTGTCAGGCCTAATAAAGACCTTCAGAAACATAATGTTTTGGCACCTGAATGGGCACCACATAAAAAAGGAAGCAAAAGATTAGGCAAAATGAAGCAAAGTGAATGTGTGACAAGGCACCGTAACAACAGCAGATGTAGGGCAAAAATTAAAAGAAACCTGTAACACCTAAGTACATCAGCAGTCAGGCAGTGCACTCTGTGAATCCAGTGCCTGACTTCCACTCACTAAGGAATAGTTAAAACTGCTCTCAGCAACCATGCTAGTGAGAATTCACAATCTTTCCCATTGTGGTAACACAATCCCTGAAGCAGCAGCAGACATGTGGTAAACTGGTGAGCACTTGAATACAGTGGTTCTTTGTGACAGAAGCTGCAGAACAGGAAAGCTTACAAGGATGTCAAGAAACAATCCCAGACCATCCATCTAACACCACGGCAAGATCAGCTGTAGCTGCTTCATTCCTGATACATGTTTGTTTAACCTGCTCCTGCAGACCACCCAGAAGCCATGCTTTCACAGCATTAGCTGCAGTCTGTTCCCATGCCTCCTGCTGCTGCTCTTCAGAAGCACATGTGGGTATCCTGGTGATGGATGGTACACATACCAAGTGCACTATGGATGACAGGAAGATGGTCTTTCTATAATGTCTCATTTTGTATTTATTTATCATTCTTTTTCTCAGTCTTATCTGCCAGGCTAAACAACCTACTACTAGATTATGCTACTCACAGTTGAATCAGAGATATCTCATATCTCTCTTGTCGATTTCCCCTGTTTCTTTCTCCTGATGGGCCACATCTTTCTTGAAGTGCAGTGCCTAAAATGGGACCATGGCCTTACAATGGACAGGGCAGAAGGCAGCATTTCTTTTCAAATCACATTCTCTCTCAGAAATTCATCACGACTAAACTGATGCTTATTTAAAACTAACAGAGTATTTCTTAATGAAAAGTACAGCTACTTCTTTTAAGTACTGCAAAGAGCCTTACCAGAAATAACATGGGGTTTTTTTTCCCCTTTCTCTGGCTCCTAGTGGGTTGGGGCAGCTTTAATTTCTGCCAATAGGAAAACAGATTCAGTAATTACTTTTTACATGAGATTAAGGGCCTGAAAAATACATAATGAATTATCAAGTCCTGGCACCAATATTGAATCACATTGAACCATGACCCCTGTAAATGTACTCTATGTGCTTAACTCCCTGAGGATGTCATCTGAGGCTTTTTATTTTTTTTTTTGCTTTTTGCTCTCACTCCTTTTAAAAGACCAAAAAGGAAGTTCAGGACCTAATCACTACATCCATTCACAACTGTTGCATACTCAGACATGAATCTTCTAGTATTGTTTATTATCTTAAATAGTTGTCCCATCATCATGATGCTAATGGATTTGACACAGTTTTAAAAAGTATTTATAGCCTGTCATTTTTTTGCCAGAGAAACTGGAATAACTGAGGAGCCTTTCACACCATAACAGCCCAGGGTTGCCTTTTCTCCTGTAGTAAGCAACCACAATGTTGTAATTTTCAGTCATTCTACTAATTTATAGGCATTCACAATTATGTAAAGACATAATTTAACTTTAAAAGGACAGTTATGTAGCCACTGCCCCTCCATTCAAGATCACAAAACAGAAGAAAATCAATTTCTTAAAATCTACTAACATATCTTTATTGTGGCCTTTACCCAAAGATCAGATGCTACTGAAAAACAATTTTTAAAGGAAGTTGGGATGGCTAGAAACTGGCTTCTTGCATAAGAAAAGTACATCAATATCTCTACTAGTATGACTTCACTTTTAGAGTAATGAAAGATATAAGACCATAAGCGTCATTTATTTAGTTAGTAAATCAAAACACCTGGGAACTAAATTCCTGGTGCTAGTCATGATCTTGCCCCTTCCTCTATTGAGACGAGCCCCATACTTTTCAGATGTTTTGACAGTGACTGCAAAGATACAGAGAACATCAGTTCAAGCAATAGGCAATGTTAGTGGCCCCTGAAGGAACTTGATACCATTTTCTAACCATCCAGAGGCCTAATACAAGCAGTCTGTAATGAAAAACTATCTGAAAAGAAAAACATGCAAGCTTTATGCACAATGGAGTTAATACATACCGTGCTGCTGAGAATGACAGGAATAGTATAAGGCAGATAGCAGCAACTGACCCTAACCCAATGGCAGTCATGTATTGCAGAGTGGGTGATAAACCTGCAAGAAAATGTCAAACATTCAGACAAATACCAAACAGTGTACCTTCAATCTGGTGACTGAAGCAACTGAGTCTGCTCAAAGCTGAACTACTATAAACTGAACTCAGATACTGGACAAGTCAGCAGCAATGGAGCTGACTATCAAGTAGTTACCATCAAGATGAAGAAATAAGATTAAATATTATAATTCTCAGAAGTAATCACAGTTTTCCATCACTGTGTTTCCTGTCTTCTTCTTTCTAATACAAATATTCAGAGCCAACATTTCCCCCCTTGCCTCAGTCTAAATCATATTCCAAGGTGGTTCATGGTGCCAGAAAATCCTAGAGCTTTATTAAATGGCTCTCCTTCAAAACTTCTACTATCTAGGCCTGATTTCTCTTCTTCTCTCCATTCTCCCCATTCTCTAGGCAACAGAATAGAAATAAATCAGGCAAAACCAGCCTTACTCAAACCCGTAACACTACCCAAGGAAAGAAGAGAAGGCTTAAGAGTGATTTGCTGTCAAAACCAGAATTATTAAGAACTCCCAGTGCAGAGCAGTATGACAAAACAGAAACTCAATCCCTCTCAGCCACCTCTATCCCCATTTTCTGCACTAGTTAACAATTATTTCTTAGTTGATTTCCCAGTTATCTAGGATGAAACATTCCCGTAAGATTCTACAACTCAACATGGTATTAAAACCACGAGTTATGTTTTATCAAAGAATATCACCAATTTAAATTCTTGCAAAAATGGCAGATATACACTTTTTTATGTATGTTTACAGTGAGAATCCAACTGCCCAAACATCAGAAAAATGCTGCTTAAACTGAACCCTTATTTGGCCCATCCCAAAACAGCCTCAATAATTTATCTAGACCACAAAAAAAATTACACAATGCCATAAGGAGAACCTGATCAATTTACCATATTTGCCTAAGTGATGCAAGGTTTGTATGCATGCAGCACTTCTCACCTATAAACTTGCTGTGAGTATGGCAAAATAAAGAATTTCAGACAGGGTCTCTAAAGCAAAAATCTGTTCAACATGCAATTATGTTCATTATTAGTAAAAAGAAGTGTGCTAGTCTCAGCTTTCTACAACTTCTTGTCACCATGATTTATCATACAATGTGTAGCTTTGTCTAGATGGCAACTGAAACACACCAATTTGGTTCAGATTTCATTTAAGGATTTGTCTTTATAGAATTGCAGAGTTAGAAGGGACCTTCAAAGGTCATCTACTCCAACTTCCCTGCAGTGAGCAGCAACATTCTGTACTAGATTAGGTTGCTTAGAGCCTCAGCAAACCTGGCCTTGAATGTCTCCGGGAACAGGGCCTGGAGAGCAGAGGAAGGGACAGAATGACCTCTCTCAATCTGCCATGGGTCTTCTGATGCAGCTAGGATATGGTTGGACTTCTGGGTTGCCGGCATACACTGTTGACTCATGTCCAGCTTTTCATCCATCAGTACTCCCAAGAACTTCTCCCCAGGGCTACTCTGTATCACATTACCTCCCAGTCTGTAAGGGTAATGAGACAAGTATCGGGCCAGCCCAAGTGCAGACCCCTGCCACTGTCCATGTTGAACTTCCCATGAATTTTGTACAGGCCCACCTCTCTAGCCTAGGTCCAAGTACCTCTGGATGACATCTCACCCCTGAAGATTGTCAACNAAAAACTATCTGAAAAGAAAAACATGCAAGCTTTATGCACAATGGAGTTAATACATACCGTGCTGCTGAGAATGACAGGAATAGTATAAGGCAGATAGCAGCAACTGACCCTAACCCAATGGCAGTCATGTATTGCAGAGTGGGTGATAAACCTGCAAGAAAATGTCAAACATTCAGACAAATACCAAACAGTGTACCTTCAATCTGGTGACTGAAGCAACTGAGTCTGCTCAAAGCTGAACTACTATAAACTGAACTCAGATACTGGACAAGTCAGCAGCAATGGAGCTGACTATCAAGTAGTTACCATCAAGATGAAGAAATAAGATTAAATATTATAATTCTCAGAAGTAATCACAGTTTTCCATCACTGTGTTTCCTGTCTTCTTCTTTCTAATACAAATATTCAGAGCCAACATTTCCCCCCTTGCCTCAGTCTAAATCATATTCCAAGGTGGTTCATGGTGCCAGAAAATCCTAGAGCTTTATTAAATGGCTCTCCTTCAAAACTTCTACTATCTAGGCCTGATTTCTCTTCTTCTCTCCATTCTCCCCATTCTCTAGGCAACAGAATAGAAATAAATCAGGCAAAACCAGCCTTACTCAAACCCGTAACACTACCCAAGGAAAGAAGAGAAGGCTTAAGAGTGATTTGCTGTCAAAACCAGAATTATTAAGAACTCCCAGTGCAGAGCAGTATGACAAAACAGAAACTCAATCCCTCTCAGCCACCTCTATCCCCATTTTCTGCACTAGTTAACAATTATTTCTTAGTTGATTTCCCAGTTATCTAGGATGAAACATTCCCGTAAGATTCTACAACTCAACATGGTATTAAAACCACGAGTTATGTTTTATCAAAGAATATCACCAATTTAAATTCTTGCAAAAATGGCAGATATACACTTTTTTATGTATGTTTACAGTGAGAATCCAACTGCCCAAACATCAGAAAAATGCTACTTAAACTGAACCCTTATTTGGCCCATCCCAAAACAGCCTCAATAATTTATCTAGACCACAAAAAAAATTACACAATGCCATAAGGAGAACCTGATCAATTTACCATATTTGCCTAAGTGATGCAAGGTTTGTATGCATGCAGCACTTCTCACCTATAAACTTGCTGTGAGTATGGCAAAATAAAGAATTTCAGACAGGGTCTCTAAAGCAAAAATCTGTTCAACCTGCAATTATGTTCATTATTAGTAAAAAGAAGTGTGCTAGTCTCAGCTTTCTACAACTTCTTGTCACCATGATTTATCATACAATGTGTAGCTTTGTCTAGATGGCAACTGAAACACACCAATTTGGTTCAGATTTCATTTAAGGATTTGTCTTTATAGAATTGCAGAGTTAGAAGGGACCTTCAAAGGTCACCTACTCCAGCTTCCCTGCAGTGAGCAGCAACATTCTGTACTAGATTAGGTTGCTTAGAGCCTCAGCAAACCTGGCCTTGAATGTCTCCGGGAACAGGGCCTGGAGAGCAGAGGAAGGGACAGAATGACCTCTCTCAATCTGCCATGGGTCTTCTGATGCAGCTAGGATATGGTTGGACTTCTGGGTTGCCGGCATACACTGTTGACTCATGTCCAGCTTTTCATCCATCAGTACTCCCAAGAACTTCTCCCCAGGGCTACTCTGTATCACATTACCTCCCAGTCTGTAAGGGTAATGAGACAAGTATTGGGCCAGCCCAAGTGCAGACCCCTGCCACTGTCCATGTTGAACTTCCCATGAATTTTGTACAGGCCCACCTCTCTAGCCTAGGTCCAAGTACCTCTGGATGACATCTCACCCCTGAAGATTGTCAACCACACCACTCAGCTTGGTGTCATCTGCAAATTTGCTGAGGTTGCACTCAATTCTATTGTCTGTATCATGAAGACACAAAACAGCACTGGTACTAGCATGGATCCCCAAGGGACACTCCTCTCCATCCAGCCATTGAGCCATTGGCAGCTAACCTCTGGATGCGACCATCCAGGCAGTTCCTTGTCCATCTGTATCTCTTCAACTTGGAAAGAAGGATCTTATGAGGGACCATGACGAAGGCCTTGGAAAATCCAGATAGACAATATCCACTGGTCTTCCCATGTCCACTGGTGTGTTCCCTCCTTTGAAGAAAGTCACTACATTGGTCAGGCCTTCAGATGAAGCCATGCTGGCTGTCTCAAGTCATCTACCCATCTACCACGAGTTGTAGCATAGCTTATGGAAGAACCTGCTCCATGACCATCCCAGGCACAGAGGCAAGACTGACAGGTTGATAGTTCCCAGCATCCCCCTTTCTACCCTGTTTAAAAATGGAAAAAATGTCCTCCTCCTTCCAGTCACCAAGGGCTTCGCCTGACCACCATGACTTCTCAAATGTCATGGAGAGTGGCTTGGCAATTACATCAGCCAATTCTCTGGGATGCACAGATTCCACACAAGCTGAATTAAGAAAAACATCTCAATGGATGCAGTGAGCCAAAAATACTTTCAGCCATTACATGTGCAGTACATTAGGCAAGGGCACCATGTGGCTATAAATCCATTCAATGTAATGGCAAACAAACATATAGATTTCTCTCTTCCCAGACTTGTTTTACAGCTCTTGCCTATAAATCTCTAGCAACAAAGCCCTCCTTGATCTTGACCAAAATGCCACAGTCACAGCCTGCCTAAATCAGGTATTCTAATTCTAAGTGTGTTGGTAAATGAGCCAGGACACAACAGTAAGCGACAAAAGGCAATCTAGAAATAGACAGTTGTCCCCACAAGATCAGTAAAAGCAGTAATCCAGTGTGGCTTTTGTGACCACCTCAAGCACTCCAAGTAACGCATGATTTAATACAATTCCAAAGTACTGTCTCAATTTCCAGTGTTACTGGAATTATTCTCTTTGAAGGAAACATTTACTTACTTTGAATTTGTGCCCAAACAGCACAGGACTGTGTTCTCACCTGAAAATGAAAACATAAAAATCACTGTTTCCCATAAGAGAAATACATTATCACTAACACTCGCTGCCAGAGCATCTATCCACACCAACTGCATTTTACTGCTATTGGGAATGGAGTTTGTTACTCCCCTGGCAGCAGCCTCTACCTTGTCTGGAAAGATTATAAATGCAAGATTAGATAGAGCTTTGATGAAAGGCTGGCTCTAGTCTTTTACAGTATCACTTTTTCTTTCTACAACCTAGGGGTGCAAGTGACATGAAAGGATCTTTGAAGCTGCTTGGATAAGAACTGAGAATTTGCAAAACACTGTATTAAGTGTCTCTGCATGTAGAATGTGTATGTCAAGACATGGTACTGAATGGAATGTTTTTCAAATACTTAATGTAAGGTTTTTTTCAGTTATGAGAACCTGCTCAGCAATTTTTAACAATATTTATGGAGTACTTACTGTTCACAGAAGTTTAATAGATATAAACCAAGGGTCAGCTTTTGCGATTATTTAGCAAGTTTGAGCAACTTTTTTACAAGAAGCTTTAGTCCAGGAAGAGCTTTTTCCATCCGCACTTCATATTTGTACATACACAGGAAGTTCTAAATTCATTTGTCTATTGGGTAGTTGCTGTTTAGTCAATTTTCACAGTCCTACTATACAAACTTTCCTTCTAAGTGACCTAAACCGTCTTTCACAGAATGCACATGTACATACATATTTTTCATGCTTTGGCAAAATTTGTATTATGTTGCTCTTGATAACAGTGTAATTCTATGAAACTGAGGGCTACATTTTGAAGTGTTTGCACAAAAGTACAAAGGTACATTTGTAGGCTTTTGCCTGCTAAATTATGGAATCTCTGTTTTCACATTAATTTTTAATAAGGAATTTTTTTGTAATTTAAAAATACAAAATACTGACAAAGCAAATCCTCTTAGTAAAGGAAGAGTAAGGAACAAGGGATGGACTTAAAAACTCAAATGCCTTGACTCTAGACAAACAAGTGTGGGTACCATCATCTTGAAATAGGTATCCTGGTGGCATACGTAGTTTGCACAAAATTAGTCACCTCTTGCTTATCAGAGAAGTAAGAGAGCTCCTGGTAATCCCAACAGCAAAGTTCACAGATGCCACATCAAGTTATAAAATCCTCCCTCCTATGAATTAGCAGCTTCACTGAAATTTATCAGTGATATAATTCCTCCAACTACATGAGTATCCACAGATCTCAAAGTCTATCCTCCAACCTGGATATTCACAGATAACTAAAGTGGAGATAGAAAACCGTTCCGCAGCAGAATATTAAGTGTGTATTAAGAGTTTTGCAGGAAAAAAGAAAACATTTTGCCACGCTTTTCAATAAATAATCATATTTAAAAACAAATAAAATATGTTTCTTATTACTCTAAGGGAGGTCATTTTGGGACAGGAGGGGTAATTTTGACTCCAATTCTCTAAAAGCTCATAGATTTTATCCTCAAAAGACTGGATGTCATCTCAACCTTCTACAAGTTTGCTTTTACTTTTGTTATACACACAAACTGTTTGGTCCAAAAAAGCCAATGCTAGCACTGAACAGAAGCTATGCTAAAAAAATTAAGTTCAAAACCCAAACACCTTTTCCAGTACTTGCCCTTGGCCCTCCGCACAAGGAATCTCCTGGAGATTCAAACAGGTGCTAGATGGGTTTTAGTTTTCCTCATGAAGAAGGACAATTTTAAGGGTGGACAAGCTGTTCCACTTAAGATTTTTATGATAATGACAGCAAATTCTTCTGTGTTCCCAAATTCTCCCTGAGTCTCCACCTGTCAAATTAATTGGTACTGAAAATGGTAATCCCTTCTATCTCCATCCTGCTAACTGCTTTCCTTGTGCATCCTCAATGATCTTCTTAGGTCATCTGACCAGCCTATTAACACTAGAAGTCTTGCACAAATGAAATAGGCATTTTAAATCTTTGACCTTGCAAAAAAGCAAGTAAAAACTGCATGGCAGACACTGAGGAACCGCAAATCTGAGCGTGGCACAAATGAATGTGAAATCAATAGAATCAAACAGTTTACTTGTCTTAACTGTGTCCACATAATTTAGAATGAACTGATTTTACCACAAAGAAAGCATATTAGGAATGAACAGGAATAATGCTAATAGAAAGTCAGAAGTGAGCTATAAGTTTGCAGCATGTATGAGATATATTCTCTCTACTCTGATGAAGGGCGTGGAGAGAAGGGACAATGGAGGATTCCAGAACATGAGAGTACAGGTATGTTAGTTAGCAGTCTATCATGTATATTCCTAATGTGCCCGTGTTCAAATGGAAATACGTTGACAAGGAAAATCCAGTACAGATATCCCAATATCACCTGTATGCCTAACTGAGGGCACATTGATGAGTAGGATTTTTTTAAAAGCAGACTTTTGAAATAGGAACTCATGAATCTAAATGAAAATACTTATGTTATCAGATTTTCAAAAATTCTTTAAACCAACCATCAGCAACTTAAAATTCTGAATTTCTTTGACTTCTTAATACCAACAACTGCACAAAATATAGCAGCATGGAAATGCAAGATAAGTCAGTACTTTTGACTCATGATCATTTCAAAGATGCAGAGGTGAGAACCAAAGCTGTTTGGTATTTGCAATTCTCATAATGATTTATACATTTTGCATGTAATTGTATACTTCATCAAGTAACACTAGCCCTACAGGAAAGTGTATATATCAAGGTGTGTATCCATTTTAAATGGAAGAAAGCAAAGAAGCTAGTCTATATGAAAGGAAAAAAATAATGTAACTTTGAAGCAGCTAAACCAACAGCTGACAGAGATGCATGAAAAGATTCTTACACAAATAAGCACAGGAAACATTCTTCAGTATTAGAAAACATTGAATGAGAACAGCTACAGAGACTAATGGATAAAACTCAAGAATATATAGACAGAGTTCAAGGATGTATTAAGGAGTGCTTAAAGAGGCTAAACTGAAATTAATTTGACCCCCAAACAGCGCTGGTACCTGTAGTGAATTTTTCTCTAAAACTAGCCTTTGTTGTCCAAACTCCAAGGTATTATGGGCTAACAACATTATCTATGAAGTAAATCCTTCCAAATGTCATTTCCTTACCTATTACCTCACAACTGCTTAAAGTCTATAACAAATAACAAACTTGTATTGGGGTCAGAAACCACCCTATCAGTGCTATAAAAACTTCTTAGATTAAGATTATTGATTGCCACAAAAAACATAGGCTGCACAAAATAGCAGATACCAGTAACAGCTATAATGTGCACTTGTTTTGTTTCACTTACTTTGGACTGAGGCAGAGGTAGATTTCTTAACAGAAGCTGTTTTCACTTATTGATATTGAGGTGTCGGCTTCCAAAATTGTGAAGAGTTATTTATAGGTGATTCTCAGATCAGTTTTTGCATGCCTCCTTGCTTCATAATGCATACACAAGGCCCCAAAACTTTATTTTAGTTTTGGGCAGAGGGAGGCATTGCTTAGGTGGGCTTTTTTTTTCCTTTCACAGTGGTTTTATTTACATTTGACATTAAGAAACTTTATGCACTTGTAAAGTCTATCAACGGGCCTATGTGAGAAAGACTTCCTACTACTGAGACTTATGTTAAGAAAAAATTCCAAGTTGCTGACCTTTCAGCTGGATGATCACTGTAAAACATAATGGCATCACAGAAGGCATGACTCTGAACATGAAACAACTGAGATGAACATTAGAAAGCCTATGTATCTAATTAAATTACATATTTATTTTATAATTAAATTCTTACTTACCTTAAAATAAATTTAGAAAAATAATGCTAGCAATATAATTTTTTCCAAAACAATTTACCCACAGAGCTAGAGTTGACATTCACTGCTACAGAGAAGGTAACACACATGATAAAGTATGTTTTTCCCTGTCATTTGTAAATCTGGAATATTAGTCATTAACTATTCATTTAAGAGCTGAAATGGGTGAATTTTTTATTGCTAAAGATTAGTTTTCAGATTCTCCTACTAATCCGTCTCACTAAATTCTGGCCCAATATAAACAAGCTCAATTACTGAGGACAGTTATGATTATTCATTTTTAGTTGTTTCCATTGTTTGCCTTTTGGAATCGAGAGCTGTTTCAACATTACAATGACACTAATATCTGTAAGGAATTACAAGAGTTATTTAAAGAGCTTCAGATTTAATCCAATTCTGTCAACTAACAGATCTTTGCAATACCATAAAGAATTTAGCTCAAAGCTAAAAATTAACATTTTCCTCTTTTTTTCCCCAGCAACATTTCATTCAACACATGTGAAGAAAAGGTTTTAAAACAGTCATTACCTTATTCCACTCACTTATTATTCTCAAATAAATATAATAGTCCTCTCCCAGTTTCAAAGGAGCATTATAAAACTTCCCGTAGTATTGTCTGTCTCCAAGAGCAACTGACATGTTATCAGCAACATCCTTCGCCTGAAATTCAGCTGCCACGTATCCTTTAGTGTCAGTGGTGTTACTAAAGTAAGTTGCAGCAGCAAACGAGTCACAAATAAAAGTGCTTTGCAAACCCAGAGGAAGCACGATCACTTGATAAAGACTAGAGTGAAACAAAAGAAGTAAACATTATCCTTCAATGAACAAAATAACAGATATTTATTAATTCACACTGCCTTTTTTCTACCTGTTGCCTCTTAAATGTTTTTATTATTAATGACAAATATAAACACTTCTTATTCTAAATAATTTCTGTGTATGAATGTTCCACTGAATTTCAAACTAAAACCACAGCAAGCACAGCTTAGAGCTGCTTTTCCTTAGCAGATACCCATTAACTTTACATATTCCTTCATGTTCAGAAGAGCAACAAATTAGAGCATATCTTGCTCTTCTCATCTGATGCTTAAATTTTCCCATGAAACAATAAATCACTGGCCTCTAAAAATTGCACAGAAATAGGAATTACTCCATTCAAAGAAGGAAAGCACAGATACCATTAGTAAAAACTTAATCATATCCATCTTCAAAATCTTTAGTGGTATACAACCACAGGAGGACTAATTATGAATGTTACACTAGTAATTTCCTGAAACTCATTAGCTTTCAAATATTTTCCAGTTTAAGGTAATGGACAGTCAATATTATGTTTCCCTGATACGACAAGCTGCACTTAATAAGACACACACTCTTTTTTTCTGTAAACATGTTTTGTAGTAATACACTAATATGCATAAATACACACAGAATATGCATAAAATACAGACATTGTTCACCATTTCGTCTGGCCCCTAGGAAAAAAGCAACATACTGGCTGCATGACTGTGCTGGAAAAGAAAAATCACATCAGTAGAGCTGTGCTTGGATCCATCAATAAAAATCTACAGCAACTTCACCTTGGATAAAGGAAAAAAGATCAAAACCAAGACTGAAAACTCAGAATTTTGTTCCAGAAAGCAAAGTACATTATGAAGCCAAATGTTACTTTGCTAAGGGAGGAGAAACATTACTTTGCTAAGGGAGTTACAACTTAAATTTCTCCCTCTGCTAACAAAATGTTAGCACAAAATGTTCCGATAGGTAAGGATCATTAGTCTGCAGAACGCCTTTTGGAGGGATGAAGAGTGCACAGAGACAAACCTGATCGGTCCATTTTGATCTTCTGCTTTTCGGAGTCTGAGCAAGGGTGCAGAACCTTTTACTGAGACAAATTCTACATCTGGGAAGGGGGGATCTAAAAAATAAACACATACCAGCGCTTAAATGAGGTTTTAGAAGTATTTCAGGCATGTGAGTTCCTAGCTATGTTTTCCCCACTGTTAACTGAATCTGAAACTACTGATGGCTTAAGTCTGCAGGCAATGTAGAGAGGATGGTCAAGAAAAACACAGAACAAATACAAGCATGATGGTGTAGCAGCCCCAACTTAAACCCCTGTACTGCAGTTCAAAAAGAGATGCCCGAAAATTAAGACAACAGAGAAATAAGTAATTAAAATTTTATTGTAAGACGCAGTATTATTTATTAGACTAACTGAAGTGGTCAACGAGAACACAAAAACACCCCAAACTCCAGGCACAAAGCCCACTGCAAGAAATAAAATTGTATGAATGAATAAGAATCTATTAAGAGTCAAATCAAGAAAGCAGCTTCCTTACTCAGAGTCAGCTTCCTTCTAGCTCAAAGTCAGCTAGCAATATCCAATTTCAATATGGGTAAAAAGCTCTTATTTACTTCAGTGGAAATCGGCATCAAGGCCAACCCTGAACAAATACCACTGCTTCTAATTTCAGTGGCAATGATGACAGCTGCCCACAGATTCTGGTGACATTATAATAGAAATTGCCACTATAAGTCTGGAAGCAAAAATGAAAAGAGTTACAGTGGATACTACTGAGGAGCAGAGTGTGAAGTAGGGACACTGTCTAACCCAGAAGCCCAAAAGAACTCAGCAAGTTCGCAAGTGACACTAAACTGTGTGATGCAGTTGACACACCAGAGGGAAGGGATGCCATCCAGAGGGACCTGGACAGGCTTGAGAGGAGGGCCCATGCCAACCTCAGGAAGTTCAGTAAAACCAAGTGCAAGGTTCTGCCCCTGGGTCAGGGCAACCCCAAACAGATACAGAGCAGGTGGAGAGTGTCTTGAATGCAGCCCTGAGGAGAAGGATCTAGGAACAAGAAACTCAACATGAACAGTCAGCATGTGCTTGCAGCCCAGAAGCCAACCCAGACCTGGACTGCATAAAAAGAAGTGCAGACAGCAGGTCAAGGGAGATGATTTTGACCCTCTGCTTAGCCCTGGTGAGACAACAACTAGAGTGCTTTGTTCAGTTCTGGAGCCATCAACATAGGAAGGACACTGAGCTGTTGGAGCAGGTCCAGAGGAGGGCCATAAAGATCATCAGAGGGCTGGATCACCTTCCTTATGAGAACAGGCTGAAAAAATTGGGGCTATTCAGGGGGAACCTCATAGGAGACTATCAATACCTGAAGGCTGATGTAGGACTTTTTAATAGGGTCCAGGATGGCAGGACTAGCAGTCATGGACTCAAATTGGAAGAGGGTAGTTTTAGGCCGGAGATAAGAAAGAAGTTCTTTACTGTGAGGATGGAGAGACACTGCAACAGGTTGCCCAGGTTGCTGCGGATGTCCCCTCCCTGGAGGTGTTTAAGGCCAGGCAGGATGAGGCACTGAACAACCTGGTGGAGTGGGAGGTGTCCCTGCCTATGGCAGAGGGGTTTGGAAGTAGATGATCTTTAAGGTCCCTTCCAGCCCAAAACTTTCTATGATTCTATGAACTAGCGCAGATATTTACTGATTGAAAACTGGTCTATCAAGATGCTGAGGTCATATCTAGCTAAAGCGTTACAAATGCAGCGTTTAAAAGGAGAAAAGGAAGGTTTCAGAACACCATCAGAAAGAATAATCAAACCAAACAGAGCCAATGCAGACTTGCCATAGTTAAGTCACATCAGGCATTTTTCAAATAGCTGGAATACAGATAGCTGCAAATACATGTGGAAACATGGAAACTTCGTAGTTCAACAGGAGAAAAAAAGGTCTGGTAGAAAAAAATAAAGCAGGTAAATAACTCGTAAATTGAGACCAAGTAAACTATTGCATGCTGGAAGTGGAACTACTTGACTGCAGGAGGTTTTTAGACTAATTCCTCCAAGACTAAACAAAGTTAAGTACTAATCTAGCATTTTGTTACCAATCTCACTGTAGAATTTGTGTATCAATGAATTTTGCTCCTCAAACAGACTGTGAAGAACAAAGACAAGACATCATGCAGTACACAAGAAAACACAAAAGTACAAAGCAGTGCACACACATCACAGAACAACAAAAATGGTATTGAATTCACCTGAAAAATACAAGATAATAACTTTGGGACTACTAACAAGAAGTTTTTTGCTATAAGTTCTAAATTCTTCTGAGATGGAGAAAAAGCATATTAGTACATCTCAAAATGGCAACAGAAAAAATAAGACAATACCACTATGGAAAGTCTAAGAAATAGATTTCTGTAGCACCAGAATTGCACAGAATTTCAGTCATCAATCCAACAGAGGTAAGTGAAACCTGAACAGAGGATAACAACAAGAAAAAATCCAAATAAAAGAGAAATTGTCTTAGACAAGGGAAACAAAACCTTGTCTTTTTAGCCTTGAAAAAAGAATTGGAAGTGTACATGGACTCTGCTTTATAAAAAGGAATAACTTAAGCACTGCATGCCCAAAATAAAGACAAGCCAAATCCTGCTTGGCCCTTTGCAAATAACATCCTCAAGAGAACCTCCTGAAAACTTATTCAGCCAAATGAATTACAATGACAGTTCCCCTTACAAGGTTCTTTTCAAAACCAGAGTCAAGAGGAACTACCAGTATAAATACCAGCTACAAGTGTTTAGGCTTGAAGAGGAAGCTACATTTATATATAGAAAAGACTTAATATTCTCCAGTGGCTGCCCTCTATCAGAGAAAGGGCAGAAAACCCTTTCATGTAGTTTTCTGAGTTGATGAAATTGCATGGCTGTCTGCAAGAACAGGAAATTGTATTTACTTCAGAGGGCCATTTCAATACTTCTGCAACTGCAGGTATTGTAAAATGTACAGACAGTATTTCTATCTGAACAAAACAAATGAAAAGGTAGCATTTGATAGCCAGTCTTTATGTCCTTTGCTCTTGCAAACCTAAGCAAACAGAACTTAAGAATGTAAACCTTCCCTTAACTTTGATGGTTCTTCAGCTCGGACAATGGCAGTGAATAGGGAGAAGAAAATGTATCTGTCACAGTAGATTAATCTGTCGTATTTCTCCTATCTTCTTTCTGTGACATCCCATACCACCAGGACACACTGTAATAATTTTCCCTTGAGATTTTTCCAGTTTTTAATAAAAAACTCATGGTTTTCTTCTTGACTGCT
Source organism: Turnix velox (assembly GCA_013400935.1). Taxonomy (NCBI): domain Eukaryota; kingdom Metazoa; phylum Chordata; class Aves; order Charadriiformes; family Turnicidae; genus Turnix; species Turnix velox. The sequence goes on along the minus strand of VZTY01016463.1, from coordinate 67,606 downwards.
ACCTAGAACATTTATTGCACCCAATATTTTCGCATCTTTTTTTCCAGATGAGCAGCACAAGAGGCAACAGGGGTCCTGGTTTGAGATAAACCAGAACTTTCTATTTTGGAATTCCTCTTCTTAACTAGGCCTCCTCTATCTCTCTGTAGTTAACAGCATGCTGTGCAGAAAAGGGTTCATTCTTAAGAGTGATTGAGAGTAATATGCATAATCTATGCCAAGGAATGGTGAACAGAGAGGCTCCTGATCACATTTATTGCTACAACAGTCAAGCTCAGTCAACTTAATTGTTTGCCCAGCTGGAGGGCTGGAAGGGGCAAGGAGCGAAGAGATCACACCCATAGGGAGGTGCAAAACGAAAGGGGACCCGGAAGCGACCAACATGTTGCTGCACTAGGCTCAGTCTAAGGGCTGAGGAACCTAAGGGTCAGCTTTCTTCTTTGACAGACTTAACTGAGGCAGACCCTGCCTTTTTACCTGATCCCTGTGCTCCTGACTCCACCCATCGCTGAGGCCAGCCTGGGACTTCCCCACTGACGGCTGGAGACTCCACCCTGGGAGCTTAACATGATTCTGTTACAAACCACATTATTTCCCTCTTTGTTTTATTACTAGTATTTCATAAAAGTAGTTTAGATTCTTCTAAATTCAGAAATCTCTCCATCCCTACTCCTCCCTTCTCTGTGTGTAAAAGAAAAGGGGAACATCTGCTGCTGACCAGTTTCAGGCCAAATCAGACATGAAACAACAACAACAGGGACAGAAAGAATGTTGACTAAGTTCCTAAGAATTACATTTCAAAATTTTCTATAATTTGGCAATTAAAATGCAAAATATGAAAAATAAACAGCCATCCAGCAGTGACAGCATTAGTAACTGGGAAAGATAGCAATATCCAAAATAACACACAATGCTTTTAAAGCTTGGAATCATTTGGTATTTTTAGTTGCTAGTATAAAACATGAGCTACTACAAATTTTTATGTACCATGAAACAACCTCCCCATTTTAAGAAAAGTGAACAGCTTCCAACAGTGTGAAGTCATATTCAACATAATTTTAGAATTATATGTAATTTAATTATATTAATTCATATTAATAATGCTATCAAATTGAAGGAACAAATTTAATTTTTGCTTCAGTGACCAGAAAAAAACTCTGAAGCAGTTATTCTATGTGCAGTATTCAGCCATCATGAACTTTTAATAAAAAAGGCATCTCTCTAGAAATTTAACCTTTAAAACAAAGAAACCTTCTGCAAGCTTGTCATAATTTACAGATTTAAAGATCCACATGGAAAAAATAATAACTAAATGCCTTCTAGAACAGGTGGAAAGAAAGATAGAGTGCTACAGAGAGATGAGAAATTACACTCAGTGGGTTGGGAAACAAAAGCAAGATCGCCCAATCTGTTCATATCTTGTTACCACCTTGGCTTTGTTAAAGGGTTTTTATTTGTCTGTTTTTTAGCTTTTTGAACGTTTCACCAGCAGGACAGACTAATGTATTTGTAGCAGCAACAGGAAAATGCAGAACATACCAAGAAGTGCAAGAATATCCACTGAGAGTCCTCTAAGCACCTCCTTGTGATAGTAGCACTGCACCTCAAACACTTGGACATTTCTGATACAGGCTTATTTTCTACAGTAAGAATACATTTGATAAGTTTTCCTCTGCATATGAGGGCAGGTTACAGGAAAGAAGTGCACATCAGGAGTTCCCTACCATTGCAACAACATGGGGAAACAGCACAATTTGCAGTCCTAAGTAAAAGCCTGCTTGGCATCATACCCTAATCTTGCTCTTTATAAAAACTTAACACGTTGGAAGCACTTCACTATTAGCAATCATGAAAGGATTTCACAACGGAACAACTGCATTTCTATACTTTAGTCTGGGAAATGGGTTGTTTGCTTCTTGTCTTAAAGTCGTGTCTTCTACCTATAATATTTACTAATGCATAACGGCATTAGAGGTGAACAACTGCAATGTAAGGAATAGGAGCACTTCTACAACATTCTCCAGTAGTGCTAAGAGCAAAATTTAAATGTCTTTCCTGTCATCTGACCTTTGTTATTGCTCTGAAGCAACCTACCTTTGGATAAATAATCAAGGCAACAAAGACTTAGTTTTCTTGTATGCAAAAAGAGTGCACAAATCCCTTTCTGTCCCACCCTATACACAGATATGCATAGAACCTGTTAAACTGAATGATTTGTACCTTACTGAATAACCTCCTCTGCTTGGTACCAGCATAGCCCTCTTTATGGCTTCTCTTTATCATTTTGTGGTAATAATAAAGCTTCAAAAATAGTAATTGAATTGAATCACAAAGTCCAAACCCAATTAGATAGCAACTCTTTCCAAGTTCAGGGAATTCAAATCAAAGATTCCTCTCACAGCAAAGTCCTAAAAGTTGGGAGAGCATTGCGCTCCTAATCTGAGGGTCAGGGGTTCGAGTCCCTGTCCAGGTATGAGGCTTGTCAGAGTTGGGCTGATGGCTGGACTAGATGATCTGAAAGGTCCCTTCCAACCTAGATAACTATGAAACTATGAAACAACACTTCACCGAAATAACATTTGCATGATTTTCACTTCCTGCATAGAAGCATTTTTTTAAAGCTTTAATTTTTAAAATTTGCATTACTGTCTGAAGAGTAATTGTATTTTAACATGTCACAGTGTAATTGCTTGACCAAAAACTGAGAAGAGGATTCATGGAAGAATGAATAAAGTAGAGAAAGACATTTCTTAAAGAAGGGATGATGGAATAGAATGGAGGACGTTGAATAAATCAAAACCACATCAACAAAAAATGGTAATTTAAATCTGCTTTAAAGACTGTATCTTAAAAATGGACATACTAGCAGGGTGAATGTGTAACCTCCATAGCTGAAAACTCCTTAAGGCCTATCTTCTTCACCTCTGATGCCTATTTTTATACTGGTTTGGGGTTTATTTAATTTTGCATTTCACTCACTTAATGCTAATTACATAAACTACTTTATGATGATGCTGATGCAGATGTATCAATACTATTTTTTAAAGGATCAGAAGCAGTGCTAAAGAATTCCCAAATTACATGTGGGCAAGACTGAAAAAAAAATAATTGTGTTCAGTATGTAAAGCACTGTCTATAAAGTAATGAATGATTTTATCACCTATATCATGTGCACTCTAAACTTAATGACAGAGGTGATACGAACAGACACAGCTCCACAAGAATTTATGGAAAAAATCTTGCTATGAGAGAAGTAGAGTTCATATTTAAACATCATACATTTGAATAGTCTCTTTATAAAATCATAAACTGTATGAAAGCATTTAAAGAGCTGGCAGCTAATTTCCTCCCTGTGTAACAACAAAAAAAAAAATCATGCTTCTCTTTCCCTGCTACATAAATCAGAAACTCCCCTCTTCACAATACTCGTGGTCTGAAGCTGCACACTGTAATAAGCAGTCTCTGGAGGTACATGATGAGCTGCCAGAGCTGTCAGAACATAGTATCTCCAATAGTCTTTCACTTCCTCATTGGACTTCGGCTTTCTCTCCTTTTCCAGGTGTTAAAGAAGTACCTTTATGAAAGAACAAGCATAAATCTTATTAATCTTACAACAGAGCAGAACAATCTCTTTTGTGTGTGTGTGCATGTTTGCCAGGGACTAGAAAGGACCTTGAGAGATCACCTAGTCCAACCACCCCACCAGAGCAGGAAACACCTAGATGAGATCACACAGGAACACATCAGGTAGGGTTTTGAATGTCTCCAGAGAAGGAGACTCCACAACCTCTCTGGGTAGCCTGTTCTAGTGTTCTGTCACCCTCACTGTGAAAAAGCTTTTTCCCACGTTTCTGTGGAACCTTCTGTGTTCCAGATTGCATCTGTTGCCCCTTGTCCTATACTCACCCTTTACATTATTTTCTAGACTCACTGCTTTTGTGTCTACTTTCTGAATCAAGTTTTCATCTAAAGACAGAGAAAATGTAGACTCTGGAGTACACCTGCAGGCATATCCTGGACTAAACAAAAAAGTATGGCAGCTGAAGAACACAGGAACTTCTGCAACTGGGCTACACAGACTCAAAGACAAAAAGGAAAGTGCATGTAGAAAGCAAAGGCTTGCAAACATATTCAAATATCAATAATATTTTAATGGGACTCAACTGAAGAAGTTACTCTTTAGGATATTAAAAGCAAAAGACATAGCACTAGCTCTGTCTCTGTTATCCCATTTTTCAAGCATGAAGAAGTGGCTATAAAACTATCTTCTTAAATTCTTACAGTGTGAAAACATATAATGAAATCAGGAACAACATCCTGATGATAATAAATTATCTTCAAAGAAAAGGCAAAGAAAGGAGCCACATGTAAACAGAGTAATCCTAACAGAAATGAGAACTTTTTTCCTCTGGTGGAAACAGATACAAACTCCACTTTTGCTTAAGAGACAGACTTGCTACCATTTCTCTACAACTCTAAAATCACTGCCAAACCAATTTTCATTAATGGACTCAATTTCCTACCTCAAGTGTAGATGTGCTGAGAGCTTGCCTAAAATAAGCTGACATGAAAGGCTGTGCAAAATGCCTGCTATTCCAAGTATGAAAGGACCAGAATTTCAATCATCCATGAAGCATTTACTAGATTGTATTTACCACTGTATTTACAAAATGATGGGCAAACCCAAATTTGCTCTCAGTGGAAAACTGTTTTTGAAGGATGCTACTTGTCAGGGAGAAAAGCAGGCTTTTAAGTTCTTAGTGCTGCTTTCCCTTTAGAAATACTATGGCTGTAACATATCCTCATTCAGGAGGTACACAGATACAGATACTCAGGATACAGAAGTAGCTTCCTTTAATGTGCACTTATAGTTCTTCTTCCTTTCGAAAGGAGACCCAAACTTAGTGCCAGCATTATCCAGGCATATCTGCAAGAATCATTCAGAGTATACACAGATGACTGCCTGTGTCAAGAAATCAAGCCTATCAGGCATGTTCAGCCAACCATCTGGAACACTTTTCTTTACAGGTGGTGAAACTCTGAAGTTAAAAGATTTCCCAAACTCTCAGAATGTGGGAGGTGCAGATGAGTAAGCGAGATACTACGTCTGGACTTACCCCCAGCTGGAGAAATAGACAAACTAATTGTGAATTTGTTAAAGGTGCCATATGAAACCTTGAACAACAAATGAGGCCACCTCCAGTGCACTAAGAGTGAAACACTCCTGAAAGTCAGTTCTATGCTCAAGTCATATCTTGGATGCATGAGGTACCATTTAGCCAGAAAGCCTCCAGAGGCAAAAATCACTTTTCAGACTTAAACTGCAAGATAAACAGATCACTCCATGCATCACAGCAGGAACACAAAGATCTGGTTTAACAATGCACACGGTGACAAAACAACAAGACAGAAAATGTAATAAATAACACACTTGTTCTAAAATTAGAACTATTATAATATAAATTTAATTGCTTGTACAAATAATGCAGTTCCTGAAACATAAGGGACAACTGACAGAATTATTTTAACTGTATTCTTTACAGTTTAGATAAACTGAAATTGCAACAAATTTAACATCTTATTTAAATTATAATTATTTGTTGAACTCTGCAGGATGATCAGTATTTGCTTTCCAATTTTCACTCAGCTTCAAATGCTAAAAGACCTGCTTCTGTTCTTTGGCTTGCATTAAAAAGGCACAACATGGAGTGTTTCCATGGTGAGTTTTGGATGAAGATTGCTAATGACAGAGCAACATCTAACTATTATTGCTCTGGAAAAAAAAAGTATCTTCAATGGTCTGTGTAGCAAGATCTTCTTATAAAATAGAAACTACCAAACTTTTTTACAAGCAAACCATTTCTGGGGCTGTGCATGTAGTTCTTAAGCATCATTTCAGCAGAGAGAGAAACATGCTGGCTGCTAAGGTAGAAATACCAAACACTGCACAAGCTGTTCTCTAAAGCTCTACTGAGTAACTGACTTGATGTAAACCTGAAGTGTTTAGGAAATTACCACAGGAAAACAGTGAAAACAGTGAGTGCTGAAACATTACCTCAGTCAACCAAATTGTGAGACAGCTTACTAGTTTTTACAAAGTTTGGTGTATTCATGAACTCCCAAACAGTACTTCTGAGTGAAAATAGGAAAATAGAATCCTAAAAATCACCACTGTGACTTCATTTAAAAAACAACAAAAAACCCCAACAAACAAAAACAAAACAAGAAAAACCAAACCCCCACCCATTGTACGTCCTAAGAGGTAGCTTTAGGAAACAAGATAAATTCTGCCTTTCATGAATCTTAAACTCCTCAAATTCACTATTGAAAGTACTGCCACACCATCGATTTCAAAAACACAGCAAATCCCATTTCTTTATGAATGGTCAGAAGAGAACTGGTGTCATCTAGTGGCTGAAGAGAAAAAGGCATGCATTTTTTAATCACAGCATTTTATTTTAGCGATCATAAAGTTGGAAGGTACCTTCAAATGCCATTTAGTCCAGCTCCCTCTGCAGTGTGCGGGGGCATCCTGAACTACATCAGGTTGCTCAAAGTCTCATTAAGCCTGGCCTTGAACGCCTCCATGAATGAGGATAACCTGTTCCAGCGTCTCACCACCCTTGTGAAGAACTTCTTTCTAAATTTGATTCATTTAATCTTCCTGCACTTCAGAGTCTTTTATGTTTTGCACTTTAACAGTTGCAGATCAGAGAATCTGAGGTACTTGAAGGACTCTGAACTTGGGATTCTTGAAATCTTCACTGGTCCCTATTGTCATACCCACACAAGGTGCAGGTGTGCAACTATTTACGCTTCACAGTGGAAAGAACTTATACTGAACAAGAGACTTAGTAGCAAATTGGACACAGCTCCCCTGTTTACCAATCTTGAGTTTAATCCATCAAACTCCTTTCCTGCTGTGTCAAAATGAGACTTCAAAACAATGCACCCCCATTTCTCCCTCCATTCTACTGCTGGGCTGTCAACCCTAAGAAATCCGTGAAATCAAACAACCAAGAATAGTGAGCATGGAAAGAAATTTTGCTACCACACAACACAATCAACAATGCAGTTTCACTTAAACTTCTCACACCCTTTCATAAATTTGTAAAATAAATGGTAGGACCTACCTGTGATTTGTGTTGTCATGGAAATGAGCAGTGAAAAATTCAAATCTACCATGGAAATATTAACAGAATAATTTGTGCCTGGTTGCAAATCAAAACAAACTTCTGGAGCCTGCTTGTGTGTGGTAAGGTTGAAGGTCATTTCATGAAAGAATTCCTTCTGATACCAGCGCTGGCCATACACATGAAACTGTAACCAAACAATCAAGGCACAGAAATTGTAATGTTTTAATATATCTACATTCAGTCATGTCATGTCTAAGTTAGAAATAATACAGGAAAAACATATCACTGCATCCAGAATACCATACTGACATTTTCTCAAACCCAAATGCCTCCAAAATTTGACAAGAGATGTAATCCTCTCGATCAGCTCTTGTTCTTGCACTTCTCCTCTTAGTCTATCCTATTTTTTGTAAGTACTTTAATTTTCCCCAATTCTTGTCTTACTCCATACAGGCTTCCAGTAACAGTGCACTTTCATTGCATTACTTTCTCGTAGTAGAAATTGACTCATGCCTGTGGTTTGAGCCTGAGGATCAGGTCAAAATCAAGTAATTTTGAACTATATCAAAATTCCCAACACCCTCCATGATCTGCCTACAGGCAGGTACGTTTACAGTCATATTTACAGAACCATGTTTTTTGTTTCAGTTGGATTTTGTATGCGTTTTGTTGTTGATATCCCCACGAAGTTATTAACTTAAGGCTTCTCCTGATCATTCCTCTGTTAATGAAAACTAAAATGCTTGTTGCATTTTAATCACATGATAATTTCCCTTTAAATACATGCTATGCCTTTAGATAAGCTCTGAGCTCCTCTTAGCACACAGAGATTTGAGGCAACACCAGGTGGCCAGAAGTCAGGCAGAGACAGAAATGCCCTGCTGGGATGAGGGAAGATTGAATGCATGTCATAAGATACAGTGAACTGACTCTGTGGAATTGGAACAGAGCTGTCTGAGGCCTGTACATGATAAAGGTGTAAATGCAGCTTTATTTCCAGGGATGGAAATATAGAGCAGAATAGAGGTGGAAAAAAACTAGAAACAGGAGATTATGAAAGAACATGGTGGTTCCCTCCATTTTTTCAAGGTTGCTATACAAACTTACTACCTGGGTTTTCATGAGAGACAATATTAAGATAAAGAACACTGCTAGAAGTGAGTGAAAAATTATGTTTTTTTCACATACGTGATTGATGTAAATGGTTTTCTAGATTCAAAATAAAGACTGTCACTTACTGAGTATCTGTCTTCTAAATCTGTCCCTCTGACACTTCTCTGCCATTTCAAGCAGGTCTCATTAAAAATTAACACATTATTGAAAGCTTCCTTTACTGTAGAGACAATAAAAAAGGGAGCAACATATTATAAAAATTTCACCTTCTTCAACTTAATTAAATATTAATAGCTGAAAAGAAAAAATAAAAATATTATTATTTTAGTTCTGAGTAGGAAGTAGAATCTCATTTCTTTTTGAATGAGCACAGTAAATTAAACAGGAACATGTTTCAGAGAAAATGTCTTTTGGATTGATCAAAACAGGCTACTCAGGAAATCAAGATAAGATTTATTTGGCCAGACCTAGGGAGGTTATAATAACAGAAAGATCCAGGGATTCAGTGGAAATAAAGTTCTCATAGTACAATTTGCCACCGTTGATGATCTTTAAGAAAAAGAACATAAAAAAGCATGGTTTTGTGAATTCTGAAGGCAGTTATTTCTCAAGGTATGTCTCAGCAGAAACTGTATGTCAGAAGGCAAGTTTAAAGTTTCCATGACCAAAATATTACAGAAACCTGCTAGTAGAACACCTGCTCTACAATTACTGAAAAACTGCCAGGATAGAGCTCACCACTGCTAAACATGGGAACATTATCTGTAACATTCACGTTAGTTAGATTAGTATCACAAAGTTCAGCAACTGAGAATTCTCCTACAGGCAAAGAATATATTTTCAAGGCAAGCAATGGAAAACAGAAAGCAGCAAAACTCCAGCATATAGCCAGGAATGCTACTACACCACTCCTGCCTCAGGCAGAAGATAAATTTTTCTAAAGGGGACATACTGTCACTGGACTGTTTGCTCGGACTCACAGTGAACAGAAAGAAAATCTTCTGGGAAAAGAGGGAGGTGATAGTGGCTACATGTGCACAGTCATCACAAAGAATGACATGGTCTAGCAGACAGCACGTTAACCTGTCTGCTAGACTCAAAACAGTGAGCACAGTTAAGTTCTTCCAATAAGCACCAAGAATACAAAGCACAACCTACCCTTTGTCTGAACTGCTACTGTAACTGAGACGGTGATGTTTGTGGAAGAGATAGTAGTAATATTCACCACGTAGTTACTGCCAGAGCTGAGATCTAAACACACCTTTGGATTCTCTTCACTTGTTGTGATGTTAAATGTTGCATCTTCTGAAAAGGTCTTCTCATCCAGCCTTTGGCCCAGTATGTGAAACTATTAAAGGGTTACCAAAAAAGATGGTGTAATTGGTTGAGGCTCTCTAAAATTCAGCACACAAGTTCAATAGAGCCTTGAGAATATGTCATTACATCTGTTTTAGAATATGAGCTCAAGTAAAAAAATAGGCTAGCAACTCAGTTTTAGTCCAACACAAGGGCTTAATAAATTAATTTTTTCTGATTGTTACATTTATTAATATTTTTTCATATATTTCTACAACACATAGAAGAAATCTATAGCGGGAACTCTACAAAAACCTCCTTAAGGTATAAGTAAATATGCTTTCTGGTTTACAGACAGAGATTAAAACTATGTCTGGCCTCTGCTTTCCTTTCTTCTAGTTTTTGCCCATGCCCTCAGAACCCATAGTAAGACTGAATGCCAAACCACAGTGAAAGACACCCTGCCCCAAGATGGTCCTAATACAGTGAAATCTGTTGCTCGTATGAGATGAAGCAATGAACGAAACTTGTTCAGTAAAGTCCAGATTGTGTTCTGAACTTTACTGCATGTACACTCAGTTTTGACTACTCTTTAGTGTCTTTCATACAGCTGAATTCACACAAAAGCACATGCACTGAGCACACCACAACAGGGATCCACAGCTTTCAGTTACCCTGGGTAACATGAAAAGCACCAGTTTTGAGCTATGAGGGTAACTAGAACTTTTTTTTTTCCATCTCAAGAGTGCTCAATAAAAGCTCTGAAAGTCAAAATACAACATTTTATAACACAGGATGAGAAAGAGGGATTGTTTCCCAAAACTTACTACCTGACCTTGCAAATCCCTATTTTCAACATCAATCTATCTACCCTGAAGGCCAGAAATAATTCCCTTTTCTTTTTTGAGTATTTATACATGCTCAAAAACTAGCATTTCCATGGATGCAGCCATTCTCAAAGCATAGGAATTCTTATCGTATTGTTTTGGATTTTGATAACACTGATTGAACTATTTGTTTCTGAGACTGTATATCTTAATTTTTATTCCAGATTACAGAATGGATGTAAAAAAAAAAGTAGCTATCAATGTTGCTTACAATTTTACTTGAAAAAACCCACTAAAATGTTCAAATGTACTGCATCTCCCAAGTAAGACGTTTCAATACACTTCATATTTCTAAAACAAGTTACATCTGATATCTGCAAATGATGCGCTGTTTACTTGAAATGTTTACACAACAGGCAGGGACAGAGCTCAAGTTTTGCAATGTTTTCTCTGTCAACACAGCCTTGATCCCTCCAACAGTATTTAAATAAAACCTGTGCTGAAATGCTTCATGTAAGTTTCAAGATGTTCAGACTGTTTACTGGAAGAGGACCGCAAGAACTCGAGAGCTTCTCACACAACTTTAGGATGGATTTCTTTGTCTCCTAACCCAGTCACCTATAAAATCATCAGCTTTACGTTTCCAGGTAATTCACTGGGAACAGTGAGACAAATTACCATACAAATAAAAACCACTAAATAAATCTATTCCGCTGAGTCACTGCAATTAACTAGGGTAAAGCTACACTCAGTCTCACATACTGCCCCACTTACTGTATACGTTTTCAGCAATCCCAGTGTTCCAGTTTTCCTTTGCCACTTCACACACGTTTCATTGAATATGGACAAATTACTTAGTAATTCCTCCTCTGTGAATGAAAATGTGAATACAGAATGAAATTAGTTATTATTTGTCATGCAAATTTTAATCTATTTGGAGTAATTGTTTATTTTTTTTTTTTTTTCCAATCAAGAAAAATAAAATAACACAAGCAGAAGCTAGATGGCTCTGTTTTACCTTAACTATGTCAACTCATAAAATTAAAATACAAGGCTAACTGAAGGAGCATGTTCTGAAATAATGATTGCTAAGATCTCAGACAGCATTCGACAAACTACTGTGACTAATAAAATACTTTGCATTTAGTGTAGAACAATTTTTGCTAATTACTTTATAGATCTCTTTACAAGAGCTGCCTGTAAGAAAAAGATGCTACAAAGAGGCAACAAACTTAAGGGTTCTCTTGAATACAACAATCTGAATTTAAGAAACCTTCTGTGCTAGACTGAAAAACAGTATTTTGAATGTTTTTCCATTTGTTTGGGCTGCTTTTCAAAAGGTGTTGATATTTGTCTTATAATCAGTACTACTAAATAATACAGCTACAGTGAAACACTTTTCAGAACAAGCACTAGATTAAAAGAATGAAGCCCTCAAAACTAAACATGTAGGGAATACAGTTTTAAAGAGATATATCCCTCAACATAGCTTGGCTAAATTACACACTTCTAAGAGTTGGTTTATGCCAGAGAAAAAAGCAAAGCAAGGAAGATGACTTCAGCAGTTCTTTTTTTAGGCAGCTGTCTCACTACTATCATCAGACACAGAGCAGTTCCTTTCATATGACAAGCTAATCAAGTGTTCTCCCAGAAATAATAAGAAAGCTCCTCCTGGCCACAACTCCTTTCCTTCACCTGCCTTCAAATTCTGTCCTACAACAAAATTTTCTTACTACAATTGCTTCACGATCAAGGCTGTACAAATGCAAGTTCATGTTGCTTCTATACTGAATAGCCTTTACTAGCTTGTGAAACTATAGAGGGGTTTTTCTAGGACATCCTGCAGAAACTTTCACAAAATATTTACTATAATGTTCTTGTGTAAAAGCAAGCATTAGTTCTGGGCACTCTCACTCCCTGTGTAAACCTCATTACCATTTCACAGGGACCCCCTTGTAGAAAATGGATATGAAGCCATGACTAAAACAAATGACTGCACCAGCAATCTCTAAAACAACAGTCGGTTACTTACAACAGAAGTGTAACTATTTATGTATTTAGCAGCCCATAATTTTGTTGTTTCCTTTCATTCTTTGTTAAAGCTGTCATAAAACTGCCTTAGAATTATACTGTCCTCCTTACATTCAACAAACAGATGCTTCCAACACAAGACCAGTTTATCTCCCAATTCATTTTAATTCCTCCATTCCAAACTACTGTTAGATATGGAAATTCTGCCAAACCTTCCTCTCCTACCAAAAGAGAGATTAATCAGCAGCCCCTCTAAAACAATTTTTCTTACAAATGGCCATGTGATTAATTGTATTGAGACTTAATGTTACTATCATCTGTTTCACAGTAATGTCTAGAAATGTCACAGTATTAAGGCCTCTGTACCAACATATAGCAAAAGACTAGGTTCATTTGCTGTATTCTTTAAATCAGATACCTCTATATTTAAAAATTGAAAAAAGACTTATTAGACCGCAGCCAGAGGGGAAATATCTGCATATCCATGGCATCTGAATTACAACTGGTAAAAAGAAAGAGAAAATAAAAAGAACTATCATCAACAGGTGATCATTCATCCATTTATAAAATAATCAGTAAAAAAATATGGCAAAAATATATGTAAACAAGAAAAATGTGACTATACCAAACATTCAGACAAGGAAAAAAAATCTTACACAGTGGCCTTCTTGAAAGGAAGAGGCAAAACTATTAGCAGTTTGTTCGGTCATTACATCGTTTTTTTCTGTCATACTTTTTGGACTTTCAGGACAAGGCCAAAATCCATACACCCACAGACAGCTGGCAGCTTTAAGAAAGTTTCCATTCTAAATGCACAGGGGTGAAAGAGAACAAAAAACTGCAACATGCATGGAACAAACACCATAATGAAGTCCTGGAGACTTTGAGAAGACTGCTTCCCCTCCCTCACTCTTCTTGGTTACAAGTTCTTTCTTTTGAAAATCAGACACACTGCAAGTGCTTGGTGTATCATCAGTCCCTGTAGCAGAAACACAATCCAGTAACAGCACAAACGTATCTCGGAAAAAAATATTCTCACATGTAGAAGGAAACAAGTTTCCTATCTGATTAGTTCTCCTGTGAAATTTATTGATGTCACCGACATCATAACTCATCATGAATCATTCTATGAATCTATGACCTCCAGAGCTTGGGAATTCCCCAAATGAAAGGCACTATGCATGCTTGGCCTCAGTTTGATGTCTTACCAGACAGTGGCATCCAGGTCCTCAATATACCTGATTGTGATCAATAGCTTTCAGACTCACAAGTGAGACAGGAAAAGTGGAGACCCTCAATAAGCACATTCTTCAGCACTACAATTTCAAGTTGTGATTTACTGAGAAGGCCACTGGATGCCACTGCTGCTCTACTGACCTCCAGGTTACCCTTACGGTCTCCTTCCCAAGGGAAAGGATCCTAGAAACAGCATGTAAATGTGTGGAGATGTGGGCAGAAGAAAGGGAAAATACCCTGAAATACTGAAAGGCAAATTTGGGAGATGGTAGAGATATGCAGCCAGGAAAGACAAATAGATCAACAAATGGAATAATGCAAAAAGTGAGCAACAAAGTGATGTAACAGTGCCAGTGAGCATGGAAGAGGGAGAAATCATGTTAGTAAGTCAAATAAATTAATTCTAACAAGAAAACCAGGGATTGTAGATCTCAGTCTCCTCTACTCCACTTATAAAAGATATGCTAGAGAGGAAAGCCTCTTTCTGTGCCCAAGAGTGTCCAGAAAATCTTCACAATAATTATATCCCATACTGGTAATGCCCTTACTGTCACATTCTTCTGCCTAACCCTAAGCTGTAAGGACCACAATCCTCTGCCTATCACTGCAAGTTCAGGTAAGTTCAGGTAAGTAAAGAAATAATCAGAAATCAGGATTTAACATATGAAATCAGGCTTTTGTAAGAATTAAGGCAAATAGGATAATTTAAATTTATGATTGTAATTACCTTTACTGTTTGATGGAGTTCTATTCCTACAGAACCATGAATAAAAGCACAGAGCTAGAAGCAACACCTTTTTTATTAAGTTCATAACTGTTGTCATGAATTACTTACATGGCTGGGAATGCAAATTAGGATAGTGAGAGTTAACTCATTCATTGGTGTGTGGAAATCACTGACACTGCCACCACAGAAAAATACCAACTCTCTTTCTGTATTGCCTCTTGTTGCAAGCATGAGGATGTAAAAACTGACATCCCAGAGAATTCCAGCTAGAGGGGAAATGAGACATTGTAAATACAGATAAAGCACAGGAGAAGATGGAAAAGGGAAGGCAAGGGGAAAACAATTTTGGATTAAAAAAAAAGTGGAATTAAGATTCACTATTTAATGAAATGCTATAAGTTTATAGCTAAAGTACACTGCTCTTTCTTGACTGGATTAAGGCATCTATTCTGGGTTTCTTTTTCATTATGAAAGTACTCTCTTCCTCTTCTGCAATGTTTTACAGTGCATGGTGTGGACAATTTGCTCTGCCTTCTCTAGCCTGATTTATCAAGCCTCTTCCTTCTTCTACACCCTCAAGTCTCTGAACCATCCTCCACACTTTTCATCCATTAGGATTTTAAATATGCAACACCCATATTCTGGGGAATAGTTTAACCCACCAACACCTTATTTTCTTATTGCTTTCAAGAGACTTCTCAGTACGATAATATCCACATTCCACACCATTATCTCAACAGAATTTCCAGAGGTCAAGTCACTAAACTCTGTAGATGTGGAGTAACAATGCAAAAAAATTGAAAAATCCTGAAGATAAAAAACGATCAGTTGACACCACACTTAGTAAGAGGTCAGCATCAAAAAAGACATTCATTGATACGAAGACTGACTTTATTTTCCATATTTGCATTCCAGCTCCACAACACATTGGGACTGGATCATCTTTTCCTGCGTACACCCTGCATGTGACACCCATAATCTGTTGACAGTCTTTACTACCTATCACACCAACCAGTAACCATTGCTGAACTGTCAGATGCACCATTAAACAGACACAGAGTTCAATTTCACTTTTTGACTATTAATACCCAAAGTTTCCCAATAGTCACACTACTTTTCCATGCAGGTCAGATTCAATACCTACTTCAGCCTCTTCACATATCTACAGACATTTCTCACTTATATGCAGCACTTGCCACTTTTGCAAGGATGGCATTTTGCTTAATACATAAAAACTACTCTAATAAACACATTTCAAATAGAATAGTGAATAGCAGTACCAGGGATTTATTTAAATGCTGAGAATTTATTCCATAATGCAGACCTAAACTTTCTTTTCCTTGGATAAAAACAAGGGAACAGGACAAAATTATTATCCTTCGCAGACAAAATATTGTTGTTACACACATCAACAGATGGTAAACCTGTTATACACTAAAAATCCCCAAAAGAAACAAACATTGAGGAGGTGCTTTCCAGGATCAGTACAATGAGCAGCAGCGATTCTCAATACAGCCGCAGGACTAGAGCCAATTGCAACAGGAAGGACAGATCAGATATTGTGAGAGAACTCTCTATGACTGGGATACCTCCACAAGTGGGGACTGGAAAATTGGAAAAAAACTTGATGAATAGTGCGAGAGAAAACTCTGAAAACATGAAAACAGGATAAAAAACTTCAGCAGATTAAGGGGCTAGTTACCTCTTAAACATCCCTGACAGCTGTCCAATTGACATAGAAAAGTGCACATGACACCGCCTCCTCTTCATGCATGAACTGACCCCATCAAGCAGAAAAAGTTTTAGAGCCACAAAAGGTATTAAGAGCAAAGTAATCATGCAAGCATCCTATTCTTCATAAATAATCTAAAGTTTCCCTGGATGTCCAAGAAATAAATTCCTAAAGTTAAATTCTGTACATGCAAGTTGATGATCTACACACATTACTAAGACAAAAGATTTTACTACAACAGCCATGTCTGCCCTCCCTAATCTTTCACTATGGAGCATTTGTATGAAAGTTCACTGAAAATCAAAACCAACACATTTACACATTTTCATTTCAGGCACCCTCCAGTTCCTCTCCCTGCTTTTCTCAAAATGATACACTTCTATGGACATAGAAACCACTTATGATACATTGTGAACACTGTGCCATCTGCAAGGACATATTTAGGAAGAAGCATCTCACATCAGTAGCCAAGGCACAAATCACCTTTTTTCTGGCCTCCTGACAGGCAGGATGAATAAAAAGAACCCCAAAACCTTACCTTAGGAATGAATAGCATAATTGGGAGTGCTCTGTTTTGTACTTCTCTCTTTTAGAAAAAAAATGCAGCTTTAAATCTCGTGTTCCTTTACATGCAATTCTGAGCCTACATCCAGCTAAAATTACTACCAAAAAGAGCTCAAGGTGACAATTCTACCTCTGAAATTAACAAAGGAAAAGCAAAAATGTCTTGTATCCCACCACTGCATGCTATAGGGCTTTATAGTCAAAGCCCTTCCCTGAAACAAGCTGAAACATTACTCCCAGAATGGTATCTTGTTTTCATTCTGAAAAGGACTTCACAAATTTACAATGAAATCCCACTACAGCTACAACACAATGTGTGTCTGGAATAACACTACACATTCCTTGTCTTCAGGAGAAAAAACTTCCATTAGGACAAGCTGAATTGGATGCGTAAACTCTCACACTAAGCACATTGGACAGCAGGTATTTAATTGTTCTCTGCACTTCAGTCTCTTAGATTTATGCATACTCATTAAGGGTTGGGAAAGGAAGACTCTAATCCACTTGACTATGCCAGAATTCACTGTTGATGGCTTAATCCAACAAGAGTCTTCCAGTAAATGTAATGTTAGAAATTGATTTTCCTATATTTAAAGCAATTACTATTATATTGTCCCTACATGACCTTAGAAGGTTGTTTCCAACTCAACACATTTGATCATTCTGTATGCACTTACGTATACACACACACACATTTACTGCATAGTGCAACAGACAGTGCTAGAGGTAAAGGCCTTCCACAGCAATCATTCCCTAAGAAATGAAGAAATGACCATTTGCCAAAGGCAACCTATTCAAGGGAATTTCTTACCTCCTGTAATTATAATGAGTTTTTTCAGGCAGTAGGAAAAGGCAAAGTTTCCCAACTCCTATTGTAAAGTTATTTTGGAATGACAAATGATTTTCTATAAAGATTAAATAATACTGAATTATTACACGCAATCTTAGGATCATATACATCTGAAAGGTACCATTAATGAAACAGAAATTTAATTTCACTTGGAAGTTATTTGTTACATCAAGTGTGGAAAATGTAGAAGCTAAGAAGCTGAAGACCTTTGTACCAATTTCCTATTCCCAGACTAGTTACACAGGTTTTCTTAAAGGTTTGTCTATTTAACTTGACCATAACTTTGATTCATTTTTGTCCCTCTGATCCTGAAACTAGACCTGTAGTCTACATTTTGGCCTCTGGCAAAGCTTTTGTCAAAATCCACAGTAATACTGTGAGTGCAGTCTGCAGATTCAGGACCTTCAGAGTGCTTGACACAGAAATCAGTATTACAGAGAAAGACACAACTGATTAAGCTAGCCACTCTACACAATGCTATCTTCAAAACCAATTCATAAAGTACAGCTACACACAGAGCCCAAATTAAATATGAATTACACATTCTAACAAGATCTATAAGAAATGAGAGAACTGCTTTCCTGCAAGCTCATTTTATTTGCAGTTGTGTTCTATATGCACAGCATATGCTCCAGACATCAAGTGAGGCAAGGGAGGCACCGAACAGAAACTCTATTAAAGGTTTGGTCTGTGAAGTGGTTGCAATCAAAGACATGCTTTCAGTCCTTTTGAAAAGCAAGTGGATGGATTACCATCTGCAAAAGACAGCACTGCTGCTTAAGAAAAAGATGGACAACCAAAGAGCTATCTTGTGCCACAATTTTTTACGAACACAGAAGTACAGTGAGGAACACAATAGCCATAGTCCAAAACATCTGCTAATTTTTTGCTATTATTTAAATGTCAGCACATCCTATCACCACTATCACTACAGATAAATGTTTCTCAATACTCATGCTAGACTTAAATTCAAACAACCTGATCTAGGCTGCAAAGGTAATCATGAACTACCCTGGTTACAATGAGAGAAAAATAAAATAAAATAAAAAAAAAGGTTCTGAATTCCAGTGCCCCTGCTTCCAACACTATGTACTGGCAGTACTAGTTCCACGACAGAATATTGTTAAATGTCTTCTGATCACCTTGTGATGTTCTCCTGCCTTTTAAATCTGCAGCTTGTCCGTACAGCAATAAAGCACAAGCCAGATTAGTCTCATTATCTTTGAAATAAAAAGCATGACAGCTCAGAAAGATCTGTGGCAACCCCTATAAACAGTTGCATGGGTAAGACTCCCTTCTATGACCTTTAAGCTCAACAGTACAACCATGTTCCCTACATCATAAATTAGAAAGGGATTTACTGCCTTCAACCTTCCTCCTGTTATTCATAGATTTCTGCTCCTATCTTCAGAAGAAGAACATCCAACTACTAAGATTGCACACCCCACAGAAACTTCTTACAGTTATATTTACCTTTGCAGATGTATGTAATATTCTCCCACGACTGATTTATTGTGCATTCTGAAAAATTCCTGTCTCCATTAAAGTAATATCCTTCTTTACACTGGTAGTACACTCTGCTCCACAGAGCGCTAGAGTTGTCCCAGATCATGTCTGTGTGTGGAATCAGCAAAGGTTTACCACAGTCTATTTCTGGAACAGAAAAAACAGGGTAATAAAACCTGAAAATTAAAACAGACAAGGCATATCAAAAGTGTTTCATGAAGACAGACTAACTGTCCCAGTAAGTACTACTTCAGTCTTTTTTCCCCACTTTGTAGTTATTTCCAGAAGTCAGGCCAGACTTTTGAAACTCATAATTCTGTGACTAGTGACTTTCTACTGGGCTGGGACATTCTGTGATGCTTAGAAATGGAGAACATCTAAGCAGATTAAAAAAAAACCAACAATCTATCTTCCCACAACACTTAATTTTAATGCCAGATGTCTCTCTCACTGCATGGGGGTTGGAAGAGATAGCCATTGGAGGTCCCTTCCAGTTTAACACTCTATGATTCTATCCCCCACATTACTTATTCCTTTATTTTGACTGTTGTTAGTAACAATAGATCTGAAAAATGACAAGTCGTCCAAGGGGCAACACTGAAAGAACAACATCAAGAAGGTTATGTTTCTTTGCCAGTGGATTTAACTGAAACTAAAAAAAGGAGAAGCTCGCACAGGTAAGTAGAAAGTGCACACCCTTGAGAAAATTTGACAGGATTATTCAGATCACCATGGAGATAATTAGAAAGCTGGAGAAATGCACCTACAAATTAATTCATTTGCTCAGTTGCTTTCACGGGCTTCATAATAAAATCAGGTAATGGAAAAGAATAGAGTGAAGATCAAATCAATGGGAAAACAATATATAGGGTTAAAATTCACTTTGGAATCCAAAAAGAATTTTACACCCCAATAAAAGTCTCTGTATAATTTCACCTATAAGGGATATTGGTTTTGTAACCAAATCTCATGAAAACTGTACAAACTGACTGCCCAAAGAAGATTTTTCTAGCTGACAAGTGCTATTTCGTATGATGGCTGAAACGGTATCCCTGCTAAATAAACCTGAAGGCAGATTTCACTTACCTTTGCAGACCAAACCGGTACTACCCCACTGTCCTTTGGCATTGCAGACTGCAGTCTGATTGCCGCCTGCAATAAAATAACCATGATCACAACTGTAAGTGACTTCACTTCCGTATGTGGTCCCACTAAGAGATGCTGAATGTGCATTTAAAACTGAAGGTGGAACTCCACAATCCACGCCTAGGAAGAGGAAGAAAGAGAAAGAGAAACTTGTTAAGTCAGGCAGCAGAACTAATAAAGGCTACATTCCCATGCGTACTTTTTTCAATGTTAGAGACTAACCATCTCTCCTGTGGTAACCCAACACTCTCTTTATGTCCTCTTCCACAAACCTATCGTGAAAGTGCTAGTGCAGAGGTGCTTCCAAATGAAAATTCCTTCCGTCTGCCTTTCTCTCGAGAATGTTATGCTCAATCTGTGATTCTGCTTCTAGCATACAGAAAATGTCCAGGGTTGCTATTTTTTCAACTTTTCAGTTTCTCTCTTCTCCCATTTCCAAACCTTATTATGAGAGGTAAACTGAAGCAAGGCAGATGAAACAGAAACTGCCCTTTGAAGGCAATTTTTTAACAGGGTGTAGGGACCAGAGAAATGCAAAACCATAGAAAAGGTTTCAACATGCAACACAAAAGGCTTCTGTTATAACATGGGTCTACAGAGACTCTTGGTGGGTCAACAGAGACCTACACAGTGTTCAAAATGCACTGTAATACTTGCTCTCTATTCACTAACATGTCGAGTTGTCACTTACAATTACATAGACAAAGCAGTCAAGTATCACAAAAAAAGCAATTTGTCTGACATGATGTTCATTTCCTACAGCAAGCAATCACTTCATAATCTTTCATGCTGGTGTGACACAACACTTGGGTTCAGCAGTTTATAACCACAATGCCTCACATACATCAATTCTTCCCATTAAACTGCATGACTAAATCTCAAGACAACTCTTCTATGAGTATTCAAGGGAACATGTACTCTTACGAGACACATTATGTCCATTTACTTATATTTAAATTAGAAAAATTGAAATTTGCTGCCTCATCTACAGCACATTGGTGTTGGGTCACACATCTTTCCAAGACTGATCTACCTTCAATGGCCAATTTCATCATGACTACACAAAACAAACTCAAGGATAACCACAGGAAGGAAGACAAATTACAAACTTACTCATTTTCCTGAAAAAGATGACATCACAGTTGGCCAGAAGAAATTCTTGAATTGAGACTTCTTGATTTATTGATTCTTAAATACTTACCAGGGAAGTCCTCAGAGCTTAAAGAATTATTAAAAGCTGTCTTTACTAATACTAAAAAAAACCCCAGAGCTGCTGGTTTTACAAAAAGAGAAGTCCTCATTAAAATACAGGAAAAGATCATGCAATACAAAGAGGAAGTACGTTCATCACTTCAGAGACTCATGGGCTTGGTATTTGGTGTATTTTATCTCAATTCACCACAAGAGATGTGCTCAGAAACTCTGACTTGACCTACTGTTTGACTGTAGAAATTTAAAACAACATGTGAAAATGCAATCACTGAAAAATATTAATAAAAAACAAACACACTAATAATTCACAAGGATAGCACTCCCCAAGCTCTCTTTATAAACCTTCTTGAGACTTTGTGCACTTGCTTTTTGTTTTCAAATACACTGTTCTATATTTTTTGGAGGTGGGAAAATGTTACTTCAATTGTTTTATTTTTAATGACAGTAATTTAGTATTGCTTTTTAAAAATATATATTTATAAATGTTTTCTGCTATGTAATATTTCGCTTTACTCAGTCACATTGAGTTAGCATCCTTATTTCCAATTTCTTTTTTTCCCCATAGTGAAACATATAAGCCATACATCAAAGTGGGAAATAGTAAAATAGGATAGAACCCTTGTTACACAGGCAGGACACTGCATTTTTGCAGACCTTGCAAGGTCTAGTACCAAGAATGACATTATGCAATGAAGAAGAGGCAGCACTATTTTATAACCTGCCCTTCTTTTTCCTTTCTTTTTGTTTGTTTGCATAGTTTTGGTTTTGGTTTGTTATTTTGAGCTTTTTTTTTTTTTTTTTTTTTGCAAACAGCCAACTCCTGAAAAGTTATCCTTAGGATTGTGGAGATTGTTTAGTGACTTTAAAAACACTTCCCCAAACATAAGTCCCCTTGATGAAGAATTCAAGAAAGATTTGAGACTCTTTTCACCTTCACAGCTTAAAATGGCAGGTTCCCAAGTTTCGTTCGCAGTGCAATATGAGAACTTGCCCTCGTTGCTGTAAAACCCTTCTTTACATTCATAACGAACCGCACTTCCAAGTAGCAAGCTGTAGTTTCCCACAATGTAGCCGTGCTTCATCTCAGGAGGTGAACCACACACAATTTCTGCAAAGAGACTGGGTTAAATGACCTTGCAGTACAAAAATCATTACACAAAACTACTAAGAAGATTGGTCCTACCACAAAATACACCCAATCTGATGAATATGAGGGGCTGCTGAAGTGGCGTAAGAGTTGAAGAGCTGTACTGGCCACAGCTGGAGCATCACGGCAATCCAGCAATTGAGTTACAACTTCACAAAGATACAGCTTGGAGCCATTTAAAAACAGGAGATACTACAGTGTGATTGTGCTTTGCATGCACCAGCCTTATTACATCAATGGCTGAATGAACCTTCAACACTATTTCAAGACTCAAAGCACAGCAATTATTTCCATGCATGTAGGAAAGGTGAAGCACTGCAGATAGGCTGAAATGAAATGGTTTTTCTCCCAGTTCCTTCATTTCACTGAACCAGCCTGCACAAGAAGCTGCATTCATAGAATGATAGAATCGTTTGGGTTGGAAGGGATAATAAAGATCATCTAGTTCCAAACCCCTGCCATAGGCAGGGACACCTGTCACCACACCAGGCTGCTCAGTGCCTCATCCAGACTGGCCTTAAACACTTCCAGGGATTGAGGGGCATCCCCAATCTCTCTGGGCAACCTGTTCCAGTGTCTCACCACCCTTACAGGAAAGAATTTCATTCTTATCTCCAGCCCAGATCTCCCATCTTCCAATCTGCATCCATAACTCCTAGTCCTGCCATCCTGGACCATATTAACAACTTCTACCCCAGCCTTTCTGTAGGCCCCCTTCAGATATTCATAAGCTACTATGAGGTCCCCCCTTAGCTTTCTCTTTTCCAGGCTAAACAACCCCAACAACATCAGCCTGTTCTCAGAAGGGAGGTGCTCCAACCCTCTGATCATCTTTGTGGCCCTCTTCTAGACCCACTCCAACAGCTCAATGTCCTTCTTATGTTGAGGGCTCCAGACCTGAACAGAGTACTCCAGCTGGAGTCTAACCAGAGCCAAGCAGAGGGGCAAAAAATCTCCTCTTTTGACCTGATGGCCACACTTCCCTTTATACAGCCCAAGATTCCTCCCTCACAGCTGCTTCTCAGGGCTTCCCTGTACAGCTCTCCAGTACAGTTCAGACACACCGCCTAACCACAGCACATAGAGAACTTGATGAGACAAGTAGAGTTATCAGCAATTAAGGCAAAACAGAGTGGAGCACTCCAGCTGGAAAATCTGGCAGTGAGTTAAACTAATGGGTCCTGCAATAGTTCACATAAATGAGAGCTGGACACAACTGGGGCAGTTCACCTGGGATGCCTGGGTCCTTTTGGCCACTACATCTTACACAGCTAGCACTCTGTGAGAAGCTACACTAGAGAGGAAATTTATAGGAAAACCTACCCTAGAGAGTTTTTAACTGCATTTTTTATGGCAAGATAAAAAGCAGCTTATCCTGAACTTCAACAGAATAGGGTGGCACAGTACATAATAAGTAAATTATGTTATTATTCTTTTCCCAAGGCTTGTTTCATTCATCTGACCTCTCTTACCAGTTATGTCTCATTTCTTCCCTCACCTGTTATGCACTGTGATTACACAAGTGGATTACACCATGCTTCCTTCCTAACTAACTACATCACCTTCACAGAAATACCCTGGACACTGCTGAGAGCCTGTAGAAATCCTATCTGGTGTCAACTCTACCACCCAGCCATGACTGGAACAAACTCAACATACGAAGAGAAAAAAATAAAATCCATACAGCAGGCTTCTGGCTTCTGGCCCACAGGCTTGAAAGCACAGGTCAGAGCAAGCAGTACTCTTACCATGTAAAATCTGATCTTACTTGCTATCAAAAACAGCATCCAAAGACTCTCACCTTTGCATGAAACTACATTCCCATCTGGATGAAAAGAACGCTCCCCGTTTTCTAATTTATAACCATCATTGCAGTAACACCTGTAGCTTCCTTCGGTATTCACACATCTTGCATTGTGACCACATAGCCCAAACTCTTCGCATTCATCGATATCTAAAAAATTCAGAGAGAAATATACACACTTTGTAATTGGTTGAGTGTTTTAGTTAATTAATGTAGGTTCCAAGCTTAAAAAAATACACCATTCCATGAAGTTTCTGATGGTAAACAAAAGAGCTAACCCTTGCCTAGCATTAAAGAATATGCAAGGAGGAGACTATCAATTTTGTAAGCATCTGCTTCTTGAATTGTTTTTGGTTTACCTCACAAGTAATTTCTAATGTTACCTCCTGCTGCAACATTCCCAGAAATACCCTGCATCTGCAAGTACAGTTATAACAGTAGCTAGTAACTGGCTAAGCTTCTACACTAAACACAAACAAAACATTCTAGAGAAAAGATATGCATCATTTTATTTGCTTTGAACCACCTGCTTCTTCTGGAAAGATTATTACTTGAATTTTACTATGATGCAGTTGATGCAGCAAAAAATGCACAACGGAACTAATTCACAGCTGGCAGAAAATATGTGTCAAATGCGTGCCCACATCCACAGTTTTAGCAAGTTCTAAAGCAATGGGAAGACAGATTTGCAATACATACTTAAGTTCGGGATTTTTTCTGTGCAAGATTATTTATGATGCCTACCTGTACAATTTGTGCCATCATTGGGAATAAATGTCTTGTTGTTGTTGGAGGCTCGGTATCCATCAAGGCAAACACAGTAAAAACTTCCATGTGTATTATGACACACTGTATGATTTCCACAGATCTTACTGGCTCCAATCTGGCATTCATCTTTATCTATCAGTACATCAAAACCACATCAGAGAGAGATTAAGAAAAGTAGAATATCCTTCCCTCCTCAGTCATTCTGATGTAACCAGACTTCCCCTTACTGCTCAAATTTCTAAGTAATTTGGGAGGTAAACACTGCCAGTAAGCCAAAGTATTTAGACCAGAAAAGGCTCCTGTCCCCAGACAAAACTGTGAATAAAGTTCTATGAGACTGCTTGAGCTGATGTAAGAGCTGTTGAAACCGAAAAGTCCTACTCCCTGCTTCAGCTCCTTAACATGCACTGGCTGCAGCACTTGATGGAGCTTGTGCTGATCTCACTCAACTCACTCAACTGGCAGAGAATTAACATAGTAAAATATGCAGCTCATCTTCTCTCACAATAAAGAGCTAAATGATCTTTCTGCAGGACCCCAGGAGGCGTCAGTGCTTGCAAAGGAAGGGGAAGAGATGGGGGTGCAAGAGATCAAAGGTGGGAGACTCTCCTTTTGGGCAGTGGTAAGCCATTACATATACTCAGACGCAGGATTTTATGTCATCCTTTGATTCAATTATTGATTTCTACAAGATAGTACTCAAAAAGACACCATTACCTACTACTGTCTAGTTTTCGGTTTAAAATTAAAAAGGGTAAGAAAGTAAAGCCCATCATATGTCTGGTAAACCTCTCTATTTTCTTCAACAAAATTAATTTATACCATTCATGATACAGCAGGAACTGAGTATAATAGTTAAGCAGCTAGAGTACAAAACAATACTTCCATCAAATGCAAGTAAGATACAATACACGGACAGCTGTTGAGGAAAAAAAAAGAAAACCAACCCACTCATATTGCAGCATTTGGAAACTCTGCCAGGAAACGATAAAGCTCCTACTGTGTTTTGAAGAATTCAGTAATATTACTCCAGAAAGAATATTTTAGCAATGTACACAGCTTTTTGCCATGTTACAAATAGACCGCCTACCTTGACAGTGGGTTCTTCCATTGCCTACAAAGCCATAGTTACAGATGCAGACACTTTTTCCTTCAATTTGATGACATGTAGCATGCATATGGCAAGTTGCACAGACATCTGAAACTGACCTGCTCAAAACTGCTTTAAGAACAAAGACACAATTACATTTTTTTCATTTTTTTAAGTAAGACCGGAAAGGTGATCTGGAATAGGCACAGAATTTAAAGTGCAGATAAAATCCAAAATAAAAACAGAATAATCTCATTTCCAATTCTGCACACATAGTACACAGATACCAAAGACAAGAAGATACAATTAAAGTAACTATATTGTACAGCTTTCTCCTTCTATCTATTCTTTGATGACAAAGCAAGCAGTTAGCAACTCTTGAGACATGTATAATAAATAGATCTACTCAATATTATGAATGTTCTCTCAATATTTGTTTTCTTTCCCTGTTGTGTTGATTTGTTTCAGTGAGTTATTTTATTTCTATTATTTACACATAGCCGTTTGTGAAATTTATCAAACTCTTTGTGTCTTATCAATATACACATTATATAAATGCCTGTCAGCAGGAAAATGGCTCACAGTAAAGTCATTTTAGGAACAAATCTGTATGAGAAATAGTGCAGCAGCATATGATACATAGTATAATTTACAGTATTTTGACAGGGCTATAAATACATATGAAACCAGAATTAAAAAAACAAACTTACAGTCCTTGTTGAACTAATAGTTTCAGTGCATTATGTACATTTCTTTCCATTTTTTGTAACCTTCACAAATATACCATCTTTCCAAATTCCACAGAATGGACTACTTATATGTTTTTAAATAAAAAGCTAATAATGCAAAAAATTATGTTGCATGACACTGGACACAGCAATTTGTTATTTTCCAGCTCTTCTAAGACAGCTAAGGTTGAGAAGGACGATGTGGTTTGTAAAGACTAGAAATCATACTCCAATTTCTTAATTTCCTTAATCCACTATGTATATAGCAGCTCTTCACAAAATCTTGTGTGTCTTTTCATGGCATCTAATACATAACTGTACCTGGATGAAGAAGGACACTAGCACTCAAGGCAGCATTTTAACACACCAAATTTATCAGCAATATGACACTGCCCTTGTATGTGATGCATTTAGTCATTTCGCTCTCTACACTCTCATAAGCTTTCTCCCTGTGTTCCTAACAAGAAAAACAAACAAAAGACACGAGCACACAATAGCTGACCACATAGATTAAACTTTAAAACAGCCAAGGTAAGAGCTTTCTCATGATAACTCATTTTCCTGATAAGACATGGGTGCGTCCTTTTCAGATTGCTGCTGTGGAAGATTAGAAACGGTATTCTTCCCCAACCACCACCACCACCATCACCCCTCCCACCCCCATTACTGCTAAAACGTAAAACTTTGTGCCTTATTTCTCCTCAGTAACACACTGCTTTATCCAATTCGGGACCTGAATGAATCTAACGTTTTCGCTTGAACCGCTCCTTCCCGGGCCACGGCCCTCTCGCCGCCACAGCCATCACCAGGCGACGAGGCCGAATATGGCGCCGGAGGCCTGACGTCTGAGCTACCGGGCTCTCCTCATCCCGGAGGGAGAAGCCGCCCACCCGCTTGTCCGTACCCCTCACACCCCTGCTCTCCTTCGCACCTCCCCCGCTTCGCCCGCCCGTCACCGCCCTGACGCCCCGGAGAGGAGCCGCGCTCACCTCGCCGCCCCACGGTACCCTCCAGCAGAAGCAGCATCAGCAGCAGTAGCAGGAGCGGTTTCAGACCTCTGCCACCTCCCGGTCCCATGTCCCCACGGCTGCCGCCTCCTTGCCCCCGGGTGCTGCACAGCACAGACCCGGTGCGTCCGCATCCTCCCCACGGGGTGGAGGACGGGAGGAGAGGGGAGGACCGCAGTCCCCCGGCCCTTATCGCCGCCGCGCCCTCGGCGCTCCCCCCCCCGGCCTGGCCCCTTTCCTCCTCCGGCCGGAGTGCTTTCGCCCGC
>VZTY01016463.1:0-39355 GCA_013400935.1 Turnix velox | reverse complement strand
TCTTTTTTTTTTTTTTTTTTTAATTTTTTTTCTTTCTTCTTTCTCCTTCCCCTGGCACAGCCCCTTTCCTTCCCTAGGACACCGCCTCTGCCCTGTCCAGGCGAGTGGCAGCGCTGATAAGGACTGTTGCTTTCTGTGGCGGCCGGCCCTCACCCCTGGGCTGCGGGAGAGAGTGGCAGAGAGGGTTAGAGGGTTAGTTATTATTCGTGGGGACGGGAAGGGAAAGTCAGCTATGGGGTTACACCTACAGCTGTTGCTCGTGTGCCACACGGACCCTGCTGCTCCAGAGCCCATGAGAAATTGGCACAGGAGGCCTGCAAATGTACCTGTGGGAACACCTCATAGTGGCTTCCCAGAACCTGAAGGGACCTGCCAAAAGAGTGAGGAAGAGCTGTTTGCCAGGGCCATGGAATGATAGGATGAGGGTTTTAAATTATAACAGGGTAGGTTTTGATTTGATATTAGAGAGAAATTCTTCCCTGTGAGGGTGGTGAGGCATTTGAACAGCTTGCCCAGAGAGGTGGTGAAAGCCCCATCCCTGGAGACATTCAAGGCTGGGCTTGATGAGGCTCTAAGCAACCTGATGTAGTGGAGGATGTCCCTGCACACTCCNGGCCGGCCCTCACCCCTGGGCTGCGGGAGAGAGTGGCAGAGAGGGTTAGAGGGTTGGTTAGTTATTCGTGGGGACGGGAAGGGAAAGTCAGCTATGGGGTTACACCTACAGCTGTTGCTCGTGTGCCACACGGACCCTGCTGCTCCAGAGCCCATGAGAAATTGGCACAGGAGGCCTGCAAATGTACCTGTGGGAACACCTCATAGTGGCTTCCCAGAACCTGAAGGGACCTGCCAAAAGAGTGAGGAAGAGCTGTTTGCCAGGGCCATGGAATGATAGGATGAGGGTTTTAAATTATAACAGGGTAGGTTTTGATTTGATATTAGAGAGAAATTCTTCCCTGTGAGGGTGGTGAGGCATTTGAACAGCTTGCCCAGAGAGGTGGTGAAAGCCCCATCCCTGGAGACATTCAAGGCTGGGCTTGATGAGGCTCTAAGCAACCTGATGTAGTGGAGGATGTCCCTGCACACTCCAGGGGATTGGACTAGATGACCTCAGAGTGTCACAAATTCATTGATTCTGTTCTATGGAAGTATAGCTGTACACTACTGGCTATCACTGAAGTCCTTTGCCACACTACAGAGGAATTTCAAAATGTAGCACTACCTGAAGGGTTTTCTCCTGAAGCATAATCCTTCCAAAGTGCAAGGTTCTCATTCAGATTTGTGAGCCTTTGTTCATATAAAGCTACATAAACTTGTATTTATCTACAAATGTTGTTGCCCCAGGTATCATAACTACAACAGGCAAATTCCAGGGAGTGAACCAGCAAAACATTGACCCAAATGCAAAGTTAGACATGAAGGATGTGCTCTTGCGAGCTTCCTGAAGGAGTTTTGTTATTGTGCTGTGTTTGCTTTACATTAATGCTAAACACTCAAGTCCTCCAACACAGCTTGGTCTCTACTTCGGTGTCTGGAGTGTTATAACAAGAAAGACCCAACAGTCAGTGTCTAATTTCAGTGGAACCAATCACCACTTCATAAAACTATCAGCTTTGTTAATTTACATAAGTTAATTTTCATAAGTTGGTCTGTTCCAGTGCTTTTGAATTACCTATTTAAGCCTGTACACATTTTTACCTGTCTTTTGTACCCTTGCTCATCCTGACCAGGACAAGAAGTGACCTGATTATTCAGCAGTGGCCAGTTACATTACACACATCCATGGTTTTGGAACAACACATTGATGTCAGTACTGTATAATTCTATGTTAAATTAATAAAATTGGAGGCACAGTGGTAGGGAGTTTAGCACTATAAGGAATGGTCCAGAGAGGAATTTTTCTGCATAATGTATTAGAAATTATTTAGAAATTACATTTTTTCTCTCAGCAGCCTACAAAGTTGCAGACCTACTAATCACTACAATTTCTACTGTTTCTTTCATAAAAAGTAACAGGAGCAACTGTTAAGAGTTATAAGCACCTCATACAGGAAACATGAAAATATTTTTTGTCAGCAAACCTATGGAAACATCATTATATTTATGAAGAGAAAAAGTTAAAAAATGTAATGTAAGCACTCTTTAAAGATAGTATCAAGCAAGTGTATTAGTGGAAGAAAAGACAGGACCTAGACTGGAACAAACCTTGTTTTCTTTGAATTTTATATTTCTTGACCAGCATTTAATTAGCTGTTTAAGATGTACTTCAGCACCAAATAATTAAGGTACACACAAAGACTACTTTAATTTATATGCTTGTTGTTTCCATATCTGAATTTGAAGCACAGTGACACAAAATGATTGTTGAAATTATGATGAGAGGTCATTTATTCTGGTTTTCTGCACAATGACAGGTAGACTCTATGTAAGTGATTCCTGACGTACTGTTCTCACCCACTCTTCGCTGGCAGTGCCAATGATGTAGAATTCACAACATTCCCAAGCAATCTGTTCCAATGCTTTACTCTCTTTACTATCAGAAAATAGTAATCTAAGGTTCAATTTAATATTTAGTTGAATTGTCATGGGGTTTTTTTTCTTTTTTTTTAGTTTCCACTGCCTTTCATGATCTGGACTCAGATTTGAATTAGCCGCTGAAATGAGTCACAGATCACTTCTGCTCAGAGGTCACCTGCAAAGCCCTGAGGTAATTTATTTAGAAAGACAGAGATTCAGGGGGAAAACAAACCAGTGTCCCAGCATGCTGATCCGTAGAGCTTAGGCAAATTTAGCTTGTTTAATACAAAAATTTGTCTATTAAAAATACAGGATAATATCCACAAAGATTTTCAGTTCTTTTCACTCTCAAACTTGAAGGGCCTAGTTTGTAATTACAGCATTTCCTTTGTCCCAAGTAGCATGAAATCTCTCTATCCATAGGGCATCTGTATCAGTGTTTGCTTCCATTTCTCTTTGTGATATGAAAATAGTTGTGATCCTAGAGCAATTGAATTCATCCAGAGACACAGGATGTTTTCTGAACTGTTTTTCTTTGCAGCTGTCTAAATGGAGATAACTTAAAATCAGAAAGGCAAGCAATGCTGAACTTCTCCTCTGTCTCCTTTGCAGTCAGCAAATGTCACTATGTTACCGAAATCA
Organism: Turnix velox; assembly: GCA_013400935.1. Classification (NCBI taxonomy): domain Eukaryota; kingdom Metazoa; phylum Chordata; class Aves; order Charadriiformes; family Turnicidae; genus Turnix; species Turnix velox. The sequence continues at coordinate 36,199 of VZTY01016463.1, read as the reverse complement.
CATTCTTTTTGTGAGGATGTTAGGCATAGATTACACTACCTTGTGTGACACATAAAGGCAAAATATTTGATACTAATGGTTATTTCACCAAATAGATTTTTTAAAACACAGTAGACATTGCAAGTAAATGTAATCAATCCTTGATAGCAGATCATTCAGCTATTCATAATGCATTCTAAAGGAGCTTGTTACCAAACCCTTCTTTCCATCTGGCTATGAAAAAACTCATGGAAGGTTCCTTCCTTCTGAATTCTGCCTCTCTTGCCTATTTAAAATTAATCAGATTAATGAATAGTCTCTGGTTATCCACTTAATTTATAGAATAAGCAACAACAATTGTTGAAGCAATTGAAAAAAATTGGCTGGCCCTCTCCAGCTTCTAATGAAAATGCTTCAGTGAATGTTGCACAGAAAATTAGTGTTCTCTTGTAGTGGATTTTGATGGAAAGGAAATATTGCCACTCAAGTTGCTTGCAGTATTTCTGTCTATATTCTCTGGAGCCCCTCTCTGCTCTCTCAACTCCTGATGAACTAAGTTAAGACGAAAAAAAGAAAAAGGGTTTCAGCAAAGCAATTGGAGTGAGAGACACCTGAATTTGAACCTTAAATACTGAGTGCTTGGATGTAATTTCCCTGGATGGATGTTTCATTGTTTGGATGAAAGAGGCATCAGAGCATGCCATATACATCTCATAGCAAGAGGATGGTAGGTGATAAAGCCTGCTGACAGTTGCTGCTAATCAGAAAGGCAGCTCTACAGAGCAAAAGCATTGCTATCTGTGGGTTTTAGCATAGGAGAAGGAGCACAACTGAGCTTTGACACATACTCGCTGTAACCGTTGATAAGATATCCTCTCTCTTCCTCTCTTTGCTTCTCCCTCCCCCGACTTGTGAAACAGGGATAATGGGAGTGCTGGGGCTTAATACCACAAAAGCAGGTCTGGGAGAGTGCAGGGTAAACTTGTCTGATAGAAGCTTTGATGTGAGTACAGTCGTCCCTAATTTTTAAACTGCAGGGGCTCATTGTCAATGTAGCTGGGACAGCATCCTAACATTGGACTATCATGCAAGAAGGCTGCTGACTGCTTCCATTCCATGCTGTTACATACAAGCCATGTCATTACTTTGAGGGCTATGTTGACCAAAGGCAATTAAAAAAAAGAGAGTAACAGCTTTGTGATTTTCCCTAGCTCCAGACAATAGCTTCCCTTTCTGACCCTGGAATACATGGTAAAATCAGAAGAGAAAGAAACAGAGAATGACCTTAATCCTTCCTTCTCTACCAGGCTCCCCAGGGTCATCCACAAGGATGCTTGCCTTACTGTTGCAGCTGCACGAAACTGAGTAATAATTTACAGATCAGGAAAAATAATAATTATAATTTATTAAACAGGTACATGAAAGAATCCAGTTCCTACTGGATTATGTTTCTGTCACAATATACTTTGGGGCAGGATCAGCTTAGAAGTGCCATCATTTGATGGCAAATATAGCACCATGTCAAATTATATTGCCTGTGAAAATTAAAACCCCATATACAGTTCTTATGAGAAAGGAATGACAAACACTGAGTAGAGATTATCAACAAAATGGTTCTCAAGCTGTTCAGGCAGCTGGGGATTTCCTCCCCCCCAATCTGTCCTCTTTCCTTGCAGACCAACTGTATTTTATCTTCTGGCAATCTCATATTTGCATCAATGATTTGTAGTGGGAAAGAAAAAGGGAAGAATGTAATAACCAAACCTTTCATAGTAAGTACCTCAACCTTCACTTCCCAAATTGTTTTGTAAGCAATCCAGTTTCCACATGGTGTTTATCTGGTTTGAAAGAACTGCTGTTATCTCGATGAGAAAGCACCCCAAGTTACTGTGTTTTTCGACTCCGGGAACACAAAGCAGTATGAGTTGGGTTTCAGATTTGGATTATGCATTCATTTTAATAGAATCATAGAGTTAGAAGGGATCTTCAAAATCCCCTAGTTCAGACCCTCTACAGTGAGCAGGGGTATCTGACAATATATCAGGTTGCTCAGAGCCTCATGAAGCCTTGACTTGAATATCTCCAGGGATGAGGCCTTCACCACCTCTCTATTTTTGATATAGAGAGAGGGAGTGCTTTTGTTTGGTTACAAAAACACTATGAGCTCCACACTTTGGTCTTTCAGAATTTAATTAGCCAAAACTCTGTTTTTTCTGTATTTACTGACAATGAGAAGAGAAGGAGACCCTAGGTGATGAAATTCATCTTAAATTGTAGTGCAGAAATGAGATCCAAATTTCTAGGCTAATAAAAAGTCACCTAGTTGGTTTTTTTCACCCACACACATATTTATTACAAAGCTATGAAACTGACAGCCCTGCTTATCTTCAAGAAATTTACAATATTTCTACAAGACTGCTCAAGACTATCAGTGATGCTGCTATCCAGAAACTGATTGTTAGTAAGAGACCACTTGCCACAGTAATTAAAAGTCAAATCCTGTCTGGTACCAAACACTTCTTACTGCACTGCAAAAATGTGGTGGCTAAGGGATAAAATCATCATCCTTTACAGGGGTTTTCTTCACTACTTGCATTTTCCTTCTAGGAGCAGAATAGAGCAGAATATATGTTAGTTAACAATTAGGACCTAAATAAAATTGGAGCATCACAGACCTGCTTAAAGGTGATGGAATCTCTTCCATAAGAGAAAAAAAATGTATTTTGGGATTATGTGCTTATATCCTAAAGGGTCTTACAAATTTGTGTGAGATGAAAGCCTCAATCATTCTATTTCATACAGACTCAAAATTAGAGAATGTTACTGGACACTTTATCAGATAAAGTGTGTGTGCATGGAAATGGACTTTGTATGTACTGACTGTAGAATATCGCTTGCAAAATCATAAATCCATATTTGTTGGCTTTTGGAGATTTTTTTTTTATAAAGCAATGTCGAGGTTTTAAATATTTCCAAATACTAGAGAAACAAAACAAACAAATTTAAAAAATTAGGTATTTCTAAAAGGAAAATGTTCTTTAAATGTAATCACCCCTGCTTTAATCTAAAGATTTAGGCAGGAAACTATCCAATAGCTAGGAGACATGGAAAATGTATTTGAACCTACTCTATTGCTTGATTGTCATCAGTATTATGGTGAATTATTTTAAAAGAGCCAATGCACTAATGGCAAAAAAACATTCAGTGACGTCTATGTATTGGAAGTGTAGAAACATCTATGGACATCACCTTGTGTAAGGAAAAACAGTTGAATCTTTGAAATCACAGCATTTACAGATAATGTGCTCTGGCTTGATAGTTTTTGGGGTTTTTTATCCTTCCTTGTATGGATAAATACAAGGACAATCTGAGCATTTCATTGCAGTTTATTGTGAAATTAAAACATAATCTATGTTGACTGTGCTTTTTTAATGGTCTCTGGATGACAGATTTGTCCTGCACAGCCTTACTCAAATGGCAGCTATTCCAGATGTAGTGAATCCATGTTTCTGACCAGATTTTTTTCTCAAAACAACAAATAATAATTATCACTCAGTACAATTCTGCTTTCACTTGTACTTAGAGATTCTTCTACACTTATGCTTCTAAAGGTAATTATGCACAAAGTTGACACTTAGACCTACAGTAAATAGGCCTATGACCCAGAATCAAAATTTTGGGCAAGTTTAAAATTTTTTGTATATATTATCTTCCTGAGAAATCCATGGCCAACTTGCATTCTACAATATTTCATAGAATCACAGAATGGTTTGGGTTGTAAGGCACATCTGGAATAGCTGATTTTATCTTGGGAGATGCTTATACCTGAGAACTCAAACATGCATAAGATAGAAAACACTCAACAATTGGTTTAGTTTTCCTTTCAAAATCTTGAACATTGACAGGGTAGCTTGTTGTGGCACACAAAGAAATAACATGAGCCCTTTATGCTTTTGATAAGATAATTATAGCCTCAGCAATTCACCCAGGGAATATAAACCTAAAAATAAGAAGAGTGTGTAACACAACTGAACATAATCTATGAAGGAAGGTGCAGAGACAACTTTCAGTTGATAGAAGTGATAGAAGAAAGCACTTCAGTAGCAAATTCCTTTCAGAAACTTCCACAGAATCACAGAATGTCAGGGATTGGAAGGGATCTCAAAAGATCATCTAATCCCTGTGCTGGAGCAGGAACACCCAGATCAGGTTGCCCTTAAATAGAAAAAAACTACTTTGACAGCTGTGTAGAATGAGGAACCATGGTTACACAAATCACAATGTATTTCCAAATCCATTGGGCAGAGTAGTCAAATTCTGCATTTACAGGAAGGGCAGTTTGCTGAACAAACTGCTCTGCTGCTGTTAAATCACATACTGCTTTGGGACAGTTTGGCTATGAGAGGCAAATAGAAATGAAAGAGGAGGAAAGAGAAGAACAGGTTGGAACTACTGAAAAATCATCCAGTAATATTTCCAGGCACTTTGGTAACAACTAAACTTGTCAATTTCTATTTTTTTCAACTGAACTGCAAGTTTTTATTTTGAAAAGAACACACAACCCTCCCTCCAAGCACCCACACATGGTTGCAGTAAAGCAAGTAGTTTATGAATCTACAAACTAGGATGTGCTCCCCAGATCAACCTAACTTCTCTAGCTTTTGACATAGACGGAAGAATGATGTTTTTGCATTAAGATATTTTTTTAAAAGTTTGATTTTTATTTTTACAGGCAGTGATGTTTACCCACCCAAGTGTTTGCAAATGTATTCAGTAGGTGTGTGGGAAGTACCATCATACAGAAACTGTGCAACTGCAGCGCTCTAAGCCTGCATTATAGAATATCCTCCACTCAGTCCTCTTTTATAAACTTTCCAAATATTGAATAATGGCTTTTTACACTCACAATGGATCTGAAGAGGAAAAAACCCAAACCCACAATGCAGTCAATGAAAAATATTATAGAATTTTCACCCTACATGAGAACCAGTTGAACCATAGCTAGAAAAACATTTCACATAGTGCATGTAACGCAAGTACTACAGAAGATCCACAGAATAACCTTGGTTGGAAGGCACCTTTCAGAACATTGAACCTAACCATCAACCCAGCTCTGACAATAACCATCCCTAAACCATTTCTCAGAGTTTTATGTCTTCTCATCTCTTAAATACCTCCTATGATGGTACCTCAACTCCTTTTCTGGGCAGCCCATTCCAATATTTCACAACTCTTTCAGGGACAATTTTTTCCTAAAACAAAGTTAAACCCTCCCCCAGCATAGCATGAGGCCATTTCCTCTTGTCCTAGCATATACTTTTGCTTTTCAACCAGACATTTCTTAATGCAAGCATTAAAAGCTATGATTCTCTCAGCTAGACCCTTGTTCACTGAACTTGAAGAGGACTGAAAATAGAAGATCTAAAAGCATTATGATGGTAAACTAATTGAGCAGTTAGTATTAAGAAATTACTCCCCCCCAAAGAGCTCCTCTTGAGTCAGGCAACTCATGTTGGCACCCTGCACTACCACAAAGAGGTTTGTTCTCATGGGCAATGTACAATTTATCTTGGTTTTCTTTTTTTTATAGAATCATAGAATAGTTAGGTTGGAAGGGACTTTAATGATCATCGAGTTCCAACCTCCCTGCCATAGTCAGGGACACCTCCCACTAGATCAGGGTGCTCAGTGCCATGTCCAGCCTGGCCTTGTGCACCTCCAGAGAGGGGGCATCCACATCCTCTCTGGGCAACCTGTTCCAGTGCTTCACTACTGTTTCACTACTCTCACTGTAAAGAATTTCTTTCTTATGTCAAGCCTGAATCTACCCCCTTCCAATTTACATCCATTATTTCTAGTCCTCCCATCACCTATCTTATTAAAAAGTCCTGCCCCTGCCTTTCTGTAGGACCCCCTCAGGTATTGATAAGTTACTATGATGTCCTCCCTGAACCTTCTCTTCTGCAGTCTGAACAAACCCAACTCCTTCAGCCTGTCTTCAAAAGACAGTTCCTCCAGCCCTTTGACCATCTTCGTGGCCCTCCTCCAGTAGCTCGATGTGCTTCTTATGTTGAGGACTCCAGAACTGGACACAATACTCCAGCTTGGGTCTCATGAGAGCTGAGTAGAGGGGCAAAATCACCTCTCTTGACCTGCTGGTCACACTCCTCTTGATGCAACCCAGGATTTGGTTGGCCTTCTTGGCTGCAAGTGCACACTGGCAGCTCATGTTGAGTTTGTCATCAACTTACACTCCCAAGTCTTTCTTTTCAGAGCTGCACTCAAGCCACTCTCCACCCAGCCCTGTATCTGTGCTTGGGATTGTTTCGACCCAGGTGCAGGACCTTGCACTTGGCCTTGTTGAACTTCATGAGGTTGGCTTGGGCCCACCTCTCAAGCCTGTCAAGGTCCCTCTGGATGGCATCCCTTCCTTCGGGTGTGTTGACTGCACCACACAGCTTGGTGTCACCTTTTGCATCACCTGAGCTAAGCTTATGGTCAGCAGTAAAAGTATTGGTCTGGAAATAGTCTTTGGGAGGACTGACTAGTCTGAAGTATCTTTTCTCCTCTGCCTATACCTCCTAGTGTTCTCACATCTGTGTGCTCTAGCACATGACTTCCACTGTCATATCTTTTGTTAGGACACCCTTGTTCTTACCTGCCACACCCTGAAGAATCAAGGCCAAATAGCTTGTAATTACATTACAGGGGTTCAACAGTGGCAGACAGGAACATAAAATGGGATTTGATATTTGGTTGAGGAAGGAGAGAAGATGACAGGTAGGAGTTCCACTCACCTGACAAACCTCCTCAGGTAGTTTTTTGGCTAGCAAAAGCTAGCATCTTCTCCATAATGCTCATCAATTATTTAAGCATCAATGGCAAAAATACTTTGACAAAGGGACTTCATATCTGTATGTGGTGCAGTCCTAGCCTTGAGACGCAGGCAGTCTGTAAGTACACGTATGCGACTTCACAGAATCAGAGGGTTGGAAGTGACCTTCAGAGGCCAGAGTGACCTTCAGTGAGCAGAGATATCCTGCACTAGATCAGGTTGCTCAGAACCTCAACAAACCTGGCTTTGAGTGTCTCCAGGGATGGGGTCTCCACCACCTCACTGGGCAACCTGTGCCAGTGTCTCACCTCCCTCATGGGGAAGAATTTCTTCCTAATGTCTCATCTAAACCTCTCCTGCTTTAGTTTACAACCATTGTCCCTTGTCCTGCTGCTACATGCATCTTGACTATCTGCCAGTGACAGATCTTGAAGTCCTGGCAAAACTGGCTGAGAATTTTAGCTCAGCAAGAGCCCTCCCACCCCCCCACCTCCCAAAATCACCCACGTGATAGCACAATTTCTGCTCTGTTCAGGGGAAAATATAGGTGCTGTTGAACTTCAGCTGTTGTTGAAGATGTGGCATTAGTACTCATTTTCTATATTAAAGGCTTTAGCCATCTAAGGAAAAGGAAAAAAAAAGAAGCCACAACACGCCCACTAGAAAATAAGACATTAGCTGCACAATTAGAAGAAATCCAAAGCATTAATTAGGCAAGAAGACTGGAAAATTTATGCATTGCAGTGACATTTATTGAAAGGCATGCTACAACAACTCGAGTGAGGAAAAGAGATATATAAATCAAGTAATCAACAGATACACAGACCTAAATGAAACAAATTAACTATGCTCTACACAGTCAGAAAATAGGTTTCTTTAATATTAAATCTTTTCAATTTTAAATGATCCCAACAGGCATGAAATCCTTTTTTTTTTTTCGTGCAATACCACAGAAGTGAAAGCTCTTGCTTAGTAAAATATACAAGACAATTGAAGTATTTTTTATATAAAAGCATTTTACAGTTCCATTTGTTCCCTAAAGCACATTTTGTCAGGTTTCAAAAGAGTAAATAAACACATCTGAAAACGTGACACATGATGTAACAAATACATAGAGCATTTTCTCATTTTAAATGAACATTTTTACAAACCAAAAGGGAGGTCTGATCACCTAAATGAGAAGTGAGAGAATGACAGCAATTTACACTACTAAATGCAGTCCATTACTCTTTTGCCTTATGTCACACCAGTTCACATCATGATGTCATTTTCCACTGTGTTTCATCCCCAATAATAGTCAAGTAAAGACCTCTTTACATTGTCCCTTCCCATCAGAAAGGGGCATGACAGAAACCAGGTTTTTGTGAATAAAATGGGAACAGTCAGTCTTTGGTCAGATCTTCCCCTTGTTCCACTCCAGTTGTAGGGCAAACTTTTGCAGAAAGTGGATATCACATTCAAAAAGAACTGGAAAGTGCTTAAAATGAGCTAAGTGTGGTAGCTTTCCACTCCTAAATAATGCACTGATTCCAACCACTGAAAAACTTTCAGAGATGAGGGCCTGCTAAGGTGAAAGCTTTCTTAATCAATCAAAGTATTTTCAACCACATCAGCATTTAATTTTTGGGAATTCTCCAGGCACAACTTGTTTTTACTGTTAGAATTTGGAAATATGTGGGTTATGCTTGGATTCCTGCTTATTGCAGGACCTAAAAAAACCCTGCAATGGTTTTGACAGAGCTCTGATTCACTTTTTGTATTGTAAAATATGAGTGTTGTTCACTAACTATATTAATATGCAATCTCCAGTGGGGAATAAAATATTTAGTACTCTTAAGACATCAATGGATAGAGAAAAACTCATACACGTAATACCACCGAAGGCACATAAATAAACTTTGGTCCAGTTTTGCCCCCGAGCAGGCTGCCTTGTACATAGCCAAGAAATCTTCAGAAGAAATTTCAGAGAAGATTCTGAGCAATCCAACCAGCATCCTTTCAGCACATCTGTAAGAATGCCAGTTCTGGTCTAGTTTCCAACATGCCAAGGCAAAAAGAGGCTAAACAATGCTTTTTTGTAAGCAATTGACCTGTCAGTTGAAAAACAGCAGAATGAACTAGCAGTGTAGAATGACAAGCAGTAGGTCTGTACCTCACACACAAAAAAAACAAACCACAAACAAACAACAAAAACAAGCCAAAATCACTTTTCCACTGACCTGAATCAGACAGGCCCAAGATATTTGGCAACACAAACCACACTGGCAATAATATCAAAGCCAAGTAGTTTTCTCAGCATACAAACACAGATTTGCTATCTGTAACCAGGAAGGTCCTGTTTAGGCACATCTCCTCATACGTAAAATATCTCAGGCGTATGAAGGAGCTCAGTCTACCAGTGCACAAAAAAGTGTGACTGACTTTGCCCTCATGTTGGGACATAAATTTCAAAGGGGCAGTAGTTTCACCACTGTGCAACAAAATCGCAGGTAGTTTGAAAAGGCACTGAACTGCTCCTGGGTTATTAAAAAGGTCTTACTGCACTCTGAATCAGAGCTGCATCCAATCAAAAAAAAATTATAGCTAGAGATAACCCAGAGCTGGTTTGTGGATTTAACATGCACATAAGGCAGAGAACTCTACCCTCAAACATTTCCACTACCTGTAGTCACTTTATTAATGCTGCAGTACAGGCTCCAGATTATACTAAGCACATTACCAGGTACTTCACAAGTTATTTAAAACAGAAATTAGGAACTTACACTAAAGAAATTATGAACCTTTAGCAAATTAAGGCCACAGTATAGAGAAGATCAAGACAGGATCTTCTTGGCAGTTGCACACTTAAAGGCAGTTACAGGATGTTCCATGTCTTTTAAGCCTAACTAGATATTAGGGAAAAAGATTCAAAATGAGGGCACAGACAAACGTTGAAACAGTGAGAGGAACAGAGTTTGTGAAATATCAGACTTGGTAATACTGAGAACTGAATGAAATAATTTTCTGAGCAACTGCTCAAAGTCATCCCTCATCTGAGTGAGAGGTGGAATCAAGAAGATTACAGGTTCCTTTCCAGCCTAAATAACTGCAAGAATTTGCAGAATCACACACATAGGTAGGGGTCAGAAGTGACATATAAAAGCCATTTGGTCCAGCCCCTGAAATAATCCCATTTTTTTCCCAAATCCAGAAGTCCTCCCTAAGTGACAGCAATGTGACTGTTAACAAGGTAAAATATTGCCATCAATTAGAATTAAGCAGCCTGCTAAAGAAGAGCCTATGCAAAATAGTAAGCCTGCTTACAACTCCACTATTTTGAAATCATAAAAGTGTAATGTTTTAATAGGATGCTCTGGCACTTCTTTTCAATAATAAAAAAAAAAACCAAAAAAAAAACCCTTTACCAAATGGAATTATCTGTTTCAGAAAGGCAAATCTCAAAGGTAACATTGTCTATTGCTCCTAAATTGTTCCATTATATCTATTATCCAATTAACTACATACTATGTCTGAATGTAAATGCTGCATAGGGACCAAAGCAATACAAATCACAAACGCAGGCTGGGTGGAAAAATGGATTGAGAGAAGACTTTAGGATAAGGACTTGGGGGTGTTGGCAGAAGAGGAACATGAAACAGCAACCAAGTAACTGGAAAGACTCCCTACATGATTATACAAGGAGTTAATCCTCATTTCCACCTCTATCCCGTCTCAATACCTAAGCAGAAGAGACTAGAATTCAGTTACCTAATGAAAAAATATTAGTATCAAGAAGGACACTTACAAAAAGACCAAGACAGCAATTACCACTGAGTCCACAATACATTTTTCATGATACTTTAGAAAAAATTCTAAGCTGTAGTTATATGCACATAGTAAGGCACATAATTAGAAAGTACCAGACAGTAATTTAAGTATTAGACATTACAGTGGTAGAAAAAACCTCTTGTTGTTGAAGTTTCTGCCCCCAAGATGACTGTAACAAAATAACTTCTTAAAAATTTGTCAAGCCATCATAGTCCTGAATATTTTCCATGAGATTGTATATATTTTACTGTTTAAGTAAAAAAATTTTAAGTCAGGACTATTTTCTTGTCTTGTTTTCTCCAAACTACTATTATACAACATCAATTTATAATAAATATAAACCCTCAAACTTCAGTTTAATTGTTAAGTCAAGCTCAGTTTGATACTGTGTAAATTACCTTTTAACTCCACAAAGAGAAGGCACTGCCTTACCTATAATAATTTAACCCATATGAACAGCACAGACAATTTGGGGATGATTTTTTTTCTTTAAGTTACTTTTAAATATTTACCACAGTATCAACACTCACCCATAAATAGTATTTAGAGGACACTCACAGTCAACACTTAATTTTCTTCAGGAAACTCGAACACTATTTCACATTCAAAGTAGTGTTTAGCCTGTCTAGATTCACCGTTCTGTCAGAAATACTTTGTTTGGTATATTGTGCAAGTACTCTAAAATATTTGGTAAGGGTAATTCTTAACAAAAGCTGAACGGATGTTCTGAAAATATGATGCTAGGTAGAAATTTCATTGTAAGTTTCATGATCTTACAGAATCATCTTTCAATGGATGTTTATCAAACTTTGCTCACATACTGGCAGCTAGAGCCAGAAAATATAATTTAATTCTTCATATATAAAATAGCTTTTTCTCTTAAGAGGCAGAACTGATCACAGCTGCTTCAGACTCTTTTTGAGTATTACCATGACTGAAAAGGAAAATTCAGAGGAAAGTCAGATTCTCTGTTTTGAGAAGGAAACTCTGAGATGACAGTTTTTTCCAAGGTCATAACCGTGGAGCTCAATGAGAGCATGAAGTGCTTCTTCCACACATCCCAGCTTGATAAGAGCCATTCTGTTGCTGTTCCTGAAGTACAGTATAAAAAAACACCTATTAATCCTAACTCAATTTAGTTTGCACAAGCCAACATAGAAATTATACAAGTGTTGGAGTATTTTTCCAGTCACATTACACACGCTGGACTCTTATACAGCAAAATAACGATACCTAGTGATTTACTCAGTAAAATGAGGAAATAACAGAACTACTGCCTACTGCCATAACATTCCTTTATTACACTGGACTTCAAAAAATGGTGGAATTAAGGCGTGAAGACCTCCTGGAAATACTTGCATGTCCATATATGTGGGATTATTCTAGTAGAAATGATCTTGCTAAAATAATGCTGACAAGCAATCTTTATGAACATTACAGCACATTCATTGTCATCTTTTACCTGACACATTACATATACACAGTTCAATATAAATACAGGGTGAATATTTTCTCAATTAATTTTGCTAACACAGTATTCCATTTGAAACTTAAAGATCCAAATTACCATTAAAATTATCCTAGTTACGCAGCTTTTGCCTATAAATACACCAGCACAGAATTTTACCTATAGTTGAACACATAAGGACTTCCCCAAAAAAGCAATTAGCCATTTCTCAGGATGAAAAACTGCTCAGCATTTTTACAAGAGAACTTACTCCAAGAATCTGAAGCCTTTCACAGTACATCCTATCTTCGTAAAAAGTTGTTTCAGATCATCACCAGTAACAGATTGCCTATTTGAAAAAAATCAAACAAAGAATCAAAACAAAATCAAAACCCTCTCAACTTATAGAAGAGCACAGACTTCTGTAATAGTATACAAGTATCAATAATGGCTTCTAATAAAATTTTAACAGCAAAAACTACCTCCACCAGCATGTCATGTCAGCACTTTATCCCAAGCAGCTTGGCTTTGACAACCAAGATTTAGCACCACACCATGCTACAAAAATATTTCAGATAACCACCGCCATTCTTCATCCTCCTCAATTTCCCCCTCAGATAAATTCAGATTGCAAAAAAATCACTTCAGATCTTAACAGGTACCTTCAAGAAGTACTTTGAATCTTGTCACTACTGTGGGAGTGCTTCACATGTTTTCAGTTTTGTTTGAAAGTTTTCTTTCTGTTTTATTGAAAGTGACATTTTCTAAATGTCTTTTTTTTTTTTTTAAATTCTTTGCCCAAAACTCCATCATTTTCCCTTTTCTCCCTGCTGAACCAAAGAAGTCTGTAAGACTTATGTTTTATTGTCACTCCACACATTATTGACAATATTCTAAAACTTACTACCTTTAAAAAAAAAAAACAACCAACCCAAAACAAAACATCTGCCCTTACAAAATATTTTGTAAAGCATAGGAATTCTGCAGAAACTATTCTTTAAAAATTATTCTATTATTTAGAATGTTTAAAAGCTACATCCACATTAACCAACAAATTATAAATTTGATATAATGCAACATGATGTAAAGAAACATATCTTTAATTTTTTCAAAAATTTGTAACAAAAGCATATTTTCAAGAAAATGTAAGCTGCCATAAAATTCATAAATTTCAGTGTTCAGTCCTTTCCCTTTCCGCTAAAAATAAAGCAACAAAGGCCTCAATTGTTAATTACAGAGCACAATACTCTCAGGAAAGCCTAAAACAGCAGGAAAATGTAAAGCTGATGTCAGATGTTATAACTTAAAGTTACAAAACATAAACAACATCTCTCCAAGAAGATCACATGCACAGATACTCACGGGATGTTGGTGAGATGCAGGGTGGCAGAAGGAGGAAAGATATTGTAGTAGTTCTTAGATCCAGGCCATTTAAAGCGATGCAAAGGGCTATTAGTATAGTCCTTTGTCAGACCTTCGTCATCTTGCCTCTGCTGAGGGAGTCGAACTGTCTGATGTTTTGAAAAAACAGCCTGAATGCTCCTTCCATAAAGCATCTGTCCATTCAAGTATAAGAGAGCTAACCAGTGGAAATACAGTATGAACAGAAATGGAGGGAGGGGAGACAAAAAAAACAAAACAAAACCCAACTTTAAAAGATGCTTTGAATATCAATTTTGCCTTCTACTCGGCGTCAAATTTCATGTTCAAAATTTAAACTGCAGTTTCCATGTCTGTCATAACATTAGATTTAAAACATGTACAAGGATGTAGTATATTGTCCAGCCGAAATATAATACAAATGCAAAACACCATTTTAATAAAAGGAGCTGATTATTATTAAATTGTTAGATACAAATTAAGCTATATGTAAATTGCATGATGCATTGCTGAGATCAAGAACAGGAAAACAATGACATTTTAACTGTATTATTTACTAGACTGAGATTCTCAGGATTATTTTTTCCAAGCCACCATAGAAGAACATTTTTTCCACATGAAGGCAAGCAGATCATTATTAAGATGTACAAGTCTTACAACATTTTGTAGGAAGTTTGTATGTGGTAAAGCAGCACAATGATGGATTTAATTTGTTTATACTTGTCACTGAAAGATGGTTAATTCTTCATCTATATCATGCTCCTGCTGATTAGAAGCCTAACCGTGGCTTAAAAATCAGTACCTATTTGAGCCTGCATTACACTGGCCATCTGAATCAAAGCACTTTCTCTTCTATTATATAATATCTTCACACGATGGACATCACCATAAGCACCTGCAAAATACAGAAAGGAAATGTGTCCAGAGCACTTCTACCGAAAGCACAAGGGCAAGTCTGGTTTTTTTGACTAAACATCAGTGCTACAAAGAATAATTACCATATTAAATAGTTTGGTTGGATCAGTGTGGTGGAGAGCTTTAAAGTTGGTGTGTTTTCCAAGGCTCAGAAGTAGGGGAAAAAAACTGAGGATCATAATCAAAAAATTACACTATTCTGTTCATCTTTTAAATAGTCCATCAGCATCAATGTTTCTTAACTGAGGCATATGAAAATATTAGTATGCCAACAATCATTGTTCCTACAACTGGCATATGTACCAATTCTGTACTCCATTTTCTCTGATGCAATCTTTGTTTTTTCACCTTACTTTGCTTTCCCGTTCTTTGAAGTAAACTAATTAGACCACTTTTTGAAATTCTTCTGACACTGTAACCATTCTGCCTTTCTCGTACATGTGGCCTACAACTCAAGTCAGCATAATTTTAGAGCAATCATTCTCCTGTGCACTCTCTAAGCTTCCATTAACCAGTATGTGACAGAGAAAAGAATACTAGCCCTGCAGTTTCTCAACTGCATTTGACATATCTTACCAAATAGGATGAAAAGTCCATGTGGTGTGATGACCTGTTTAAATGACAAAATAAAAATATTATATTAAGAGCTATGCAAATATAGAAATCAATTCTGTAAGTGCATGGTGAATAGAAAGAATGGAAGACACTACATACTAATACATAAATGTGTCTCTCCAAAAGCCATTCCGGAAATGGCTATGATGTATAGCATTCTTGTTTATATGCATTTTCTATGCAGATAGGAAATATTTAAAAGCTTACAGTTCAGCTCACATTTTCATCACTTAAGAGTCAGTCTACCATGCTGCAGAATTTAGTACTATTTTAAAGTGGCTTAAATATTAGAATTTATTCTTCCCAAGCTAGGAGTTCATTCTCTGAAGAATGAATGACATTTGATAAACCAGAAACAGAAAAGAGCATTCAGGAACCCCTTTGTTCTTTCTAAAAGACAGACTACTCCTATAAAAGTGAAACCAGTTACTTCAAAAGGTATTTTTGCCCTCTTTTTTTCTACCTTTGCATGTGACCATAACATGCTAAAAAGTGATACGCATACCATTTAACTATTTATACATTAAGGATGTAAAAAATTGCATTCAAATTGTGTTCAATTAGAATCTATTAACAAAAAAACTAAATATCGAAATAAATAATCTTTCTTCAGTGATTTTTAATTAAAGCCTTGTGTATCAAGCTCCTCAAGCACCAAAGAAGATAACTTGCACACTAGTGCAGCCAATCTTCATGCAATTGAGACAAAGATTTTTCCAGTAACTTGTATTACAATCATCTGGGTGTAAGAAATACTACTTTCATTTTTGGGTCCCTTTACTTCTAAACTCACAAAATTTGAAATGCATACCAAACATACCTTAATTATTCCAAAAACAGAAGATAGCGCAGCCTAAGTGGTAAAAGCCCTTCTCCTTTTACCATTAGTATTTAGTAGTAAGGAGCAACTACTACCACTGTGAAATTTAAATGCTTCTAGCAGATATTCTGGACCAAAAATTTCACTGCAGGACAGAGTTTATTTAAATAAATGGGACTTTGATATATCTACTAATAAAACTAAGGCACAAGAGAATGTTCAAATGCACACTGAAACCCTGGTAACAGGACAGAAATGTAAACTGAAAAACTCAAACATTTTCTATACATACAAAAAGATGTGAGAGAAAAAGGGCTCAGAAAACTAGTACGGAAGAATAAGTGTTACACAGTTACCAATAAATTTATTTACAAAAATTCATATTTCTGATTAATGTCGTACATTAATGCTATAAGAAGTTGAATGTTAGTACTTTTACCTATGCTTCACTCACACTTTTTCTCAGAAAAATTCACTTGAAAAAATGTATGCAGCTGATCACTCAAGAAGATTAACTATTAAGATATAGTAACATATTAATAAATCAAATAAAATTTGACTTCTCTTACAGTCATAATCTGCAGCTGTTTTTCTCTTACTGTGGTATTTGGATACAGAAACACAGCAATTACTTAAAGATTAAGGGAACAGGTGAACAGATGTCTTTTCATAGAATCTGGGTTGGAAGGCACCTTAAAAGGTCACTATGTGCAACCCTCCTGCAGTGAGTGATATTGCCCGAATTGCAAAATTTCCAAGCCTCTGTAATATGAAGATAATTTCCATTTTGCCAGAAGTCCTAATTCCATCAGTTTTGAGGTTGAGTCTAATGAGTGTGAAAAGCAAGGATTTTACATTGCTGTAATAGAACTGCCAAAGATGAACATGTCATGGCCTTGGTAAAGCTTGATTTTTATTTCTTGAAAGATACATACATTGCTTTAAATTATGCAGAGATCAATGTGTAATGTTTGAGCAATAGGGGTAAGCTGATTGAACAGTCTATATAATTTCCACTATAAAAGGAGCTATCCAAGTTGCCCTAGGCAAAAAAAAAAATAAATCTGTGTGGTACTATATAAAGTTTATCAGCTTTTAGAAAGGGATTTACAGGGACATCAATAGCAAAGTACACTTGTGTTCTTCCTCTGCAAAGTGGCAAAAGTTGCCATATCAGAAAGATCGTACATGTGTATGCTCCAAAAAGTACTTCATTGGCATGCTTTTCTCTTCCCTCAAGTTCCATATCAAAATAAAAAATGAATGGCTTTTCTAATGATAAAATAGCACACAGAGATATTAACAGAAATATTAGTAAGTATAGTCATACCATACGCCTCTTCGAAACACTTCTCATGTTAGAGAATGGCCTATGGTCAGACTATAGCTACACTGCCAAAACATGTTCCCTAAAGTAAATTGTGTTAGGAAGCTTTCAACTGCTGACTGGAGCTTTCAGACTATCAATATCGAAAATTATCTCAAAAAACAAAAAGAAAACCCCACAATTTTTATATTATCAACACAGAGATTTCCTGTCTTAATCCTCAGCAAATTTGCAGATGACACCAAGCTGTGTGGTGCAGTTGATACACCTGAAGGAAGGGATGCCATCCAGAGGGACCTTGACAGGCTTGAGAGGTGGGCCCAAGCCAACCTCAGGAAGTTCAGCAAGGCCAAGTGCAAGGTCCTGCACCTGGGTCGAAGCAATCCCAAGCACAGATACAGGCTGGGTGGAGAGTGGCTTGAGGGCAGCTCGATAGAGAAAGATTTGGGTGTGTCAGTTGATGACAAACTCAACATGAGCCAGCAGTGTGTACTCGCAGCCAAGAAGGCCAACCAAATCCTGGGTTGCATCAAGAGGAGTGTNTGAGGACAGGCTGAAGGAGTTGGGGTTGTTCTGCCTGGAGAAGAGAAGGCTCAGAGGGGACCTCAGAGTAACTTCTCAGTACCTGAGAGGGTCCTACAGAAAGGCAGGGGAAGGAATTTTCAACATAATATCGGATGGGAGGACTAGAAACAATGGATATAAATTGGAGGGAGATAGATTTAGACTAGACATAAGAAAGAAATTCTTTACAGTGAGGGTGGTGAAATACTGGAACAGGTTGCCCAGAGAGGTTGTGGATGCCCCCTCTCTGGAGGTGTTCAAGACTAGGCTGGACAAGGCACTGGGCAGCCTGGTCTAGTGGGAGGTGTCCCTGCCTATGGCAGGGGGGTTGGAACTTGATGATCTTTAAGGTCCCTTCCAACCCAAACTATTCTATGATTCTATGATTCTTCAGCTAATGTCAATATGTAAGAAAGATTGTGGCAGTTGGAACAAATTGATACTTGCATTGGTTCCACCAAATCAGACTTACTTCAGGGTTGAGATTGCTGACCAGTAAAACAGAGCTTTTTGGTATTATAGGAACAGTAGAAAGCGGCACTGGAGATGTAGGTAATGCAACTGCTACAGGAACAGCTTGAGCTGAAAGACATGAAAAGGCATCAAGAGCATCACTTGACATCTCAAAGTGGAAAGGAAACAAACACAGGCTGTTAGGTGAAAAACATCAACATTCAATCAAAAAATGCTTTTAAGGAACTTAATTATTTCTAATATTTGACCAATAACACAGAAAGCACCTTTCCTCCAGAGATATAAAAAATACTCAGCTGTGCCAACAGACTCAAACAAAAGAGGACATACAATGTAACCCAAGAAAGAAAAAAACCAATTTAGCAAAAAAAATTTTATCCCATTGCAGAAAGGGAAAAACCAGAATCTAAAGGACTATTTATTTCTGATTTCATAAGTAGAAAAGGAGAAACATCCTGTGTCAATTTTTGAATGTCGCTGGTGTCTTATTCTTATAAAAACAGATGCTGAGTTTCTTCTTTTTCAGGTAATCACAGCACTTAATTTCTTCACATATTAAGTGATATACTACATCACCACCTGTTCTTTTTAGTACAGAAAGTAATTTTATTGAACTACATTTGAAAGAGAATCAGAGTGACTCAAAAAAACCATTATGTTTTGACTATTACATACACTTGCTCTGAATGCAGTTGTATTCAGACAGACCACTAGCCACAAATGCATTTTTAGAGACTAAAATCTTACCAGCATCAAAGCCCATGGATGGGGAATACCCAGAAGTCCCTGCATATGTCGTGGTGGCTAGAGAGAGAAGACACATTAAGTTAAAATGGAATTAAAGTTTTTAGAAAGCAGAAGAGACTTCTGTAATGAGAATCAGCTTCCAGTCTTGCTGTTGTGATTTGGGTCAGAAAGAAAGTATTTCATAGAATGGGCATTTGGATTAAAAAACATGCAACAGATAAGAATGTGTGTTTTAAAGCCACTTCAAAAAGCAAACATTCTGATCAGCCTTAATATATCCTTTCAAAATGAAGTTAGGATAAAATGCAATTTAGACAAGCTTGAATAGGAAAAAGCAACATGTGTAAGTACCCATTAAAGTTAAAATGGGTGTAGTGCAATGTTCTACAGCTTTTATTCACTCAACAGAAGCACTTTCTAGAATTTTTCTCAAAGTAAGTACACTGAAAGACATTTTGCAACTATGAAATACAACTATTTGCTGGGGAAGGGACAATTTGCCAGGGCATAAAGTGAAAGATGAGAGACAAAGGCTTTAAACTAGAGCAGGGCAGGTTTAGGTTAGACATTAGTAAAAATTTCTGCCCTATGAGGGTGGAGAGACAATCAGCACAGATTGGACAGAGAGGTGGTGGAAGCCCCATCCCTGGAGACATTCAAGGCCAGGCTTGATGAGGGTCTGAGCTGTTGCCACACTGAGCAACTTTCTGCTTTCCATATGAACTTTACTGGACATAAGCAGAAACATATCATGACTGTACCCTTCTTTGAATCTCATACAAAGCATAAAATGCAGGACAAGGTGTAGTTATCTTTTTATATATTTATCAAGGGTTCTCACCATAGGTAGGTTGTGCTGGGGGTAGTTGATTTTCCACAGGTGGGGCACAGCCAGTGAAATCTCTACATCTGTCATTGTTGTACTTTATTTTTAGGTTACTTAACTTGGAGAAATCAATACGGAGAGTGCAGCATCCACTGTAGATATTCTGACAATCCAGAGCCTGAAGGAAAACAACTGCATTTTCAAAAACAAAACTATCCAAACAGAAATGAATCTTCTGTTTCTAAAGTATCACATTTAAACACAAGGTGACAACTATGCTGCTGCCACCCACACCTAAATATCTTGTGTAGAGCACTAGTGTAGCCCACTGGTTGCCTTGTGCCAATAGACAAAACACAGCTTTGTGCTTGACTTGCCTTTCCAGCTGTGCTTCTACCTGTCTCCCATAAGAAGTGATATTTGGAGAATTTTATTGAAGGTGCTGCCCCTTCCATAGGCTGGTTGGGGGTCTGAAAGACAATCTTGGGATTGGGATTATTTAGTCTGCAAATAAAGAGGCTGAGAGGAAACATTATTGCTCTCCACAACTGTCTCAAAGGAGGTTGTAGCAATAGGGAAGTCAGTCTCTTTTCCAAAGTTTTTACTTTGGAAAAAGTGAGAGCACAAAATGAAATGGCCTCGAGTTGTACCAGGGGAGGTTTAGATGAGTATTTGAAAAAATTTCTCCACTGAAAGGTTTGTCAAACACTGGACCAGGCTGCCCAGGGAAGTGGTTGAGTCATCATCCTTGGAGGCATTTGAAAGAGGTGTATGTGTGCCACGTTTTCATCATGGACTGGGTAGTATTAGTTTTACAACAGGACTTGATCTTAAGAGCTTTTTCCAACATAAATGATTCTATAGAATCACATGCTTTCAGGGATTGAAGGGACCTTGAGAGATCTAGTCCATTCCCCCTGTTGGAGCAGGAATCCATCGTTATAAGAGCTGCTATGCCATGGAAAGACCACTGAAGTAGTATTTTCTGACCCACTCAATAGATAGTGGTTCATTGTAGTTATTTTATAGCATCTAGACCAATTTCTGTGTAATCTTTTAAGTTATAATTTATATTAAATATCATTATAATTTATTAGTAGTATTGATGCTGTTGATAACAAACATTTTAATTCCGACTACCTTTACTAATTTCTAGTATATACTTAACCTCTGAAACACATAGTGAATTTACTTACTGGAATAAATTGCCAGTGGCAATAGACCAATATTCTGTGCCTTTAATTTTAAGGCTGAGAATGGAGTCAACTTCAATAATAAAGTATAGCAGAAGTTCCATTCACGCTAGTCTTTCAGGGGTTTTTTTTTGTTAAATTAATGCTACATGTCTCAGCAGAATCCATTCTTTCATATACTTCCCATGGCAACTTTTAATTGATTTTTTTTAACTAATATTAAGATGATTAGGACTAGAAACAATGGATGTAAATTGGAAGGGGGTAGATTTAGACTTGGCATAAGTAAGAAATTCTTTACAGTGAGGGTGGTGAAGCACTGGAACAGGTTGTCCAGAGAGGTTGTGGATGTCCCCTCTCTTGAGGTGTTCAAGACCAGGCTGGACAAGGCACTGAGCAGCATGATCTAGTGGGAGGTGTCCCTGCCTATGGCAGGGGGGTTGGAACTCAATGATCTTTAAGGTCCCTTCCAACCCAAACTATTCTATGATTCTACGATTCAAGAGAAATACAAAGTGTTTCAGATTAATGAAGTGTTTGATTTTCCTTTATTTTTTACTTCACAGTTCAATAATTCTAAGGGAGTATTTTTAACACTGCTTTCCATTCCACAAAAATTGTTGTAGTCACAGCTACCTATTCTCTACCAAGGAAGATAATACTACCTAGAAATTAAAATATGTAGCTATTAAAAGGAAAATAATTCTGAAAGCTGTTTTGAAAAAACTTGTATTTGGTTTATGAGGGAAGGTTTTGGTAGTGGGAAGCCTGCTAGTCCTCTATGAGAAGAGATACAAAGCTTCCCTGTGCTGGAAGACAGTGATTTCCTGTTGGCTCCAAAACAGATCTGCCATTGACCAAACACAGAACCAGTCTGCAATAACATGTTTAAGAAGGAGCAGAAAACACTGTGCCATCAGCTGGGGAAAGAGGAGTGAGAAAAATAAGAGAAAAAACACCCCACAGATAGCAAAGTCAAAGAAAGAATGGAAGGAAGAAGTGATCCAGGTGCCAGAGTTGACCTCTCCTCTGGAGAAGGTCGTAGTGATGCAGGTCAGAGATGCTCCCAGCAGCCCACAGAGCTCCACTGTGGAACAGATATCCACACTGCAGCCTGTGGGAGGGATGTAAGTTGGAGCAGTTTGTGAGGGCCTGTATCCTATGGGGGCAGAGGAACAGAATAAAGAGAAAAGAAAGAAAAGTTAGAGCATTACAGACTGACTGCAACCTCCACTCTCCATATCCACAGAGGGGAGATAGAGGGTTAGGAGTGAAGCTGAAAATTAAGTATAAGAGGCTTGGGGAAGGCAATTTAAACTTTGCTTTTGTTCCTTAATCTTCTACTCTGTTTTTAATTGGTGATAAATGAAATTGGCCTCCTCTAAAGTGAGTCTGTTAAGAATGTGAAAGTAATTGGTGACTAATCTCCTTCCGCTTATCTTATCCCATGAGCTTTACCACCTTATTTTCTACACCTGCCCTCCTGAGGAATGGGTAGAAGAGCAGCTTGATGGACATCAGGCAGCCACACAACATTAATCCACCACAGAAAACACACATACAATAAGAGAACTGTTCTTCATTCCTGAGAAATGCATTTAAAAAATGAGGGTTATAGCTCATCTCAAATTAAGAAGGTTAAGGAGAACACTGATTACTATAAGTTACTCATTGAAATTCAAACAAGTGAAATATGCAACACTCATCAAATCTCTGGGTATCCAACTACCCTACTCCTAGTATTGAACCTCACTGAGAATATTCCACTTAGTTTGTGTAAAGTGGAAGATGGTTTGGGCAACTATAGTTACCATCATGGCGACTGACAGCTCCAGTTTTTGTTTTGGAAGTTTCATGCAGCGCTTCAGATGTGTGCTATACATTCATGTTTGGAGCTGATGATAGAGTGCAGAGTGCTAACCTATTAAGTGATGAGGGATGTCAAAGTTACTTAAATACAATGTTAAGAGTGATGAAAGGTTATAAAGTTAATGATTAAGCTATCCCTAATATTCCCCATTCAGCTGGGGGAGAGGCAGGACACCAACGAAACAGGAAAAAAAAAAGATGCAAAGCTGAAGAAACTACACTTACCATTTTGGCACAAAATGCATTCATTGGATCATCATACTGAATCAAAGCTTGGAGTACACTGTCCTTCATGAAAATAATAATTTTCAAGACATATCCATACTGTGAGAAAACCTGAGGAGAAACACAGATTTTCAGAAACAATGAATAATTTATGCACTTTAAAAACTAGCATTTACTTCATACAAATTTCAGATTTTTTTTGTGAGAGCTTAGGGTTTTATTTCAGGCAAAGAAAAAAAAACCAAAAAAAAACTGCACAAGGACAATTTTTTTTTTAAGTTTAGCAATGATTATTCAGCTAAGAGCAGGGAAGGCCAGCACAAACAGGTATTTCTCCACTATCTGCAGAGAAATTCTGGACAATCCAAGCTGAGGTTTGAGAAATGGACTTGTACTAGTCAACTGAGATGGGAGCTGCAAACTGCCAAGGTGTCCAACTTTATATTCCATACTTGGAACAAACCCTGCAAATTTAGTGGCACATCATAAATAGTTAATGTGCAGACAAATTATTTAAGCAGAACCTATGTCCAAACTAGATGTCCAAGAAGGAAAAAAGCATGACAAAGCCGTACCATAACTGAATGGTATTTGATTTTATATACATATATGGTCAAAATTAGAGTCTGCACTACATGAAGATGTCTGAAGACTCAGGAAAAAAGTATAGCTACGCCTTATCATGCAAGTGCAGAGAAACTATGTCAAAGCAGAAAAATAAAAGTGATTTTAGGGAAGTGAGAAAGTAAAGCTAGAGATAAGAAAAAGCATCTTTGGCCAGCATCTTAGGACTAGAATCATAGACACAAGAAACACCAATGAAACCTTTGTGCCCAAATTTTCAGTCTTTCAGAAACAAGGTTTTTAGGCTGCAGTCAAGCAATTTAAAATTAACCAGTAATTTTCTCTTCATAAAGCTCTTCCCCTTAAAACAGGCCTACATATAGCTTCTGTACATAAGCTTTACCATTTATTTACCCATGATTAAATTACTCCTGTTTGGCTATGAACCTCAACCCCATTGTATATATCAATTTATTTCTGCTAAGACAACACTGAATATTCTTCCTTATAATAAATACTTTAGGGTGAATTGTGATTAAAAAGGTGTTGGTTTCATGACAAGCAGTTACAAATCATGAAATACAATAAATGTTTTGGATGAAAGCTTGCATACTATTACTCCATACGATGATGATTCCATCTGACTTACAAGTGAAAACTTACATTAATTTTACCATACTTACAAAGTAGTATTACATTGCAGCTATCAGGCTTTAATTGTAGGAGATAGCCCCTTGTTATGAACTCCAAATAAGATCCCTTTTCAAATATTGCCCAATTTACCAGGCCTATTGCAAAAGTGGGTGAGTGAGGGTCACAGGCCAATTCAAAGACTGAAAATATAGTCTGTATACTGAAGCATACATTAACAAAATAAAATTTGTTTCCTTTGCCATTGCCTGCATAGTTAAAGAAAAAAAACATACAAGGTTAGGTTCAGGAGTTGCTGTTATGCTAGTACAACTCCCTTAACAAATGCTAGTTCTCAGGTAATTCTGAGTGCACTTATTGTCCTAAATACTTGTCACAGCATTTGCACAAACTGAAAAATGAGTAAGCAATACTCAGATACAAACAGAAGTTTAGATCAGGTAAATTGCTGAATCAAAGTGACAACAAGCACAGTAGTTAATCAGCGCCATGGGGGGGGTGGGGGTGATATTAAGAAAAAAGGAAGTGGTAAAAGGATAAAATGTTGACAACAATTATTATTTAAGATTGCTTGTAAAGCAGCAAAAATTCTTCCAGGACTACAAGTTCCTGTGAAAACATCCCAATTATTTTAATTTGTATTAATTCAAGAAACTTATTAGGGGAATGCCTTTTACTGCACAAATTTACTAGCAATTACAAAATCTTCAAACATGGAACTCTCTGCAATATCTGTAAAAAAAAAAATTGACAAGTCTGTCAGGCAAAACCAGTTTTTTCAAATTTCTTGGGCTTGAATTTATAGTTTTCAACAACATAGTATAACCACCTAGCATGATTTATGGTTGTCTATTTTGGCTGTAAGCCCACCACTATTCCAGGCTTTCAGAATTAGTGAAAGTAAGTGGCATTCTGGTAGCTGATGAACAATCAAAAACATTTGTTGAAGCAACTATGCTTCAAAATATAAATTGAATGTCAATCTCTGATCATTACAGAGACTTCTCCCTATACAATTAGTGTGCCACTGATAAATATTGGCCCATTACAATCAGTACATCATTAGTTCATCATGTGGACATAAAACACAAGTAACACCAGATTTATTGCAGCTTCCACAGAAAACAAGAAACTAAAAAATTAAAGACAATATGAAAATATGAGTACAGAAGAACTCTGCTTTTGATGTTTTTCTACACAGAACTGATTAAAACCTAGATTTCTAAATTGCAACAAATCACTTTAAGGTGACATTCCTCATTAAAATTAAGGGTGGATGGATACTTTAGGAATAAGAAAAGTCAAAAGTTAATGGAAACAGATTTTAAACGTAGTTTTTGGGGGTTTTTTTTGGGTCATGCTCATTACCTGATGTAGTACATCTGCAGTGACAGGGCAGAGAACATTTTCAACAGTAACTCGAAGAACATTGCCTTGAAGGAGTCCGTTTCGATGAGCAAGAACTCTTGCAAAATCTGTGTTTCCAGACTGCACAGCATTCATAACTTCCCATCCAATTCTAATACTCTGAAATCATGACAAAGCAGAAATTTCAATTAACTTACACTGATTCTATTAATTAATATTTAAATGAAGTTGTCTTCCAAAGGAAAGCATACAAGATGCATTTAAAATGCAGCTTTTAAAAAAACATACTCCATGTATCTGATTAACAATTTGAATCACACTTTAGCAGGTAAATCATATCTTTTTTCCCCCCTCCCTTGTAAAGGAAGCCTGATCATACTTTCACAGAATTATTATTTTCTTTTAATTAGAGCTGTTACTATTTTGTGATGTCATAGAGACACACTTTTGCTTTGATTCAGTAAGCTTTTGTCATTCTGGAGATTTTTCCAGTAAACCATTATCATGACAACACTAACAGACAGTCAATGTATCAAATACTATTTGCGTTGCTTCACTAGGATTTCATTCATTTCAGGAACTCAGTTTTGCTTAGGATAAGCTTGAAGGTGCATAACCTGCTCTTTTTTCAGAGTAAAGCAACACAACACCTTTAAATGTCACTCCTCAAGCAGCCTTAGTGGGACTTCTGAAGTCTCTAATATTGTTTTGGAAAGGCTTTCCTGAGTAAGGACTCAGAGCAGTATGAAAGCCTTCCAAATGTGACATGAAATCAGTACGACTGTTTCCTTGAAAGAGCAATGAAATACGGCACAGGATACAGATGTTACCTAGTTTCAGAAACATGTTACCCTGTGAAATAGTTTGTACTTTAGGCCTGGGCATAGACACTGGGTCAGTAACAGCATTCAGCTACTTTGTTAGTCTCTCAAATTTGAATAAAACTCAACTGTAAGAGTTCGGTGCAAAAATGGTAATAAAGTTGGCAATGTTGTCTTTACAGAACTCATACATTGAGCTAAAAATACTCTGAGAAACAAGGAGTCTAGTTTGTAAATACAAGCTTAGTTTTCCTGAGGCTGTCATGCACCACATGTTATTTTTAATTATTTGTTTTTGCAGATGAAAAATCCATCCAGCAATCTCAGATTTGGAAACCAACAAACATTAATCGGTCTGACAAGCCTGCAAGATTTCAGGGACTTGTGTCATCACAAACTAAAAGTGGGCATCAATTTTTGCTTCAATCTCTACTTGCAACATACTAAGAGAAAACACAACCATGATACGTACAGCACAACATACAATTTATGTATCGGTCTTATCTAAAAGGGTGGTAAACTGAAATTCACCCAGGAATCCAAAAATCCAAATTAATTCAACTGGAACATAATACTTCATTCTTGCTGTGCTAAACAATTTCCTTGTTTAGAGACTAGGATTTAAGTCAGTCATCTGCAATGTGAATTATAAAGAATTCATGTTTTAATTCTTAAAGAAATGCAGGAAAATAATTAATTCTAGTGTTTGTCATGAATTTACACAAAGCTGATGTCTCATCAGATAAAATACCCACACTACTAGATCTAAGAACTGGCATTTGTCTTTGTAGAACTTAATGTGGTTCCTCCTGTCAGTCCATTTCTCTAGCTTTTCAAGATCCCTCTGAATGGCAGAACCATCTGTCAACTACTCTTCCCAGTTATATGTCACCAAACTTGCTGACACCCCATTCCATCAACCAGGACATTTAATGAAGATTTTAAATGGCACTGGACCCCAAGATATTCCACTAGTAATGGATTTCATGCCACCAGTAACAACCTTTCCAGCCTCTCAGATCACTTCATAGTCTTCTTATCCAGATTATACTTAATCAGTTTGTCTATTGGTAAGCTATGGGAGGCAATACAGAAAGTCTTACTAAAGCCAGGATTAAAATCAATCATTTCACCATAGAAGGTTGTCACATTGGTCAGCTATTACTTCCTTTTCCAGAATCCATGCTGACCTTTCCCAACCACCTTGCCCTTAGAATGTTTGGAAATGGTTTCCAGAATTAGTTGCTCCATTATCCTCTCAGGGAATGAGGAAAGAAAGGCTGGTCAGCCGGTGGTTCCCTGAATCCTCCTTCTAGTCCTTCCAAGCCTGCAGAAGTGGATCTCCAATGACATCAGACAGCCTTCTCAGCCATCACAACACCACCTCATTACAGCTACAGGCTTTTGTTTATCCAGTTTAAGTGTTTCCTAATGAGATTCTTCTTCTCTGCTCCCTTCATTGGGACATTCCTGCTATTCTTGGTTGCTTGGTATTTCCAAGAGCAAGACTAAGGACTGAGAAATACCAATACCTCAGCCTTTTCCATATCCTTTGTAACCAGGAAAGAAAAATGCCACAAAGCCATATCTTCCTTCTTCCCCCAACACTGAGTGCAGTGTCACATAGTGTGGGATATCTATTTGCTGAGATAGGATCAGCTGAGGATCAGCTGTGCTAGATGTGTCCTCTCCCATCTTGTGCACTCACACTGTCCCGCCAGTGTGAAAAGCAGAAAAGTGACACTATGTGAATTTCACAAGATACTATGAAGAAAATTAAACTTATCCTATCCAAAACAACTGCATAATGCATGTGCAGTTCTATCCTGTTAAATGAAAATATTATACTTACCTCTTGATTAAGTGTATAATCAGTTTTAAGTTCATGATAATAGGAATACTCAAGACAAACAGGCTGGTCATGAAGTTGAGGGGTCACAGTACTGTAGTAGTTCATCATGTTAGTAGCAGTTTCTTCAGAAATCATTTCCATAAGTGCCTGCAATCAATATGTAACATATTTTAGAGCACTACTTATTCACAATTGTACTCTCACTAAAACAGATCATTTGAAAATACAGTAATTATTTACTCAGCATTAAAAGGCATATGTTTGTCCCTTTTTAGAGGAGTGGGCTTTCTTAAAAGTTTTTACACTGTTAAGTACAGTAACTCATTAAGAAAGAGGAGGAATAAGTCCAACATATGGGAAGAAATGCTGCTAAAAATATCATACTGGTAATAATTTATTAGATTTCTGAATCCAAGTACTAATACCTAGACAGCAGATAAAAAAAACTGACTGGTAGCTTTTGTCCTGTTTCTCCTTTTTCAGTCAGTATATGTATTATATAGGCAGCTCGGTGGTCTAGATAATTTCTTAATTAATGCCTATTATTCCACAACGTAACTACCCTATGTACAGTAACTACCCCATCACATCTAAAGGGATTACAAAGCAAAATCTCTTCACAATTTGTTTCATATTAAATAATGAAGATGTTAGTTAGTCAGGCAGGTTATTTCAAGGTGTATGACAATATCAATATCTTTTATATAGTCTTACATAAGGTGTTTAGCAATATTCTTATCAAGGTACTAGATCATAATTTGATTCAAAAGTATATTAAAAACTTAATAAATTAAAACTCGCTTTTACAATTGAAAATATTAAAATCTTGAGCTTTCCATGAAATACTTAGTTATTGCTGCAATTATTCCAGCTTAATGCAATATGAAAGGAGTTACAATAGGAACTATATCTTCAGTCTTGCTCTTATAATTGAGACATTGAAAATAACATACCTGACTTTTTCCTTTTAGCATCAAGAGGTTGGTTACTTTGCCAAAAGGGAGGCCTAATGCAAGGACTTCTGCTTCAGTAACATCCCTCGGAATTTCACGAAGATGAAGGACACGTGAGGGGCTACATGGCAATGTAAGTTTCTTCTTTTGATCATCATTATCTAAAATATTTTAGGAAGGGGATGTACAAGCAAACAAGACAAACATTGCACAGTATAGACAGCAAAGCGTAAGGGAGGTAAACTGCTGTCTTGGGACTGCCAACGATTTATCTATAGCTTATTGAATCCTAAGAAAGGACAGTTAATATTTAACCAAAGGACAGTTTAAGAAGACCTCTTCAGAGGAGTATGTTTTGCTTTGGTCAGGTTTGCTTGTTTGTTTGTTTTCTTGCAGGTTTTTTTGTGTTTTTGTTTTAAAAAGTATTACACACAGAGGAGCCAATAAATTCTTCCCAAATGCCTATAACATACTTACAAAGTGCTAATTACACAGAAGAGGGACAATTAGTAATTGGGAAGAATGTTTTATTTTTTATTACTAACTCACTTCCTGCATGGTATGTTTCTTAATTAGATTCAGTTGCTACCACGTTTTTTAAACCCCTGTTGTACATGACTGAGTTTTAAAGAGTCCTTAAAAAGAGAAGATAGCAGTGAAGCATGAAAACTGTACAGATCCTAAAGTCTCCCACTTTGGCAAACTGCCTTTTGTTTTTGTAATATAGGCTTTTTTGGATCCTGTAACAGGCAAGTGACCAATTGTTACATTTCACAGAGATGACCAAGTCCTTGAGAGTGCTTTTAGCAGAACACCACATCTGAAACAGGCACATTGTTCTAGAAGTTATCACACTGGAGTAATAAAGCATTAAAAATTAAATTAATTAGCTAAAATACAGATGCTATTAAGAGATTCTCCTAAAGCTAGCTACAGAGGCTAATGAGACTTGATGAAAAAAATATCCTAAACTGACAGGAAATACAGCATATCTGATGGAAATTGTATTGAAATCTAACTGCATATCATTTAAGTCAAAATGAAGAAACAGCATTCTTTTTTCATTTACATGCCAGAAACAGCTTCACTCCAGTTAAGTGACACAGTCTTAAAAATTCATTTGTTGCAATTGACTTACCAAAAAACCCCACACAATATCAGTGAAAAAAAATATCTGTATGAGCTTACTAAGTCACTTCAGACTTTGGTAAAGGTTTTGTGTACAGTCTAAGGCAGACATCGTTCACGCAAGTCATCTTGCATAAGGATCTTAATTTCTTTATTTAATGGAGTTTTTTTTCCTGACTTGTGGAAGTCTGTAAAACTCCAGTTTAGAATACTTAAGACCCAACTGTGGCACCCTCACAAGCCAAGTTAATTTCCTACCTGCAAAAACAGAAGTCTGTTACAAAATTTTAAATGGCAATATGTGCTATATGAGCATTCTAAAAAGTGCCAATCTGGCGCACACTCATAGGGATGAGATAAACAGAAATATACTAAATACACATCATTACCAAGCCATGATAGGACACAATGCTATTAAAGCCTAACAGCTCGCCCTATTTTGTTAAGCCTACTTTTCAGGCTCAAAATGAACAACATGTCCCTGACTTTACTAAGTCAACGACTGCTTGACTAAAGAAAGCATAAAAATGAGACCTAAGAAGAATCCTGCCTTTAGTTTAAGATAAGAGACTCTCATAGAAGCAATACCTTCTGAGTCCTGACTCATTATCAAAGGTGACAAGACAGAGCTAAGTGGCAAGCACAGCATTTTCCTCTGCATCTTCACTGAGCCAAAAAGGACAATGCTTACCTGTTTCATCTTCTGCATGCTATTCCCTCACTACTCATTAGCAAGCATATGTTAGTAGTTTTAGTTGCTCTGACTTCTTAATAGTGACCAACATCTGACCTCAAAATGCTTGTTAGTGCTTCTGATACAGCTGTAATTATATATTAAATTTTGCAAACATCAGATGAGTCATTAAATCAGCAGTAGAAGCAACTACTTGTTGTATACTAAGTATAAAGACATTTTTTAAGCCATGCTTCTTTGTCCAGCTATTGTTTGATACCAGTTTTGATGAAGAGTGATAAAAACGTGTTTTTTTCTGGCATCTAAATTACAAAATTGATTCAACAGTTAATGCATGCCCAAGACAATTGCCTCTTCCAAATTTTACACTAAATTAAGTAAAAACAAGAATGCTTTCAGACAAAGATTAGAGAAGCCATATGAACAAAGTGAAATTTGGGGCCTGGTAGTATAAAATACAATCTAATATTTTTTTCCAACTGACTAAACTCTGATCAAGTAATGTGTTTTAGATATATGGCCCACCAGATGAAAAAATTACTGCAGGTGAAGCAACTGTATTAGGTAAAGTGCTGCATCCCAATAGAGATTATATAAATGCAAAATGAAGCCTGAAAAGAAGAGCAGGTTTTGTATTTATTATGATACAAATACATCTATCTCACTTCAAAGTTTTATATAATTTAGACACCCTGGACATCACTATGGAGCATCAGTGGTTGCACAGGTAATTAATAAAAGCCATCTGAACTCAATAGAAATTTATATTCATTGCCAGATGGTTACTTCTCACAAAAATATCATCTACACAGGACTGAAATGTAGCTATGAGGTTACCAAGTAAATAGCTAATGCTGTTTCAAGCTAAGCAGGAGCCTCTAGACATGCTGAAATGACTAGCAGAAGCATGAAGAGCTCGACACATACGAATCAAAGAAATCAAAATGAAAAAATGTTGAAGCCGATTCCTCTGACTCCACTGTATTTCTAATAGAAAGAAGGAAAACTTATTTAGAAGCTTATCAAGAGGTTATCTGCTCTATCACTTGCCCCATTATAAAATCAACTATTTGTAAACTGTTGCTGACCAGCAACTGTCTATTTCATTAGTTACTTTATTTACATTACTCAAAGTCAACTAATGTAGTTGTGGGTCATTAACATGTCAAGCTCACCTAAACTGAAAGTAACTCTAAAGGAAGTATTCCCAGATTGCTCTCAATTTCAACTTTTTTCTGACCTAAAACTACCGGTAAACAAATACATGTTTCCCAACACAGGAAATAGGGAAGAAAATTTATTTCTTTGATAGCACTTGTTCAACATGTTAGAAGAAACACATGGCTGCCATTTCACAGTCAGCTATCATACTGGTTAAATAGAACCAGTTTCTTTAACCTGCATGTCTGTCCACTGTGTCCCAGAAATCCACTACACTAAAGAACAATCTGTGTAGTAGGTATTTAGTCAACCAGATCAAGAAAAAAAAGTAATTAATTTTTTCCTACTTCTTCCTTTGCAATAACACTACTCATCTGAGTCTTAAGAGCATAATGGAAATAGAACTGCCCAGAAAACATCTGGAAACAAGTCACAGGACTGTACTGGTGGTCAAATAGTTCTAGAAGTAGAGTGGACAGTAAGAGAACAAGAGCACCCAAAGGAAGTATTGTAACTCTTTATCACAAACCCACATAATATGCCTTATGTTCCACTAAACTGAGGCTGACAAGGACATTAGTCTTCTGTCTCTGTAATCCTGATACCCTTGAAATATTTCCAAAAAAATCATTTCAAATGCAACTACAGCAAAATTGAGTAGGCACTTGAGATTCTGTACAGAAAGCTACTTGATTGGTCACTGTTGTAGAAGACAATTTTTTCCCTGTTTCAACTATTCATTTTTAGAGGTCCTCAATACTGTCATTGAACTGGATAAATTCTAGTGGCTGTGCTGTTGGAGTCAGTTTACAGTTCACATTTAGTAAGGCTGCTAATTGTACAATAAAGAATTAAAAAAGAAATCGTTTAGAGAGAAAAAACACACTGTTGAAAAGAACTGTAATAATTTTTTTTTTCATGCATACCTGTATGAGGAGGAGAACTGATCATGATAAAGGGGGGTATGCTATTGACACCAGAAAAATCTGGTCAGGTCCAAGCTAAAAAATAAAAATAAACACACAGACAAAATCAGCATTTCTAGTGGATACAGAGCAAGGCATATTAAAATATGCACTTGTTTTGAAACCTGTTTCTTGTCCTATAAATTGGATGGATATTTTGAAAAAAATACTGGCAATTCGAGGCTCTATCTGCTAACAGAGAAGAGTTGGATCACAACAGGTTTTAAAAAGTAAAAAAAAAAAAATCAGGCCCTATATCCCAGTTGAGAATTTTGACTTTGTAAAATTGCTCTAGCACACCAGCCAAGCATCAGCTTCACAAAGCCAACAAGAATTAAGGTACCACAACAGGTTAAGGTTCTTAAAACTTTTACCGCACTCTTCCACAAAAGCATTTTCATGAAAAACTTGAGACTATGGATCTACAAGATGAAATGAGTTGTTCTAAACAGCTTCTGATCACTTTCACTGCCCTTGTATTCCCACCTGCTTGTGATCATGAGCTGCTTACCTTGTACAAGCTCCTGCTGCACAGGAGATTTGCCACAAGAGGACTCAGTCCTCCAACCCACCAGCAGTGCATGCTGAATAGATTAGTTGTAGTAAATCAATTGAAAGAGTGGCTGAAAAGTGCCAGGATCCAGTGTGAAGAAAGGGGTCAGGATACTTGAAGAGGAGATGGAATAAAGAAAGCATCCCTCTGACAGCAGCACACCATGTTGGCTTATATTGGCTGTGTAAGAACTGCATATAAAGGACTGGTTTATAAGCTGTCCATGTTTAAGGGAGTGGTCTGGTTCTTTTTATCAGTGCAATTAACTGTGTTTCTCCATCAAAATTTAGCTGCTTGTGTAGCAGCACAGGTGTGTGGGATGGAGGGAAACAACTACTCATTTGCCTCTAGCAGCAGTACAGACACATTACTGTTAGCTAGGAAACTGCATCTTGACAGTATTTAAATGCAGCATCTAATTGTGCTAAGCATTCTGAGAAATAATTTTTACACTAAAAAAAGTTAAAAACATAGAAAAAATATTTTTTTAAATTTCCAATTCTAATTGGTTTTAATTCCCACAAACTGACACCATTTGCAACAGAATTGACACCCTGAAAACGTTTTAAATGGCTAGTCTTAGCTGTTTTCTTAGCTTTCCCCACCTTTAAAAGGGTGCAACAGAAGTATAGGCTAATGTAAAGAGCATTTAGCTCTATTCATCTGAGCAACAGAGGACACCATACATCATATAGCTTGAGGTTTTGCTTCTTTTGGTGGTAACATTTCAAAATAGTCTCATTAAAGTACATCAACTAAATGTTTACTAGATTGTCGGATACATATCACATTCTTTTTTGATGGCTACTGCAATGTAATTAACATAGAATCATGGAATGGTTTGGGTTGGAATGGAGCCTAAAGATCACCTAGTTCCAACCCCCCTACCATGGGCAGTGACACCTCCCACATCCAAGACCAGTATTAATGTTTAATTATTGGAAGCACCTTGAATATGCCTGTGTGCAAATAATTAACACAAAGAACATCTTTTGATTGTAAAATAGAAATCCTGTTAATTAAACAAAAGCAGCATTATGTGTGGCTACTAAGTGGCAATAAAAATTAAGGATGGTCTTTCACTAAGTAACAATGAAAAAAGAAAAAAAAAAAGAAACAGTAAATTACTTTATTAACATTAGACATTCATTTGAGGGTGGTGAGACACTGGAGCAGGTTGTCCAGTGAGGTTGTGGATGCCCTCTCCCTGGAGGCGCTTAAGGCCAGGCTGGATAAGGCACTGAGCAGCCTGACCTAGTAGGGTGTGTCACCGACTATAGTAGGGGGGCTGGAGATGGGTGATCTTTAGGGTCCCTTCCAACCCAAACTATTCTATTCTATGATTCAACTGTATCCATTTCCTGGAATAGCTGAATTCCCACCTCGACCAAAACGTCCAAGGCTTTGGATTTTGAAACACCTAAAGGAAAAGGAAAACATATCCAGCAATCACGTTTTCACTTAAAAATCAGTAAGGGAGGTTGTCACTACACATAGGAAACTTGAGTTTGTTACTTAGGTTCAAGCTAAGCAATTTTATCAAGGAATATGACATAAGTAAGTCAACTTACCTTATACTACTGCAGCAATGATGCTTTGAGCACAATACTTCAAACTAGCTAGAAACAACTATCTTCTGAGCAGCCTAACTGCATACTACATAACTTTTATCACTGCAACAACTTACCACCATACTTCGGCCTTTGGTGTGGCTTATAAAAACACATTTACAACTACATGTATAATCATCCCGATTATTGGTTTACCTTGCAGAATAGATGTCAATCAGTTCACTTCCACATACGCACTTCTACCAGGCACCAGCGACAATACCAGACAGCTGCAAACCCCAATTGTGGTTTTGGGGTTTTTCCCATCCCTTTTCATCTCTCTCCCGCCCCCCCCTCGCTGCAGACAACCAGCCGCCAGGCATGAGGAACAAAACTTTAATAACGGCACGAAGTTTCGAGCTCGAAAACCGACGGTCAAGGAAGGAGGAGGGTGCATTACACACTCTACGACGGGATTAAAAACCGGTCAACGAGCAGCATCCCAGCAGCGAGTGCCAGCTCGGCCCGGAGCCCCCGGCGGTGCAGGGAAGGAAGGCAACCTTGGCCCTGCCAGCAGCAAAGAAGGGAGGAAGGGCAGCAGAGCAAAGAGAGGAAGAAGAGGAGAGGAAGGAAGGGAAGGATAGCATCTCCAGCCCTGGCCCCGCCGCCGGTACGGGTGGGATGCTGGGAAGCCCCACTGAGAACCCAAGTGTGGAAGCACAGTGCAGGAGACAGAGCTTCTAGGGGAGGGTGGGGAAGGAAGACGAAGGGTGGGAAGCACAACTGAGAGCCCACGTGTGGGAGTGCAGTGTAGGAGATGGAGATCCTAGGGCAGGATGGGGAAGGGGATGCTGGGAAGCACCAGTGGGACCGGTACGGGTGGGACAGAAGGCTCGGCCCCGCCCCCGCTACGGGT
>VZTY01016462.1:41348-57427 GCA_013400935.1 Turnix velox | reverse complement strand
AAAGTCCTACCCCAGCCTTTAAAGAAGTGTCTGACTTCCCAGAATAGTATGGGTTAAAAAAGAAAANAAAAAAAAAGAAAAAAAAAAAAAAGAGGAAAAGAAAGAAAAAAAAAAGGCAGAGAGAGGAAAGAGTGAACTAGCACAAAA
Organism: Turnix velox; assembly: GCA_013400935.1. Lineage (NCBI taxonomy): Eukaryota > Metazoa > Chordata > Aves > Charadriiformes > Turnicidae > Turnix > Turnix velox. Next base: position 57,280 of record VZTY01016462.1, on the reverse strand, counting down.
GCATTCTGCAAGACAAAAGTGGTGCAAACACAGCAGTGAGAGGTGATAAAGCACAGGGAATCCCAGCAAGCCAGGCCGGCTCATCAAAACTCAGCACAACACCCATCAGAGGGCTCCAGAAAACAAAAAGGCAAATAAGAGCACACAGCAAATCTGAAGGCAGCTTTCCCAGCAATATTTCCTTCTCTCTCCAGTAAAAGGCAGCGTTTGTGAAATCGCTGTGGAGCAGAGTCAGCATTACCCAATGGAGATGTGACCTACATACCTCAGAAATACAATGGATACACAGACAGTCACATCCACGTGGAGGGTTGATGAGATGAGCTAATTGACTGGCAAAGGATGGACACTGCACATGAACCTGAACAGTCTCTTCAGCTTGGAGAAGAGGAGACCGAGGAATGACCTCATTCATATCTATAATATTCCAATCCCTGATACTCTGTGATTCTATGATTCCGTGAGTGTCAGGATAGAGCCAGGGTCTTCTCAGTGACTTCCAATGACAGGACAAGGGGCAATGGGTGCAAGCTGGAACACAGGAGGTTCCACAGAAATAAGAGAAAAAAAATTTTGTCAGGGTGAGGGTGAAAGAAGAGTGTCCCAGGCTGCCCAGAGAGGGTGTGGGGTCTCCTTCTCTGGAGACATTCAAACTCCACCAGGACACCTTCCTGTGTGACCTGATCTGGGTGTTCCTGCTCTGACAGGGGGATGGGACTAGATGATTCTTTGAGGTCCAACCCCTCACATTCTGTTATTCTGTGTAATTCACACAAGAAACATAAAATGGACAGTTCCTACAACCTCACTTTTGGAAATGACAACAGCAAGTACGAAACTATGATCACCCATTTGCACACAGCATGAAAATAACAAATATATAATTTAAACATCTTGAATTTCTGATTCATAGCTGATTATGTAAGAAAGAAAAAAAAATCGAATAATAACACTGTAATTTTCTTTAGGTTTTTTTTTCCTTTGTACTGCAAAGGAATCAAATTTGTTACTCATCATCAACCTGCATGAAGGTACAAGCAGTGACACACAGAAACCAGGGAGTGAGCTCCAGCCTCAGTGCCTACATTTAGCAGCTAAAAAAATTATACAGAACATCAGCTGGAGGCAGGAGCAGCCTCCACCCAAGCCCTGATCCCATTCACATCTCTGGGTCATCACTAATATCACCAGCAGCAGTTGGCTTGCCAGGTGCTCTGTCACATACAGCCATGAAGAGCTCCAGGAATGGTTCAGCTTGCCCAGAGAGCTGGGGACAAAGCCCTCACACCCCTGGGGACCTGCACAGCCCTGGGATGGGTGGTGTGGGGGTGATGTGCTCTGCACTGCTCAGCCAAAGTGGGATCTGCACTTTTTCACCGTTGGTGGTAACTCCAGTAGATTTATCCACTCGTGTATGAGTACAAAGGGAATAACCATTAAAAAACACAAAAATTATGGTTTTAAAAGCCCTGAAGGTAGGTAGGATGATGTGCCCAGGTTTAAAGGAGTGCAAACCCTCTGAATTCGATGTAATTGTTTCAAACATCAACACAGAGAAACAAACCCACCTCTGTGACACAGCCCCAATCCATCTCCAAAATCCAAATAAAACCCAGCTTTATTCACGAATTTATCCCTGCAGGGCAGGATTGAACCTACATATGAATTTGGTTATGATCTTTCACAGTCCATATTGGTTTGTAGCACCTCCCTCCCGAGGACAGGCTGAAGGAGTTGGGGTTGCTCAGCCTGGAGAAGAGAAGGCTCAGGAGGGGACCTCAGAAGAGCTTCTCAATATCTGCAGGGGGCTACAGAAAGGCTGGGGTAGGACTTTTGAATAGGATCCAGGATGGCAGGACTAAAACTTATGGATGCCAATTGGAAGAGGGGAGATTCAGGCTGGAGATAAAGTAGTTCTTTTCTGTGAGGGTGGTGAAATACTGGAAGAGGTTGCCCAGAGAGGCTGTGGATGCCCCCTCAATCCCTGGAGGTGTTTAAGGCCAGGCTGGATGAGGCACTGAGCAACCTGGTGTAGTGGGAGGTGTCGCTGCCCATGGCAGGAGGGTTGGAACTAGATGAGGTTGAAGGGCCCTTCCAACCCAAACCATTCTACGATTCTAATTTGAAGGAATTAAGTGGAGGGACTATTAAACAATTTACACACTTCCTTGTGTTTCAGATGTCTAATTATAGCTGTGTTTGTCTTTCCCCGCAGAACTGAGCACACACATGCTATGCATATTTCACCAGCCAGCATTATTAACTCATGACCCACTGGCAGTTGATCATTATCTAACACTCAGGGTCTGCAAAAAAAGCCCTTATTTGGGCAAAAGCAGCATTCTGACCTGCTGTATTTTTTTTCCCCAGAAGAACTTCAGTGGGATTGTTATTTGCTGTCAGTGGAAAACTCCGAGGTTACATATGTGAAATCTGCAGGCAGAAAAATAAATCCGAGTTGAAACACTCGGGTGATATTAAAACCATCTTCCAGCCTGGTTAAAGAAAACTCTCAGTTGCCCTCTAGTGTCACCCGGACGCCATGCCAGGCAGGTCGCTGCTGCAGCCAAGGTCACAGAATCACAGAATTACAGAATATCAGGGATTAGAAGGGACCTGGAGACACCATCTAGCCCTACTCCCCTGCTGGAGCAGTAACACCCAGATCAGGTCACACAGGAAGGTGTCCCCCTGCCCATGGGGAACACTTAATTGCAGATTCTTGAGCTTTCAACCTAAAACTCAAACATTTTGTGCAGAAATCTTCTTCAATATGTAGCTTTTTTTTTGAAGGTTACCAGAATTATGGTGTGTAGGTGTTGTTAGCTCAAGCTTCTTTGCTGAAGAAACAGCCTAAACTCCCTGTCCCCAGGCAGCTTGGGGCCAGCACCTTCATCCACAGGTCATATGGGCACCTGCAAACCCCATGAATCACAGAATATCAGGGATTGGAGGGGACCTCAAGAGATCATCCTGTCCCATCCTTCTGCTGGAGCAGGAACACCTAGATCAGGTCACACAGGAACAAGTCCAGTTTGAATGTCTCCAGAGAAGGAGACCCCACACCCTCTCTGGGCAGCCTGGGACACTCTTCTCTCACCCTGACAAAGCATTTTCACCAATATTCAATCTGATTTCATGCAATGAGATTTACTATAAGGGATAAAAGAGTACATAAAATTGTGAGGGGGGGGATGCTTTTTCTCCGTGGAAAAAGGGCTGGGGGCTGTGTCTTGGTGCCCCACACACTGCTTTTAGATCATAAGATCATAATCACCTAGGCTGGAAGGGACCTTTCAGATCATGGAATGCATCCATCAGCCCACATTGACAAGCCTCATACCTGGACAGGCACTTGAACCCTCAGAAGTCCCAGCTGAGCTACACCCCCAAGTATTTATAGTTAATATCAAAAGAATAGGATGCAGAGAGGCTCTTGTCTGTACTTACTGCTCTAACAGTCAAGGTCACCTAACTTCGTTATCTTTGTTTATGGCAAATTTGTTTTGCTGACAGTGGGTCTTCTCCTGAGCTGATTTTTTATCATTCAAACAGAGCAAATGCAGTTAACCAAAGCAACGTCACATAAAAAAGGAGACATCTCTGAAATCACTCTGTGTGTCCATAAAGTTCATTCATAACTAAAAATAGACTAATGTACAAACCCATTTAGCATTAAACTGAAGCTAAGAAACACAGGGAGTCAGCACAATTCCCTAATATGGAAGAGAAGCTGAGTTCTCAAAAGCAGCAGTTTATTTGCTTCTGAAAATGGACAACATATGAAAAAGATTTAATATATAGAACCAGGTGTATATATAGCATCAATCTTCCTATTTGCCCATTTTGGTTCTATATAAAGACTTTGCACAGCCTGAAACTATAAATTTAATAATAGATTACTAAATTAAGTCTGCACAATCACTTCATAAAAAAAAAATCATTTCAATTTAAAATACAGCTGTAGGGGTTTGGACAATTTCCTGCATAATAGAGGCCCATCCCTGAAATGTAAATAACACTGGTATTAAAACAAGTCTATCAGGCACATCAGGAAAAAAAAAAAAGGTACATGAAAACATAAATGCATTTTCCAGCCCATCCTTAGTAAGGATGCCAGAGCTTTATTTTATTTAAATGCTGCTTTGACAAATCACTACTGCTTCAGCTGGCTTTTTTTTTTTCCTCTCTTTTTTAATTCCTAATGTCCTATTTTTCCTAAGAGAAGTCCAGGGCTGGTTAAATCTTAATGTTTTGAATACAGCAAGCCATCAGGGGTTTGCTGTAAGAATTATTCACTTCTTTCCTGTATACTGTCAGCATTCTTAAAATACTGTTACTATAAAATGAAACAGCATGCTCTTCAGAAACATGATGCTGCTGCTTTGTTTTTTTCAACTGCTATTGTGCAATTTTAAAATCCTCTTCTTTCTCAATGCCTTTTCCCCAAACAAGTACCTTTGATAGTTATATGATTACAAAAACAAGTTTGAGGGTTTGGGTGGTTTTTTTTAGGGTTTTTTTTTTTTTTTGAAACTTTACAGTCACCTTTTTTATTGACAGATTCCACAGTAAAAATGGCAAACATTTGGTACGTAGCCTCAGTTAATTATAAAGCTTTCTCTTCTTAATTTGACAAGGCTGAAATATGACAAGAAGTACATATGGCAATTCAGAAAATATAATCAGGGAAAAGGCAAAATGAATGTCTGGAAAGACAAGTTATTTGATTTGCATAAGCAGATATTTGCAAGGCACCTCCTCAACAGCATTTTCCAGTAGCTCACAAGGGCAGTAATTTGCCCTTTCCACACCAAAATGTTACCCCTCTTGGTGACAGCAAGATTTTTCTGGTGGTCTCCAGTGATCCTGTGGGGCACCATGTAGAGGAGACATAATACAGTTGGATAAGGAGGTGGCAAGTAGGTGCCAGGAACCCTTATTCAGTGGCTCCAACCATACTAGCTGTCTCAGCATCCCAAATTTTCAAGAAATGGCTGTCTCTCAGCTTTAACCTAAGCTGAAAACTTCTTTAACCTAAGCCAGGACTTCTACATCCCAAAAAACCCCTGTTGTTCCTCTTGGGATGGGCTTTTCTTTAATTCTGCTCAATACTTGACACTTGCTCTGTGAGATTAGGCTGCTCAAAGATGGTGGAGGCTAAAAACTTATTTTCTCAACCTTATGAAATACACAGCAAGAATTTTACAGACTAATCCTGGTCAGTCCCATACCCCTGATAGCATCTGGAAGGGCTTTCACAATGTATGGGAATCCTTGTCCTCAATTCCAATAAAAGGATTGCTCCACTCCAAGATTCACACACTCAGCCTGATGTTTGATCTAGGTTTTTCCTAGAAGCCTCCTCAGCAGCCATGACCTGATGTGTTTTGTTTAGGAAACGTGACAAAGTGACATGAGTGGCTGCCAAAACTTGTGTTATACCAAATTTTAAACAGATAAGAGTAGCACCAAGATAAATCCAACCCACTCCTGGATCACCAAGTGGGACTTGGACTTCAACTAAGGTGAATATGAAGATTTATCGTCACAAGAAATAAGTATTGACTGAGGAAAAGCAAAGGTCAAATTGGTCAATATTTACTCAAGAAACTCTCAATCTTGATGAAGTGATAGGTACACTCTGAATGTCTTCATCAGCTCTCTCTGGAGATCTTTCATTGTAACTAAGGATTTTAAAAGTATAATTCTCTCCCTTCCATACTTAAAATAAACCCACAAACTTAGGCATCCCTACTGCAAATAAGGAGCTTTCTGTGCCCATGGCTTCAGCAAAAGGGGACAGGCTGTTTTGTAAATGCTCTCTCATCAATCCACGTGCCAAAACTCTGCAGTTCTGACCTCCAAAGATGTGAGCAATAAAAACTTTCTGACTTCATACATGATGGTATTTCAGACTGCTATGATCAGGAATTTTTCCTTTCATAAGGATTAATGCACTCCCTGCTACCTTTGTCTCAAATATCTGCAAATTAAAGCTGAAATTTTATCTTGAGCTTCTACTTCACATAAGGAATTACTTTGAGACAAAGCCAATCAAGAGCTTTGAGAGAGTTACAGTCCTGTTATTCGCTGTGGCAAGAATATTAGTCCTATTATTTATCCACAGTTACAAGCTCACTGCCTGATTCCTGAAGATCTCCTCCAATGCTATTTTTGTCTGAAGCCACAGCACTACGGACTGTTCTTTCCACAGAACACAACTCTTGCAAACAAAAACTTCAGGAAATTTATAAGGGCTGTTTTTTCAGAAGATGTGTGAGGAAGAAAAGACGCTCCAATCCTCTGAAGCCTCAATGACCTTAGCCCCCAAATCCCCTGCATGCAACCACACAATGATTGGGAAGGTACCAACCCTCCTACTCCTCTTAATTCAAACAGTCTAGTATGGTGGGTGAAATCCTACTTCTAACCTTTGCCTTAAATAAACAGTCAAACATAACACAGATTTGTTGCAATCATCATTATCAGTACCTGAAGGGGGGTACAGAAAGGCTGGGGTAGGACTTTTTAATAGGGTTCAGGATGGCAGGACTGGGAGTAATGGATGCAAATTGGGAGAGGGGAGATTCAGGCTGGAGAGAAGAAAGAAGTTTTTTACTGTGATGGTGGTGAGACACTGGAAGAGGTTGCCCAGAGAGGTTGTGCATGCCCCCTCAATCCCTGGAGGTGTTTAAGGCCAAGCTGGATGATGCATTCTGGTATAATGGGAAGTGTTCCATCCCCCCTGCCATGGGCAGGGACACCTCCCACTACACCAGGTTGCTCAGTGTCTCATCCAGCCTGGCCCTCAATCTACTGACTGCAGTGCAATACTGTAGCACTTAGAACCCAGCTTCTGAGTCACAGCTTTTTTTTTTTTCTTTTATTTAAAACAATCTTCCTTATTTAGCAAAAAATTGTTTCCACTGTAACCTCTGAGTGTCCTCCTGCTAATATGACAAACCCAGAGGAGATGAAATTTATGGAGATACGGCCCTCCACTTGGATAAATACCCATTTCATAGTGACCTGGATTGCTTTTGGAGGTGTAATGGTTTTTGGAAGATGAGCAACTTGATAACATGTAACTTAAGTATAAATTCAAAGATGAATGAAAAAAACATAAAAATCCATTAAATGCTTTTATGAACAGGAGCTTAAAACTTCCAGCAATGCATTGTTTTGGAATTATAATAAATAATGCTTTCATCTTGATTGCAAAATAATACCTTGCCATGAAAATACGGAGCAGAGGTAGGAAACTATTCAACAACACTTAAAATTGTTACATTTTGCAGGGAATGAAGCATTACAGTTATTGGTGAAACATGGTTTGCAAACTTGTTAGCACTAAATTAACAATTACATCTCTTAATTCTAAAAGTGCTTATTTCTTGAAGTACCCACCAGCTAACCTTGCCTTGTTTGGTTTTAACATTGAATCATAGACTGGTTTGGGTTGAAAGGAACCTTAAAGATCATCTAGTTCCAACCCCCCTGCCATGGGCAGGGACACCTCCCACCACACCAGGTTGCTCAGTGCCTCATCCAGCCTGGCCTTAAACACCTCCAGGGATTGAGGGGGCATCCACAGCCTCTCTGGGCAACCTCTCCCAGTGTCTCACCCCCCTCACAGCAAAGAACTTCTTTCTTAGATCCAGCCTATATCCCCCCTCTTCCAATTTGCATCCATTTCTGCTAGTCCTGCCATCACATATCCTACTCAAAAGTCCTACCCCAGCCTTTCTGTAGCCCCCATGAAGGGGGTACTGAGAACCTACTCTGACATCCCCCCTGAGCCTTCTCTTCTCCAGGCTCAACAACCCCAAACCCTTCAGCCTGTCCTCAGAAGGGAGCTGCTCCAGCCCTCTCATCATCTTCATGGCCTCCTCTGGACCCACTCCAACAGCTCAATGTCCTTCTGATGTTGAGGGCTCCAGAACTGGACACAGTAACTCCAGGTGGGGTCTCACCAGAGCCCAGTAGAGGGGCAAAATCCCCTCCCTTGCCCTGCTGGCCACATTTCTCTTGATTCAGCCCAGGATTGGGTGGGCTTCTGTGCTGCAAGCACACACTGCTGGCTCATGGGGAGTTTCTCATCCACTGACACCCCTAAATCCTTCTCTTCAGGGCTGCACTTAAGCCACTCTCTGCCCAGCCTGTGTCTGTGCTGGGAGCAGCACAGAGGGGATGTAACTATGTGAATGTTGGCACAGTAAAGCCTGAAACGGCAAATGCTATTAGATTGAGATGCAATCACATTGAAAGGGAAACATTAACAAACAGCAGGCAATTGTGAAGAAAATACAGGGTGCTTGGTTCTAATACATGTGCTTCAAAACCTTATATAACTATTCATTGTCTAGTCTATCTGGCCAGGGGCCCAGTTTGCTCTATGCTATACTAATTTTATTATAATAAACTCTTACACAAGCTTTATGCAGTCATGCATATGAAGACACTGTGGAAGACATTACATTTTATTATCTCTCCAGCAAAGACACCATCGTAAAATGAAACACAGCCTTGCAGAAGTATATATGAGCAGGAAAAAAAAGGAAAATTAGTGTCTCATTCAAACAAACAAACAAACAAACAAACAAACAAACAAACAAACAAACAAACAAACAAACAAACAAACAAACAAACAAACAAACAAACAAACAAACAAACAAACAAACAAACAAACAAACAAACAAACAAACAAACAAACAAACAAACAAACAAACAAACAAACAAAAAACCTGCTCAAAAAGGCTTTTCTCCTCCTCTGAGTATCACCTTCACATTATTCATGACAGATGAATACCACTAATCCCATATTACAATGCAAGAATCCACATGTTCCTGGACTATGTTGGTTTGAAGACAATCAGTGATTTTTTGAATTGGTTTGTTGTATCTTCTTTTTTTTTTTTCTTTAAATACACCTTCTTTTTTGTAAATACAAGGCAAAGTGGTTTACCAAGCCAAAAGGAATGCATGAAACAGCTGGGGCTTAAAAAGCCTTTATTTGTTGCCTTGGCATGAACCAACATGAACCACTGAGATGCTTCAGTGAAGATTTATCTGTGCCACAAAACATTTGTAGGGTAACAGTTGGGAAACTGTTGGTGATGAGAGAGACAAAAGAATATACTGTAGCAACCAGATGCAATTCAGAAAAGTCCTTTCATATTCCATGTTTGTCTATGGAATTGTCTGAGAATTTTCTGCTGAAAGTTATTTCCAGGTTTATCCCAGCAGTTCCAAACTGGCTATATTTAGTCACTGACCGGTGCCAGAAAGCACTACCAGACTATAGGATCATGGCATATTTAAAGTTTGATATGTCATCAGCCACCAAGGCCAGAAATAAATGCCTTTTATAATCAGAGAGAGTAAAAGCCTCAGACCTCCAAGATACACAAGGGATTTTTTTTCAGCTCTATGTCATGAGATATCAGCCTCAAAAATCACATTACTCTGATTACCACTCTGCGTCAGCTACTTCCTCATCACCCCCTACATATTTTGATTTCAACATTCTAACATCTAATCTCAAAACTCCCCACTTAAGCCAGTGAACCAATGTTTTATGTGGGGCCCCTGAGGCAGTTCCACATGCAAATCCCACCATCACTACACAACAAAAGCAAAGAGTCAAGTGGCACAGAAGTCCATGGGTGCAGGAGCAAACCCCAAAAAGTTTCAATGGCATCACTGTCAATCACAAGTAATTGACTCCTGTGGATTTACATGAGTAGAAAGGAGATCATAATCTTGCTCTTAACCCAAACCTTTGAAGTAGAGATGGTCATAAATCTGATTTTTCTATCCAAGAGGAAAATGCCAGAATTTCATCATTTTCTTCAAATGGGGGCAGGCAGGCAGAAAGGTTCCAAGCAACATTTTGAGGGGAACTATCAGGCTCTTTATTTGTAATGTGTTCAATGAAAAGAAACCACCTTAAAAACTCTTTTGTCTCAAATGGTTTTGACATTCAAATGTGTCCCACTGAATCCTGGGTCCCAGAGCCCTGTGTACTCATGCTCCAATACAACAAGCACCAAACACTGAGTGTCCTGAGACACTGGGGAGAGAGGAGAACAGCACCTCACATCATCCATAGGATGTGGCCACAGCAGCATCACTGTGGTAGGGTTGTCCCTAAAGACTATGTCAATCCAGCATGGTCAAGTTCACTCCTCCCAATCCTGGGGGGGTAGGACTTTTCATTTCAACTTTTCTAAAAGGAAAAAGGAAAAAAATGGAAAAAGGATGGAAATCCATGCAAAGATATAGTAGCTGTGGGGTATTACTGTGTAAAAAAATTTTCATTTCAGCCAAATCTCCCAGTGCTTAAAAAAAGGCATCAAGAACTTGACTTGGAAAAAATTTTCATTTCAGCCAAATCTCCCAGTGCTAAAAAAAAGGCATCAAGGACTTGACTTGGAAGAACGAGAAAACCTCCAGTTACACCAGAAATAAAGTGGAAAAAGAGAATAAGTAGGAACTGGGTGGCAAAGTAAGAGAAGGGCTACACCCAAAGCCCTTGCAAGGGTTTCCCTGGTGCTTAGAACCATAACCAAAAACTTCCACCACAGGAACTTTATCTACTCCAGCTGCAGGTGGAACATGATATAAGACAGTAAAACTTTCCTAAGTCACTACAGTGTCTGTTGGTTTCCTATAATTTACCCATTGGTACACTGGTTTGGTCCAGGCTTTGGAAACTAAAAAGCCCAGTTGACTGCAACCTCCGGCAACGGGTCTCAGCTCAGCATCTGACCAACATGAACACTGGAGCTTGTATTTGCTACTTTGGGATTGTCTGATTTTCATGGATATTCATGCTGAGTCCCAACAGTTAGCCCAGACACCTTCTCCTGCTCACCTGAAATGGGGAATGATGTTTCTGCTCATTCATCTTGGCTTTCTTTGCTCTCCCGAATATTTCTGATGGTTGCTAGGCAACTATTGTTGCATACATGCATGAGGCATTAACTGTCTGAGCACTTAAAAAGAAGAAAATTCTTTAAAACTGAGGACATTGCCCTGCCAAAAATAGGATATTTCCTTTCTGATGGGCAACACTGGTGGCTGGGAGTGTTGGTGGGTACAGTATGTCAGAGGCTGGATGAGTCACCCTCATTACTCACATGTAGCACAGCACAAAAGCAGCGTCTGGGGAGATCAGACTTTATTATAAAAGTTTTATTTCAAATTAAGTGCTTCAGATCTAGTTTTATCTTCTGCCTGCTGTCAGGGGCCACATCTTCATGAAATTAATGGCATTGAGTCCAGCATCAGAATCTACCAAGTGTATTCACTACCTTCTAAACACAAAATGGCACCAACAAGTACTCTCCTCTTTGCCACCCTTCAAAGAGATACTGTGGTCTCACCCCTGATCCTAAGTGCTTTGTGCTCTTCACCCATAAATGTGGATTTCATTTTATAGGGTCTTTTTTTTCCAAAATACATTCCAATGTCATGATCGAGCTCTAAAAACAGTAAACACAGACTTCCATAAATTGACTTAAACTTCTAAACCAAACAACTGCGAGGATTTGCAGCTAGGTAATTTCAGGGTTGGTTTTGTTGGTTTTTTTTTTGTTTTGTTTCATTTTATATTTCTTTTTTTGCTTTATAACAAATCCATAACTAAACTTTCACAATATACATGTATTCATCTTAATTGCAGGCTGCCTTTCAAAACAACCAACAACAAAAAACCCCCGAAGAACCATAATCTTTTTGGCAAATCAGCCAAACAATTATGTTTCATTGCAAAGTCAGGGGTACTATAAAAGAAAGATGGCAACTATACTGCTGATTTTAAGCGTGGTATTCTGAGCTAAGAGCTGCTAAAGACCCTTGGAACAAGGTTTTCTATTTTTCAAACTTGTGCTGTTCCTTCTGTGAAAGTATGTAATGGCACACAGGGTCATCTCAGCAAAGTTCAGCTGAAGTTTGTGAGATGTCAAGATGAAGATGAGGTGACTTAATCAGCCAAGTGAGAAGTAGAATCATCAACACTTCCTCAAAGTAAATATCCCCCCCACCCCCACAGCAAAGAACTCTTTCCACTGGGAGTATTTAACTTCTACTACTGTTGCAAATCCAGAGTGAAACACAGGACAGTGATGACAGAGCTGGAAGGTTGCACAGAACCTCTCTATTGAAGCAGCAGCATCTGCAAATGTAATCCAGGCTAGCAGGATGATCCCCATTAGCCTTTTAACAAATTCCCTGATCCTTTCTGTGGGTTGAGGCTGCTGGTTTCACATAAATCCCTCCTTTTCTCTTACTCACTTGTTGCTAACACCTGCTTTTTAATTAACGTGCTCTTTAAAGCTGCTGTGCAAAAGGTAAGGTGACTGGAGATGTCTGTGAAGGACTCATCAGGAAAGACTCATGAAGTGAGTACAGTGAGTCTGCAGATGATCTTGCAGTGTGTTGCAGCACATTTAAATGAGATGCTATTGAGTTACATTTTCCATCCTTCAACTGAGGAGAACTCTTAGTAGAAGTTACTTAAGTGGCTTAAAATGGACCAGACTCAATTCTCCCTGAACAAATATCCCAAACAGAAGGTCTGATAAGCCCTGAGAGTAGAAGAACACAGCTGGGGCTTCAACACACTCAACTGCTCCTGGTGGATGGAAACTGGCAAGAAATACAAAGAAGATGTGAGCTACCAACAACCACCAAGATGGATCAGTGAAGACATTTAGCTCCTAATGCACCAGCTTCCTCAGCTTCTGGTCCACAGAGCAGATGCAAATCTCTGCTTTGTCTACTTAAAAGTATGATCAAGTTTTAGGAAGGTTTGCTGTTGTATAACAGACACAAAATTCAGCACAGTGAAGTCTCCACTGGCCCAGATGCTGTAAGTGACATATATTAATACAGTAACAATCTTTAAGATCAGAAGGAATTCTTTTCTGTAAATACTGTCTATATGATGTCAGAGTGATCACTGGGTGAATACAGTGCCTTTTGCACAAGTAAGGACTTGATCACATCTTCTGGAAAGCAATACTTGATTTAAAATATTCAGGTAATAAAGAATCTATTTTAGTCCTGGCTAAGTTGTTCCCATGGTTAATTACTCCCTCACTGATAGATAATTGGGCCTTAGTTTCAGCATTAATTTATCACAGAATCACAAATTTATCTGCTTCCACTCTGAAGCACAAGGTCCTGTTATCTGTCTGTTTGCCAAATCACAGAGGTCTTCTCCTCAGAGACTGTGATTTGACTTCTTCTTAAGTCTTCTCCTCCTTGCACTAAATGGGTTGACATCCTCTAGTCCTTCACTCAAAAGCAAGAATTTTCCATGCCATGACTTGTTCTCTGGGTCCTTCCTCAATCCTGTCCAGTATTTCAATATGGGATGCAAAGCATGGGGTAGCAGAACTTGGCACAAAGGTAAAATGGAGAAAAAAAATCAGTGTAATAGAAGACTTTCTGCACTTGCATGTTCCCCTGCAGCCCACGGTTCAGAATAATACATTTGAGTATTAGTAGTGAAGTTATCCCTTGAAATTGCATCACCCTTTTTGCTGAAAGCCATTATCATTTGACTGACTTATCAAAAATGTTAGCTCTTAGGGGGTTTGATAATGATTTCCTCCAGCATTACATGCAGCAGGAGTAACACCTTCCTGCTTCTTCTCACTATTCCCCTGCTTATTCATCTAAGAACCAGGTTTGCTCTCCTACTCCACTCAATTGGTTATCTGTCATTACCCTAAAGTAATTTACAGCATTAAGCCCAACACAGCAGCCCTGAGGCACAAGGAAATGCTTGTCTGATCACTAAAAGACCAAGACACAGCCATACATAACACCAAGGCTCAAACTTCAGCTGAAATGAAAACTCTTTCTGCTTCACTACCCTTTGGCCCATAATGGACAATAAATCAATTAGAAAACATTACAAAGTCCTAATTGCCTGTGATAAACCTACAAAAAAATCCCAACACTTCTTAAAATTTGCCTTTATTCAGTACTTGAACCTAAAAAAAAGTGTACTCTGAAGAAACTAACTTATCAGTCCCTGAGGGGTCCTACAGAAAGGCAGGGGTAGGGCTTTTTAATAAGATATCTGATGGGAGGACCAGAAATAATGGATGTAAATTGGAAGGGGGTAGATTTAGACTTGACATAAGAAAGAAATTCTTTACAATGAGGGGGGTGAAACACTGGAACAGGTTGCCCAGAGAGGTTGTGGATGCCCCCTCTCTGGAGGTGTTCAAGACCAGGCTGGACAAGGCACTGGGCAGCCTGATGTAGTGGGAGGTGTCCCTGCCTATGGCAGGGGGGCTGGAACTTGATGATCTTTAAGGTCCCTTCCAACCTGAACGATTCTATGATTCTATTCTATGATTCTATGAGTGGGAAGATGGATGCTGGCACATGGGTACCTTCTCCACAGGACACAAAGCTACTGTTGAGCTCTTTAGCTGCCTGTGTAAATGATCACCTAATTCCCATATTGTCTATGACCTGTCTGATCAGGTTTACAAAGATGCTGACAGGCAATGAGAATGTAAACAGCACTGGTGTCAATAGAGGGGAAAAAAACCCTCCTCTGTATCACCCTTAATACCCTCACTTCATTTCAGACACAGAAAACCAAAGAATTTTAATGCCTTATTTTGCCTCCTCTGCAATTTGATTTAAAAACAAATTCCCAAGCCATGTGGAATTTGAATTCCACACAAGTCTCACCCACCGGTAATTACTACTGCAGTGGTGAGAATTTTAAAAGAAAACAAACCCAAACCCGAACAAAACGCCATTTTTCAATTAATTTTTTTTTTTCTTCCTCTGATTTCTCTTGATATTGCATCATCTCCCAATTACCCTGATTTTGCTGAGTGTGCCAGTTTCTTAAAGGCACAGCTATAAAATATATGGACTAATTGTTGAGCAGAACTGAAGAGCTATTAAAAGTGCAATGGTACAGCACTTCCAATGGCACTCGATTATTTCTACATGATTGGTTTTGTACAGTCCAACTCATGCAGGGAAACTCTTAGATAAATTAACTCTTTCCTTTTTGACACAAACATCAAAGGGAGAATTAAAGGAGAATGAACAATTTTTTTTTTCCCCTGCTGCTATTTTAGACATACTGTTCATAACACCCATGTGAGTTCCTGGAAAGTTACAAATGATTTAAATTGAGAGAGCCATTTGCTGTTCAACTCTGTAACACATAAAATCTGGCTCCAGAATTATCTCATTTTCCCATTTCATGTTTCCCTGTCTATATGGTAGGACATGTTTACAGAACTTTGTAACTATAATATACAAGCCAGTCATTTCTAAACAGCTCTGCAAGAGTACATCTGAAATGTACACATTTTAAAGATTACTTAGTGAACACCAAACACTTTCCCAGCTGCTTTAAATTTTGAATTTCCCAATAAATGAATAACATACTAAAAAAGCAAACAAGAGCTGACATTATTTAGTCTAAGTTTCTAAAATGGCATAACATCTGTAGCTAAAAACAATTCTCAATAACTAAATTTAACCAGAGCAGTTTTCTATTATTCATAGCTCATTTTCCTTACAGACTTGGGGACTTAATGTGGTGTTCAAACATCTCAAACATTCCTTTTAATTGTTTAGTCCTTCCAACAGTCAAACTGCAGCAAAAAAAAAGGGGGGTTGGGGGGAACTTCCCCACTCTACACTTTATCTTTTATAGATATTCAGTGACCAACTCATGATCTCAGTGAAGTGCCACAACTGTTCATTAACACACATCACAGCCCCCCAATCAGCACTGGGAGCTTTGAAACTGTGCCAGAAGCAGGAGCTCAACAAATGGCACTTTGACCTTTTCCACTACTAACTTCAATCTTTATTAAAATCCCTAAGACGTCAGCCCCCTCTCCCTCTTTTGCCATCTTATCTGCTCCACAAAT
>VZTY01016462.1:0-38421 GCA_013400935.1 Turnix velox | reverse complement strand
CCTCTCTGGGCAACCTCTCCCAGTGTCTCACCACCCTCATAGGAAAGAACTTCTTTCTTACATCCAGACTAAATCTCCCCTCTTCCAGTTTGCATCCATTTCTGCTAGTCCTGCCATCCTGGACCCTATTCAAAAGTCCTACCCCAGCCTTTCTTCAGGTATAGATAAGTCACTGTGAGGTGCTCCCTAAAGCCTTCTCTTCTCCAGGCTCAACAACCCCAACTCCTTCAGCCTGTCCTCAGAAGGGAGGTGCTCCAGCCCTCTCATCATCTCCAGAGCCCCAGTAGAGGGGCAAAATCCTCTCCCTTGCCCTGCTGGCCACAATTCTCTTGATGTAGCCCAGGACTGGGCTGGCTTCTGTGCTGCAAGCACACACTGCTGGCTCATGGGGAGTTTCTCATCCACTGACACCCCCAAATCCTTCTCTTCAGGGCTGAACTCAAGCCACCCCTGGCACTGCCATGAGGAATGATCTATCTCACCTCCCATCCTACCAGAGTCCCAAAGCCAGGGCTACCTCAATCTGGAGGCTGTACCAAAGAATAACTGAGCCATACCAGCCTCCTGAGTGCTCTTGCCACAGGAACTGTGCTGCCACAGAGGTTCTGGCTGGCCACCACTGGAGTTCATGGGTAGCTCCTCCATGCAGGACAGCCAGGCACCACTTGGCAGAGGGGCAATGCCAAGGGGAGGGAGGAATTGGGGAAAAGCAGCTTTTCAGACAATACCTGCCCCTACACTCAGCATCTGCTGCTTTTCTGAGGGCAGTGGAAACGCTCAACTATAATATAATAAAATCAGTTAATTGAGAAATGTTCTTCATAAAGGAGCTCTCATTAAAAAGTGAACAAAAATCTTAGTATTTATCCAAGATACAGATACAGCTGCTAGTGAAAATGTAGCCCTAAAATAAAATAGAAACTAACAGCAATTTTTCTATTGAAGTTCTTGTAGACATGAAGGCATTTTATTTTACTTAACCACACATTACTTACATTCACTCAACACTGGGTGTGATTCTGCCTTTTGTTAACTGCTGGAACTCTTGAATAACAGGCACTGAAGTGGATTGAGTTATTTTGGGTTTACACCACTAAGTAGAGACAGAATGTGACCCTTTATCAGTGCCTTTTTGCTTTGAGTATACAAATATTTTATGCATTTCAGTGAGTGACAGAATGCAAAACTTGCAAATATTTATTTTTAGATGTATGGGGGGAAAAGCAATTAGAGCTAAAAATGCTAAGAATGAAGAAATCACTTAACAGAAGCAATTATGTTGGGCACACAAACAGCTATGCCTTCAGACATTTTATTCAAATGCTGCAGAGCACGCTAGGAAATATCAGTTGTTTAAAAAAGCTGTAAGTATTTTTTCACAACTGAAAAATCAATCATTATAAACAACATCTGGGGATCATTAATATCTTACTCTACAGTTGAATTAACAAAATAAGAAAGAAATATGACCAGAATCAAGAACATTTCCAGATTTGCTTTTTCAGCCTAAAAGCTGATCCTTACGGAGGCGGGGGTGGGACAGAAGAGGAAATGTGCATTTATCTACAATGTATATAGCACTGTTCTACATTAATCACTACTTCCCCTCCAGCTATGTCCTAGTTTTGTTGTGAGAGAGTTAAAATATGAAACATTTAGCTAAGCCAACCTGCCCAAGACCTTGGAAAAAATCTGCATATTTTTCAGACTTTGGAAATGCCACCATAAAGCCCCATCTAAGGAGGTTCCAGTACCCAAGCTTTAAAAAAAAAAAGCTTCCATATCCTTCCTGTCACTTTTCTAAATGCTTATAAATTCCAGTTTTACTAAAGGAGCACCAACCCTAATCCCACTCTAACATCACAAGGAAGCCCAAAGCATTTATCTGGTAACTTCAGGGTTTACTAAATTCCACTGATGGAAATTATCTTCTAGGTAGTGAAGGGAGTCAAGAGCAATAATGATGATATTTTACATCAGCAGAAAAACAATAAAAACCCACCCTTTCAGGCCTGAGTACAATTTTTATACTAGGAGTAGTTTAAAAAGAAAAGCCAACTTTGATTAACACAAATCAAAGTCATCAACAGGAAAACTGTATTTCATTTAAACTGGAAACATTCTTTCTTCTTTTTTTTATTTATTATTTTTTTACGTCTCATTCCCTGCCAAGGTTTTCTTTTGCTATGTTTTTCCCCTAAACAAGTGATATTTATCTATGAGTCACACACTTCTCTAAACTGAGATGTATAATGCAAGCAAAGACTAAATTTCAGCTATATCTTGAAGTCATCAGCTTTCATCCTACACATTTTCTCTGCCACGTGACCTATCCCTAAAAAGTCCTGCCATATTGGCTCAAAAATCCCAACGGTTGGGAGGATGAGTAAGTCATCCCTTACTCCTCACCACTCCCTGCCAGCCATGGAAGTGAGAGAATTTGCTTGCTTCACTGTTTTTCAGGAAGATCCAAGTTGTTGAAGGGTTGTTTTTTTTTTGCAATGCAAGCAGAGAAATTTGAGCAGAAGGGGAGAGGAGGGAAGTGATGCCTGCAGCACCCTTTATACATAATTTTTTTCAATGAGTAGTTTCCCCCTACATTGCTCATGCTATGGTAAAATGAAGAAGTTTCATTTTATAGGGAGAAAAATATATTAATACCACAGCAGGATGTAGTTCTCTCTAGTTTTTGGTACAAAATGTTTCATTAAAAAAATGTCCCTTGCACACACAAACAAAACTTCAAACCTACTTTTGGGGGTCAACAAGTGTTTACAGCACCCCAGGGACCAAGCAGCTTGTTGGACTCAGCATGTTATTAAAATAATCCAGAATTAAAATTTACCAAATAGATTTTCAAAACTGTGAAGAAATGAAGGAATTCTTTTTTTTTTCTCCCTCACACTCCAGTTTATAGAAAAAAGCAACCTTACACTCATCAAAAGAAAGTGAGCTTCCTGATTCATCTTTAGCTTGCAAGATTTAGATTATTCAATAGCAAAGTACCATGATGAGTCCTTCTGGGTGAGATCTTCACCTGGGGAAGCTGATGGAGCTGTTGAAATCCACCAACACCCAGGCACTCCTGCTTCAAAGCTGTGCCCCTGCTCCCAACAAGTTCTCAGTCCTGGAGGAGGTGGAGGTCCCGCTGACATCTGGACTCCCTTACTCTAAGGACCCATGTGCATTTGGAAGTTCATCCCACAGCTGGATTGGGAAAGGATCCACACTTAGTGATGAGCCCTGGAAGTGTCTCCATGTGATGGAGCAGGCATGAAACTGGTAAAAGGCCAAGTCACCTTCTTCAGAGAAGCAAATGTCAAGGATGTGTGTGTGTCAAGGACACATTTCTGACCCTCAGATACAACTTTTGCACACAGCACAGGCAGCTTTGCCTCTATTTAGGTCTCTTCAGCCTCTAACAAAATCCATTAGGGGGACTATTTCTTTGTTCCTTTTCTCTCGCAGCACGTCCATCCACAGAGCAAACGCTGGGAAATTACATGCACTTACAAAAGGCATTCAAAATCCCAGATTTCCTGTTACTAATCAGCAATATAAGCTTTTCATTATCCAGTTGACCTGTTGCATGCTGGAAAGGACCTCTCATTGCTTCTGCTTCAGGAGGAGAGAGAGTAGTACACAGCCCAACTGTGGTCATATCCATGAACTTTGGTTATCAAGCCCTCCATCCACAGCTTCTATCTTCTGCTTTCTTAAAAGAAGCACCTTTTGAGCCTACCTCTATCCCTCCATCCTACTGGGGAACTTTCCAAGGCAGTCAGATTAACTCATCAGTAGTTACATCTGTAGGAATTGATACTCACAGCACTCTCTCCCCTATAAATGGAGGGTGAGACCTTGCCTGGGAGGCTGAAAAGAAATAAATGCAAATGCCTGAGGATCTCCAGCTGCCATCAGTTCTTCAGCAGCCCACTTCTCCAGTGGCCTCCTTGGTGGAACTGTGGCACAGTGAATGAATCATAGAATGGTTTGGTTTGGAAGGGACCTTCACAATCATCTAGTTCCAAACCCCCTGCCACGGGCAGGGACATCTCCCACTACACCAGGTTGCTCAATGCCTCATCCAGCCTGGCCTTAAACACCTCCAGGGATTGAGAGGGCATCCACAGCCTCTCTGGGCAACCTCTTCCAGTGTCTCACCACCCTCACAGCAAAGAATTTCATTCTTCTCTCCAGCCTAAATCTCCCCTCTTCCAATTTGCATCCATTCCTCCTAGTCCTGCCATCCTGGACCTTATTCAAAAGTCCTACCTCAATCTTTCTATAGCCACCTTCAGGTATTGAGAAGTCACTATGAGACAGTCATGCCCTTCAAATCAAATGTGTTTGCCTCTCCTTAGAGACAGCTTTTAAGAATTTTAGTCACATTTCTATAACCTGGTCTCCTCTCAGATTTGCCTGATAAATACCAGTACCTTAGGGAAATCCATTTATCTACTGTACCACCCTCTCTCTGTTTAGCTGTAGCAGTCATCGTGTTCCATATGTGACATCAATCTACATGATATCAATGTAAACTGTTTGTATAATGAAGTGCTGTACATTTTATTGTCCTGCTAGCAAAGAAATTGATAAAACAGCACTTCTCCTGTTGCCTTCAACAAAGGCAGTATAACTGACCCCAATACATTTTGTAATACAGAAAGGGAAACAGAACATTGGCCAGTTTTTTTGCTTCCTGATACAGCAGGGCTTGTGAATTTTACCAGATCATTATTCTCCTAAGAAATACTTTTAAATAGGAGTATCTTTAAAAAAAAAAATTATAGGCATTTAATAAAACCTGCTTCTTACACCAAAGTAAATTTTAAATACACTTTATTAATTTCTATGGCTAAGATTTTCTGTGGCTCTGGTTTGATAATGAGATAATTGCCTCACAAAGGTCAAGAGAACAGCACAGTCAGCTTCCAGAGACTGAAACAAGCACTTGCTATGGTTCACTAAGTGTAGTTTATGCATCATTCCACATCTCTAATTCATCTATTACTAATATTCCATGATACACTCACATTATGGATCCAACTATTTCAACAAACCTGTAATCAAAGAGTGACCCTTCAATAAAATACTCCTCTGAAAGCAGATGGTCTGCCCATCAAACGCCTTCAAGCCTAAAATAACCTTTCCCATATTAGAAGGTTAGTCAATTAAAACAGAACTTTATATTCTGAGATGGAGCTCAGAGTAAATAAAAATCAACAGGATACTACAATGTTATTGCACCAGACTTGCAGGGTATTTTGTCTATTTTTTCACCAATGCTTTTATCTACAGTCCATTCAAAGCCTGTCATGTTTTCTAGGAGTATGAGCACACCTGACACTATGGGCCAAATCCTGCAAAAGCCTGACATAACAAAATTTAAAGTATTCACTGCATTAATGTACTCCAATAATGGCAATGTGTAAGAAGGCTCTCCCCTGTCTGTCAGGAGCTGACATCCTGCAGCCACCTCACAGTGCCACTGGTTGGGTTGGCATTTCACTGCCATCACAAGACCTGGACTGGGCATCAAGCTCAAAGCCAGTATGTTGGAGTGTGGAAAAAGGAGGTGAAATGATTCTCCCATCACAGGCACTGTTGAAATCTTTCTCTCTCAGTCATATTATTTCCTTACAATATTTTCAGCACAAATCCCACGTAACCTACACACTGGAGTGCAATGGTACTTGTCCAGGTACTTGTCCAGGTGTCCACAACTAGACCTGTGCTTATACTCACCATCATCATTATTAGTTCACATGTAGTGGTCATTTTTACATCAACAATTACAGAATCACAGAACTTAGGTTGGAAGAGACCTTGAAGACCATTTGGATCCAACCACATGCCCTGGGAAGGGACACCTTCCTCCAGACAAGGTTGCTCAAAGTCCCATCCAGCCTGGCCTTGAACACCTCCAGGGATGGGGCAGCTTCTCTGGGCAACCTCACAGTAAAGAATTTCTTCCTAGCATCTCATCTAAATCCTTCCTCTTTCAGGCAAGGAGCATCTCATTGATATGACAATCCTATCCCCATAATTATGCATTATGTTAAATGCATAATCACAAATCCTCTAAGAGAACACAAGAGCTTCCTCACAGAGAAGCAGGGATCTCACACAGCCAAGGCACACTCCCTGCTCTGCAAGCAGACTTTGCTAACAATAGCTGCAGAGCTCATCCATCTGGTGATATGGGTAATAAAACTTAATTCTCACAGCACAGGTACATTGCTAAAGAAATTACACTGCATCCACACATTCATCAGCAGATCCACTGTCCTTGGGTTCATGAGACACACACAGAAGTGGTGTGACATCACCTGCAGCTATCAGGAGCTGAATCTTGTAGCCCTCTTTCCCAGCTGTGAGGGGCTGCATACTTCTCTGGAGCTGCAGAGTATTCTCTACACCTTTGGAATTAAGAGGTCACCTCTCAGAGGTGCCTCTGCACTAGTAAAATCAAGCTCCTAGCAACTGGCAAAGCCCTCACTGAAAAAGCCTGCATTCCAGGAACACCAGAAATACAGCAGCTACACCTGACATTTACTCAGAGCCCTGCAGAGCACACACATGGATGGTAAATGTGTTCTCTGCACATGGGACACACAGGTAATCTCCCCTATTTTACATCTGTTAGCATATTGCACCAACAATAACTTCAAAAACCAACAAAGCTTCTAGGAAGCTGGGTGATTAAATAGATAAATTTGAAATCCAGACAAGGGATCAAGTAACCGTGCTACACTCAATCTGTCTAATGTTACTGATGGTGGTAAACTCAAGAAGAAAATCTGAGATCACCAGTGGCAAGAAGTCTTCAGTCTCATGGAGAAAGAGCACTCTTGGTGCTTCAAAATTCAAATCCTTCAAAGGAATCCCATCTTCCTTTGGAATCAGGGGACATTTCAAACCAAGAAAAATATCTTTGTGAGAAAAACAAAACTTTTGAGAAAACATGACTTACCAAACTCATCACATATGCTTTCATTTTCTATGAGGGTAGGATGGTCAAATGTATCCCGACAGAAGAAAATCTGGGGGTTCTTGCTTGTTACTGCAATGCCTCCCAAGGCTAAAACAAACTGGTCTGTCAGTATTGAAGAAGGTTTGTCCTGGAGACGTTTTAGCATGGACCGATAGCGGCAGTACTGTGGGTAGCTGAGAATCAGCAGGTTTGAATCTTCATCTTCCTCACCTGGAACAGCAACAACAAAAAAATACTATCAGTATGTCAGAAAAATATAAAAAAACCCCAAACAACCCATGGGATGAAACTTAAGCATCCCAGAAAACACAGGGCCCACTAGCTCAGTCCCTCCTTGAAATCTACCTTGCATAGCACAGTGGTTTTTGGAAGAAATGTTCAAAATAGAAAATTTTTAAAAGTTTACTGAAGCAGCTTCTTTTCTGTTTTTTAATTCAGTTGTCCCATGCTTGTCCACAATAACTCTGTCTGGATGAGTAAGAAAACATTGCTCCACAGAATCATAGAAAGGTTTGGGTTGGAAGGCAACTTCAAGATCATCTAGTTCCAACCCCCCTGCCATGGGCAGGGACACCTCCCACTACACCAGATTGCTCATCCAGCCTGGCCTTAAACACCTCCAGGGAGGGGTATTGATAAGCTGCTAGGAGGTTCCCCCTGAGCCTTCTCTTCTCCAGGTTGAACAACCCCAACTCCTTCAGCCTGTTGGCCAACGGACTGAATACCTCCATACATTGACAATTTGGCTGCTCTGACTGAAATAGTGTGGCATTTTTACTCAGCTCCCTATAAAGTCTCACTGTACTCACTTTTACACCAGCTAACATCTTTTAAAAATAACAATATACAAGCCCCAGAGCATATACCTATTAATTCTCCTTTGAAGTATTTGTTACTGGCAACTACTAAAGGGCCCCTGGGCCAGGGAGGAGGTTTGATCTAACCTGGTCAGTGACACACAGCTACCCCAAGAGGTGGAATTAACTTCCCTCACATTAATTGCAAATGCAGCAGGACTCAGTAAATACCTACAGAGCACAAGCAAATTAATTTCCAATTGCCAGGATGTGAGTACAAAGCACAAAGCAAGCCAGAGCTCAGATCTTTCCATCCCCTCAGATTCATGTGACGTTAGGCACAAAGGTAGCACATTCTGAAATACCCCAATCAAGTGATAACCAGCAGGAAACTTCACAGCAAAAAAAACTCAACCAGAAGCACAAACATGGGGAATTATTCATCTGCAGGTATGCAGCCAGTACTTAACAGCATTTTTTATGCTCATTTATCTCCTCTGATGGGGTAAGTGAACGTGGCTTTCCATGCATGCCAATGAAGACAAAGCCAGAGCACGCAGTTTATATTTTCAGCTGCACTCTGATTACCAAATAACTCAGCTATTTCTTCTGTCAGAGACAAAAGGCCTACTATTTAATCCCATTACCAATACTGAAATGATCTTTCTTAACCTTAAAGTAAAAATCACTCCAGATATTGAAAGAAGTGTCAGATCACTTCTCTCCAACTAAATACAATGGGCGCAACTCATCTTGATTCATGTCAGGCAATGGAAATGTTGACACATAAAAGGCTAAATTTTAAAAAGTCTCTGGAAGCAGATACATCACTTAGAATGTCATCAGAAGATGAATACTATGCTGCAAAAAAAAAAATCAACACAAAGGAAGGACTTTTGCAAGCACGGCTCCTGAAAACTCACAACTTTCCCCACTCCCCTGCCACATGTGGGGAGACAAAACAGTGATACATTTTGGTGCACAGCATTGACATTACTTTTCTAAGAAAATCAAATTTATGGCCCTAAAACCTTTATCAGTCAATCAGGATGTGGTCATGCTTTTCTTTGTTTTCAGCAAGTATCCCATAAGCCAACACAAAAGCATGACTGAGCCAATTGCTCCTGGGAATAAGGCTCTCTCTTCTTTATTAGGAAACCCTAAAAATCAGATGAGAAAAAAACTGTGCCAGGAATCAACAAGCAGATGATCCATCCTTTAGCTCTTTCAGGAGTTTCACACAGCCTGACTGCTATTTCTGCTTTATACCTTTGTGTAGGTAGAGGTGGGATGAATCTGTTGATCCAGCAGCACTTTTCTTATGCCAGGATGTGGCCAGTGTATACAAAGGTATGGCCTGTGGAGTAAACCATTAGTTTCTAGGCAAATGTGCTCTAAGTCCCTGTGCAGAATTACACAAACTTTGTCCTTGACAAGTGACAGCTTAACTCAAACCCCAGGCATAAATTAAAATCAAGTTATTTTTTTACAGGATCACTTTTCTATCTGCTTGTGCAACTCCAATGAGCACATAATGATGCGTTTGTTTCCTCTCTTTTATTCACTCCAGGTTCAACAGATAAATCTAAGAATGAACAAAGGCTGAATAAAGCGAAGATTTGTTTAGTGAAAGACAAACACAGTGTTCCTGGAACAAAGACATTTTTTCTCAACCACGCCCACAGAGAGAAAAGAGAAACAAAAGTAGACCAATCCCTCACAAAACGCAAGCCCAAAGAAGTCTTTTTCTTCTAGCAAAATGTAACACGTGTCACTATATGGTGACTATGCTGCATATGGAGGAATATTTCTGAGAAAAAGTTCATCTTGAGAAGGATGAGAAAGCAAAACACATTCCATTAAAATCAAGAAAAACAATGTAATTTCTGCAAACATTTGACTGGGCTTTGAGGAAAACTAGATGCTGTACTTCTGAATCCCACAAAGACAACACAGTCAAAGATAATACCTACAGCACACTGTTTGCAAGGCTCAGCTGAAATGACTCTAATCCAGGTTGATATCAAAATTGTGTGTTTTATTAACCCCCTCCAATGTAAGGTTTTTTTGGTGTATTTATGTACTTCGGGGCTGAAAACAGGGAAACTGTAATTAGGAGGCAAGGTTCCACCCTTGCCTTGTGAGCAGTGCCTACATGTGCATAGATGTAATACAACAGCTCCCTTTGTGAGGGGTAAAGGGAGCTGGGATTTGGCACAGCCTGGCATTTATGTTGGATTACATGTTCTTCTAGTTGTCTTTGTAAGTAAGAGATGCATGAAATGCCATACACAATGAATCTATGCAAGAACTGACTTTTCAAATCAGCACAACCATTTTTAATATGTAAGGCAAGACAATTAAAAGCTCCCAGAGAAGAAAAAAAAAAAAAAAGAAAAGCCTGCTGAAAGCACAAATTCCTAACAAAACTGTCTAGAGTCAGAACTATTTACAGAAAGAGCGAGAGAAATACAAAACTGTAACTGGCTTTTTGTTTGCTTGTTGCAGAAACATCAGCCCATAATGTTATTGCTAACCACCATAATCAACTCCCAACACCAGTAAGCATTTTTTTTTCCCTTTAAAAAGACCTCCACACCAGGATTTTATAGAGCTTGATGGAAAAACTATGCATGTTCCTTCCTGTACCTAATTACCTCAGCTGCAAAAGCTGCCAAGTATTTTGCCCTTTAGTTCTTTCAATCGTATTAGTGCAACCGCATTGCGATGCCAACAGAAACAAACATTTAAAGATTTTTGCTTAAAAGATTCCAAATATGTACGAGGCTGGTGCTAGGAAAGCACACTCCACTTCTTCCCAGAAAGCACAGAGTTATTTCTGCATTAAAAAAAAAAAAAAAAAAGGAGAATTTGTGCCTCTTGTAAGACTAAATGTCTAGTTTCGACCCAATTTAAGCAAAATAATGTCAAAATGAACTGCTCTCACAATGATTTATGCTACCTTCTGTTACTTTATTACATTAGACATTCCTTTCTCTAAGCTTTATACTTTTTGCCATGCTCCTAGCAACCACATAAAGGCTGAGCACCAACTTTACGTGTCTGGCACTCTTCCAGGCTTGACTGTTATTGATAATTATATTGAAGTTTCAATTTAATTGCTAGTCTCTTGTGACACAGAATATTTTTTGTAATTAGGCATTTCCCATTTTCTGTCCATTCATTTTTTGTATTACTGAAAATGACTCTTTTTTTTTCCCCCCTCAGAAAACATAAGCAGAACAGATCCAGATAATAGTACATACATCTGTTATTATCATTACCAAGAGAGTACTGAGAAGTTAAGGAAAAAAAAAATTATAGGGAAAAAAAAAATTGTGAATATAATTTCTCAGAAGATAATTTTCTTTTCGGTTTAAGTGCTCTTAGTCTTCTTATAGTTACTCAATGATTTCCTGTTCTAATTACAAGACATTATACAGAAAGTCATCTTTAAAAAGGAAATGTACTCAAGCAGGAGGCTAAACAGTGTCACTCACTTGCTCTGGTATGAAATTTCAAATCATTGCATCTCTCTTATCAATTCTCAGCTCTACTTTTGTGCAAAATATCCTACTATGAGTCTACCATCTCTTCCGAAGCAGTTAAAAAAAAGGTATACATCAAAGAGGAAAACAGACTTGCAGTTAAACTGCAGGCAAAAGGAAAAAAAAAATATTTTTTTTTCTCACTGTAGCTGGTAAGTTGGAAGCAAGCCAAGCCTCAGAGTGGAAAATATTTAAAAAAAAAAAAAAAAAGCTTGATTAAAAAGCGAGAGAAGAGATATTCAGTTCTAAATCTAAATGAATAAGCCACAAACTATTTCATAAAAGCACACTGTGACGTAAATTACACATCAGTATTGCACTGTTGTGGTTATTTTGAGAAATGGCTTGTACTGTAAGTCAGCTGGTTAAAACCCCACCCTTAATGATTTTGTAATTCTCCATACAGCAATCAACTGCAGCAGTCATCAAAGTGCCAAGAAGGAAAACAGGCAGAGCTGTAGAGTTTGTAATAAAAAGATAATGTACTTAGAACATAACAGTAGTAGAAGATTGGTTTTATTAACTAAAAAAAACTACTCAAAAGGTCCCAGGCTTGCCATTTGTTTTGATAAATGTTAACGCAGATCTTCATAAGATCAGCAATGGAGGCACCAGGGGAAGCAGCTAAAATGGGACAATGCTTTGGTGCGTGGGTAGCAAATTGAGGAAAGGAGTTGTTTGGAATAGACAGCAAAAATAAAGTCCATCAGGGTCTTCTCTCTCATGGTGCCTTCTTTCATTGCCTTCAGTTGCTAAGAGGGCCTCCCAGAGGATGCACACATCATAATCACTTTATCATTGCTGGTATGCATGGCTTTGACCAGATCATCAATATGTAGTAGAGGTAACTGAGGATACATACTGGGAACAGCAAGGATTAACTGTTACTGAACAAACACAGCCATGACTCTGAGGTGTCTCATGACTACTACAGAGCACCATTCAGGTGTCACTGCCCTGCCAAGACCAGTTCTTTGCAATTCACTGGAGCACTCACGATGGGATCCTTCCATTCAGCACTGCCATTCTGGCCCAAACAGCTGTGCAAATCCCTCTGCAGACACAAAGATCCCCTTTCAACCTGCTGAAAATCATGGATCAACTCACTTTCTGGAGCTACTACTCCTTTTATCAATGAAAACTGGCTTAGTCCAGAGGCTCAACTTGCAAAATTAATTAAGCAAGAGAAATGAACATCACTTAAGTGACAATGCAATCTGCCCTATGCCCAAGAGATGGTCCAAATACATGCTAAAAAATCCCCTCCCAGCAGATACAGCCACCATCAGTATATAAAAGGTTTATCTCTGGCTCTGGTTGACTTTGGCTCTTCCAGCTCTTCAGGTAGGACACAATACTCCTTCTCTTGTTCTACATTTTTGGCAAGGACTTTGTGCAGACTGGCAGAGATGCACACAGACAACCATTCCAAACCAATGACTGCAGGTCAGGTAGGCTCTGAACATCTCAATGTTTCTTACTCTAACAAAATCCCAAGTGAAGACAGCATGGCTTTTCAGCAGACAGGAATGAACTTACTACACAATTACATAAAAACCTGAATCCCTCAAAAATTCAAAGAGCAACAGAAATAGAAGAACAACAGAAGAGTAACCAAAAGGAGGAAGAAGAAACTGGGTCTTTATGACTAATAAACCTTAAGAGCAATGAAAACATTGATTATCATCCTCCCCAAATCATTGCCCAGGCAACTGCAGCTGGCCAAGGAGTAATGTCAGTCATCCCCTACATCACTGGATATTCCTATGAGAGAAAGGATGGCTCTTCCAATGAAATAACTTTCATGGGAGAGTTGTGGCTGGCTCTTTGGTTGACACATTGAATCCAGGTACAAGGCTCAGAGTCTGAGCAGGATCCATATCCCTCTGCACTAGGCTGCCATGAGCTAAGAGCAACAGTTGAGGAGTTCCAGCAGCTGCATCGGCATCACAAAACTACTTCTGTATGCTCTAGCACATCAACCCAACCTTACCAAACTTACCAAACACAGCTCTTCCATCCCACCTTGCCTTTTCATTCCCATCCTTTTGTTCACCCTAGGAACACCACTTGGGCTAATTAATCAGAAGACCTAAAAACATCATTCTAAGAATCATATTTCTCTCAAAGCTAAATGTAAATACAGTGATAATTTAACCCCGTGAGATGAAACAAGAAATTTGTGGAGTTGGGTTGAAATAAATTTGGGTAAATTATTGACACAACAGGGCTACTGCTTTGTTGGCAGGACCCATGCAACCCACCCTTGCTTTGAGAACCTCCCCTCTATTTGAATGCTAATGCAATCAAGAACAAAGGCCGTGTGTTGCAGGAGATGGAACACGGTGACTGCAGTTAGGTTTACCAGATAATGATGATGTTAACAAGTTGCCTGTAATTCTCACAAGGGCATTTGCCTGCCTGATGTTGCTTTTAAACTCATCAAAAGGCAAAAGCCATTTCTGACAACGTGCAGAATAAAATGCACAGCCTTTCTGCACAAATCAGATATTTCTTTCCTTTGCAAGGAGAAAAACAGAGCTAATTCTCAGAATTTCCTGCCACTTCCCCAGCCCTCCGTTCTCTGACACAGCACCAGCAGAGCATCAGCCATTCACAGAATTCCGAAGATAAAGTTTAACATTTGAAAGAGAGTAATTACAAATCTGCTGGAGACTAAAACTACTGTTCTACCCAACAGCAACACAGTCATTAAAACAAAAAATAAAGCACTTTTTAATGTGCACTTAAAGCACGTGGTTGAAGAACATTTTCCAGCCCGTGATTTGGATCTGAGCTGCTCCAGTCTTAATGGGGACGGAACAGAGTATAGGGAATGGTGACTGACAATATGCCCATAGAATAAAATCCTCCACTATATTTCTCATTATATCACTTCAAATTTGAATTGTAAATCCCACTTTTGAAGAAGACAAAAGGAATTTAACACCAAAAACGTTTCCAACCAGGCATTCAACATCCTTTTTCAGACCCTAATCCAATATTCAGCTCTTCATAACTGCAGTTCCTATTCTGCACCCCCAGGACCCTCCTGTGCCTTAGGAAGCAGGTTTATGAGGTGTTTTTAGACTCCAAAGAAGAGACTGACAATTGTCATTTCCAGCTTTTATATAACCCTTCCATCCACAGGCCTCAAACTGCTTTATGGAGATGAGTAAAAATTATTATCCCCATTACACAGAGAAACTGAGACAGAGAGAGCTTAAAGGATTTCATCCACGGCATCAAACAACTTAGAGAACAAGGAAGAGAGGAAACAGACCAGGCAGAAATCCTTTTTGGGAGGATTTCTGGGTAAGTCAGAGTTTCTTAAGTTTCCTTAGGAAGGAAGGGACCATCTCTGGCCACCCTAGCCAGCCTGCCTTCACCAGTGATGAGGGATGGATTAGACATAGGCTCTGTGCTGAGGCTTCTCTCCTGCCACAACCACTCTCCCAGTCCTGAGCAAGCAGAGTCATTTCCAACATTCTGTTCAGCTGCTGCATGGCTGGAATTATCTTCCCCCTCTATGGAGGATATGCAAAGCAGTAGTTTGCTCTCCCATCAAATCACAGGGGACTGTCCAAGGACATCTGGAGGAGCAGGAGAAAAGAAAGCTAGTGGTGGTCATGCAGAAACTTCAGAGCTGGGCTATGATATTGCCTCCTTGCCTCCTAAAATTTCCATCTGCCCTTATACCTTGGGTCACAGGCATGGGCCAGACCATGTCCACAAAGTCATGGACAGCTACAGGAAACCAGTCTGAATCAGAATCATAGAATGGTTTGGGTTGGAAGGGACTTTCCAGATCATCTAGTTCCAACCTCCCTGCCATGGGCAGAGACATCTTCCACTACACCAGGTTGCTCAATGCCTCATCCAGCCTGGCCTTAAACACCTCCAGGGATTGAGGGGGCATCCACAACCTCTCTGGGCAACCTCTTCCAGTGTCTCACCACCCTCACAGCAAAGAACTTCTTTGTTAGATCCAGCCTAAACATTTGCCATGTCACGTTTCAAGGAGCACTTGTCTAGTTCAACACACTTGTACCCACTACACTGTTCCCTTCAGGGTTAAAATCCAACCGAAGGCAGACCAGGGGCTACTAAAGAACACAAAACCCCACCTTTCTCTTGCAATTACACTTGAGCATCAAATAAAAAGGTTTTTAAACTGCCCAACTTGCTTTCTAAAGCAGATGGAGACAGGGGGAAGGGGAAGATTGAACTGTAGAAGGGAGCACATGCTGCCTGTCCTCTTGAATGTTCAGGGTCATGTGGACCATTCAGGTTGAATGTGCATCAGCTTTAAAACAAGTATTTATCCTGGTTGTCGTGGTTACTGACAAGCAGCTTCAATTCAGCCAATAACAAAAAGAAGAAAGAATTAAAAAAGGAAGGGGGGCTGAAAATATAATTTGGTAATATGTCGAAGCCAAGAAGAAGAATTAAATCACATTAAACAAGCCAATTGTACTGTAAATGGCTCTGCCTCTGGATTTGCTTTTAAATCATCTAAGGCTCTAACATGGCAGCTGCTTCAGTTTTAACAAACAAACAGTAAAAATCCCTTTTAATAACCAAAGGAAATAATTATATACTTTGGTTTAGCTGAATTCAAACATAATTTAATTTTTCCCGAGGTGAGATTTGCACAGGGAACAATCAGATAATAAGTGTTATCATTCTCATAGACAAAACTGAACCAGCACTTTGCAATTCAAAGTGCTATTTAATGCATCATTTTCTGCAGTCTCTGAACACCATCCAATGTACCACTGAACTACACTTCAGTACTCACACAGAAAGCCTGATCAAATACTTGAGCTACAAACACAAGCACTTCCACTGCTGCTCAGCCTGAAGTCACACATTCCCTAAAGCACCTTCTCCAGGGCCATCACACCCCATAACTTTCCTATAGCACCTTCTCAGCATCTGTATTATTATTGCTATTACTATGATGATGTGTCTTGCACAGAGAAAATACAGGAGAATGTAAAACACTGCTCTCCTGGAGAAACACAGCCAGACTCACTGGCAAGAGACTGGAGTATATTTTTGCAGTGATGACAATTTACCACTGGAACAACAAAGCTCAAGGATGCAGTTGCCCAATCGAATGCTCAAGACTGAGTATTTTTTTTCTCCTGAAAATATTCTGACAAATATTAAACTTCTGGCCTCTTCCTTGCCCTCTGTGCTGAAAAGGTCCAAAAAAAATCCACACTCGCTTGGGAAAATTTTAAGGCATGAAAAATTGAAAAGAAAAAAAAAAAAAAGAAAGCCAGGAAAACCGGTTTTAATGTCAGAGTAACCAGGTTTCCTGCTGTCTCCTCACACCACTCAAGCACAACTGGGAGAAGCACAGGCTACCTTATTTATGAGGGACTATTGCACCATTTCTCACACATGGTAGAATCAACAACATTCATTTTCCTTTGCCCACAAAAGTTTGGGTCAAAAGAATTATCTTGGCATTTCACGGGGGGCTCTTCACTGCCTTTGCAGCACAGACACAAGCTGGGTGGAGAGTGGCTTGAGTGCAGCCCTGAAGAGAAGAATTTGGGGGTATCAGTGGATGAGAAACTCCCCATGAGCCAGCAGTGTGTGCTTGCAGCACAGGAGCCAACCCAGTCTTGGGTTACATCAAGAGAAGTGTGGCCAGCAGGGCAAGGGAGGGGATTTTGTCCCTCTACTGGTGAGACCCCAGCTAGAGTTACTGTGTCCAGTTCTGGAGCCCTCAACAGAAGAAGGACATTGAGCTGTTGGAGCAGGTCCAGAGGAGGCCATGAAGATGATGAGAGATTTTGAGGACAGGCTGAAGGAGTTGGGGTTGTTGAGCCTGAAGAAGGGAAGGCTCAGGGGGGACCTCATAGTGACTTCTCAGTACTTCTCAATACAGAAAGGCTGGGGTAGGGCTTTCGGATAGGGTCCAGGATGGCAGGACTAGGATGCAAATTGGAAGAGGGGAGATTTAGGCTGGAGAGAAGAAAGAAGTTGTTTCCTATGAGGGTGGTGAGACACAGGAAGAGGTTGCCCAGAGAGGTTGTGGATGCCCCCTCAGTCCCTGGAGGTGTTTAAGGCCAGGCTGGATAAGGCACTGAGCAACCTGGTGCAGTGGGAGGTGTCCCTGCCCATGGCAGGGGGATTGGAACTAGATGATTTTTAACATCCCTTCCAACCCAAACCACTCTATGGCTCTATGATCTTTTTGAAAATTTGGAGGAACTGCACCTCCTCGAAATTGCAAGCTGCCAGTCCCAGAGATGTCACATGGGGTGGAAATAGTCCAGTGATTGAAACAGTCAGGCTTCACTTGTGACATTTATGCCCTCTTTGAAACCCCCAGTGATGGTTAATTCTTGCAGGGTATTTAGTACACATAAAATTTGCATTATCTGCTATTTACAATTTACTACACACAAGCAGTATCTGGCTCCATATAAAAATAACAAGCTGACTGTAACCCTCTGCTCCCTAACCATACTGCTGATTTCTCTGACACATGGTGAAGTGAGAATAATTACATTTTACTGAGTGTGTCTCATTACACTGATTTAAGTAAGATTCCCAAAGCTGTAAAAATATGCTTTTTGATTTCATTTGTTTCCAGCATTTCACTTGGAAGACAGTTAGTAAAGCCTTCAGAAATCATCACCAATGTGGACAAAAACTGGACCCTCCTCACGTGGACATTTGATAGAGGGATAATAGGGTCTAGAAACACCACAGTCAGACATTTCTTTTCTATTTAATGTTTTCCTCTGTGCCAAACATAATACAACAGACAAATGTTAGAGAGATGTGCAGGGGGGAGCCAGAGTAGAGAGCTTTAAAAAGGTTCCTTAATAGAGAAGCTGTATTCTTAGTCTTTAACAACATCCAACACCAATTTATTTGCAGCCATTTTCTCACGTAACCTTTCACATGGGAGCAGATAAGATAGAGCACAAGACAATTTGTCAACTGACAGATAGGAACAAAAGAAATCATTTTTAATAAGCTTCATCAGCCCCTTGTATTTGTTTTGCAACATGCTAATAACTTTTTTGGAAGACAATCAAAGAGAAGAAGAGAAAAAAGAAGTCAAGCTGGGAAACAAAAACCACAGTTAAAGAATTTCAGAGATAAATTTGTGGGTTATCTGCACTGTAGTGATGTGTAAATCCAGAAGTGGCACAGAATTAGACTTAGCATGATACCATTCCTTTTTTTAAAAAATAAATTACAACAGCAATATTTCCAGAATCATGGATTTTTTTCACAAGAATTTGCTGTCCTTTATCTCCACCCAATGAAGTACCTGCTGGTTCTCCAATTCAACTTCATTCTGGATCCCTCCTGTGACAGGGGGAAACTCAACATGAGGATTACAGTGAGTAGTTGCCAGACACCAGGCTGCCATCCCAACTGCCCCACACCACTATGGGAGACTCTACACCTAACTGAACTTCTCCTGTTGCACCAAATACCATCCAAATTGCTGCTCTAACAACTTAACTAAATGTCACCTCAACAGCTGTTCCATGAGGGGTTGCTCACTTAATCCAACTGCATCACAACAAATTAGACTCAAGATGAAGAACTATTAGGAAGGAGTCTGTGAGCCAATGTACTCTCCCATCTAGGACATGAGGATCACAACCTGAGTGATATGCAGGACAAGATGAACAAACCAACCATGCTGAAGTTCAGCAAAGCCAAAGCCTTCCTGTGGGATAATCATTAGGTCTTTCCATAGTGCAGCCCTGCTTCTGTGGAAATTGTCACTGGTCTATAAGAGCTCGTGGGACAATTCCTTCTGATCCCTTTCTCTTCCTGCAGTCACAAGGGAAGGTACGGAGAGCCTCCTCAAAAAGATATCTACCCATGCCTCTGCCAAAAAAGTTTCTTCTAAGGTTCAGCAGTTGGACCAACTGCTCCTAAGAGCCCTCAGTTCCATCTGTAAGGGGGCTGCAGGCACTGAAGTCAGAGTGCCCAAAGAGGGAGGCATCAAAAGCCCAGCAACACATGCTGAAAAATCTGATGAGGTATTCAGTTGCTTCATTAATGTTATTAAAACACAGAAAATTCCCTTGGAAAATTTCACACAGGCTTTCTCATCTTGCTGCACATTACTCATGGCTTGAGAGACATGTGAGGAGCAAATGAAGAGAAATAAAGCATCTCTCCAGTTCATTTGGACTGATTCCTAGTCTCATACTAGACAGACCAGGCTTGTGGGCTTAGGTGAGAACAGGGCTGGGTCCTTTGAACTAGATTATTATGGAATCTGTAGGAGACATACAGAAATACACAGTGAGAGAAGATGCAGCAGAGAACACAAAGAACTGCTGGTCAGATGAAAACCCTCCTTGTTAAAATGACTGGAGGACTCCCAAATTTCAGCAGACTTGCAGAGTTTAATACCTTATCCTCAAAGTTACATTTTTTTCTTATAAGGACTTTGAAGGGGAGTCTGTTACCCAGTGAAGGGAAAGTATACAAGAATTTCACAGAATGCCCCTATGGCAGGGGGGTTGGAACTTGATGATCTTTAAGGTCCCTTCCAACCTGAACTATTCTATGATTCTAATGTCTGGGATTGGAAGGGACCTCAACAGATCACCTAGTCCCATCCCACTGACAGTGAAGGACCCAGATCAGGTTCCACAGAAACAAGTCCAGATTGGGTTTGAATGTCTCCAGATAAGACCCCACACCCTCTCTGGGCAGCTTGGGACACTCTTCTCTCACCCTGACAAAGTTTTTTCTCTTATTTCTGTGGAACCTCCTGTGTTTTCTGCTCCTCAAGAAATAGGAATTTGCTCTTCAAGAAAGAGGAGTGGCATTTTGAATAAGAAACAGGTACAATGGGAACCAACCAGCCCAGTCCCACGCTCCTGAGAACTAATCCATGATTGTTTTTCTCTTCTGAAGGAGCAGGAAGCAATTCCTGGAGGAGAGGCAAAGCCCTGCTACCTGAATTATCTGAAAGGGCCTCAGGTGGAGTTAGGGTGAGAAAGGATTTCAGGACAAGTTATGCCTATGAGGTGAGGAGAACCAGCAAGAATCCTCCCACTCTTTTCTGGAGGCAAACTCTCTTTCCAAGTTTTCAGCGAGAGCATCACTTCCCAGTCAATGTGCCCAGGAAGGGCTTGGCAGAGAGCTCCAACCTTCCTAAAAACACCAGGTGGCTTGTTCTCCACTCCCCAGGAGCCTCAGACAGACACCCAGCAAAGAGGAAGGTTCTTGAGCAGAAAACAACCCCAACCTGCTATCTACTAGTCTGCATCGTGCTCTAATAACAGATAGCACTGTCTATTTCGAAGCACTTAATGGACTCTAATGAGTCCTCGGGGCATTCCTATGAGGCAGGGAGATAGATGGGGATTATTTCCCCTGTTTTACATATGAAATAACCTCGTCGGAGATGTTCTGACTTGCTCAAGGCCACCGAATGAGTCACTGAGCTGAGCTCTCAGCAGGTCCTGGCTCCCAGACCTTCGCCATCCCTCCTTCCCAAGCTCAAACATTTCAAAGGAGGAGGAGAGAGAAGATGAAGGAGGGGAGATAACACTGGGAAAAAAAAATACTCTCTGGGAAAAGGAGCTTGCAAGAAGAACGACAAAACAGAGCCTCGTATCTACCAACACCAGATCTAGGACGAGGAGAGAGATGAAAAACACAGCAAGAGATTTTGTTCTATGTTCTCTTCAGGCAGTCACAGCTATTTATTGTGTGATTTGTAACCACTGCTAACGTCAGTTCAACCGTTTCAGATTCTTAGCACAGACATGAGTGTTAAAAGCACGTGAGGGCAACAGGCAGCAGCCCTGGATACAAGGAACATACACACTTGGCATATAGAGGTGAGTTATTTGCCCTCACCCACAAAGTTACACTGAGTTGTTGATCCCCACCTTTGTGACTTTAGATACCAAACTGCAGGGGCTGGCAAGGACACAGAAATGATGAATTTTATCTCCTTGGAAAAAAGAAGCAAATGGTTTCAGCCACTGATTGTGAAGGAACAGAACATGACAGGCTGAAGGAGTTGGGGTTGTTCAGCCTGGAGAAGACAAAGCTCAGGGGGGACCTCAGAGGAGCTTCTCAATACCTGAAAGGGGCTACAGAAAGGCTGGGGTAGGACTTTTCAATAGGGTCCAGGATGGCAGGACTAGGAGGAATGGATGCAAATTGGAAGAGGGGAGATTTAGGATGATGATAAGGAAGAAGTTCTTTGCTGTGAGGGTGGTGAGACTCTGGAAGAGGTTGCCCAGAGAGACTGTGGATGCCCCCTCAATCCCGGGGAGGTGTTTAAGGCCAGGCTGGATGAGGCACTGAGCAACCTGGTGTAGTGGGAGATGTCTCTGCCCATGGCAGGGGGTTTGGAACTGCATGATCTTGAAGGTCCCTTCCAACCCAAACCATTCTATGATTACATGAACTTGCAAGAAACTGGCTATTAAATTGCACACACTTCCCTGAACCAAGAGCAAGCTGTATCTCCAACTGCTTCTCTTCTCAACCAGCACAAAGTGAGCCAGAGAAATTATGCTCTGAGGTTTTAAGGCTCCACATCTTGCATGTTTTTAACATTCCTGACTATGCCTCTTAGTGACACCTTCCCCTTCAGCCTGCAGCTCCCCATGGCACAGACTTCCCAGGACAACATCACATCCCCACACCACCTGGCTCCTCCTCTCAGGCCAGGGCTGCTGGGGAGCTCCAATGATCCATGTGTGCATACATGATCCATGTGGAGATGAGTCAGTAATAATATTGACCACACAGGTCCCACCTTTCTTCTGCCAGACAGCCTTGTCAGTTCATTTCTGACTCTCAACTACTCCATTAAGTGAACCTGGGTCCTTGAAAAAGTGAATGCAGTGTGCTGGTCCCTCAGAATATTCATTAGCTGTTGGTGCTAAAAATAATATTTGACTGTACGAGCTTCAAGGACCAATCTCCAGCAACCACAAGCTACACAAAACAGTACTTATTTTTCACAGGGGAAAAAAATTACTTATGCAGTGAATTATCAATCTCAAACGTTGATGTTTAAGCACAAGTTTGATGAACTCTACACAGCATAATGCATCTGCTTTGCATTTTGATTCCCTGACCAAAGCAAATTAATAACTCCAAAATGTTGTTTCAGGCAAAGTAATGGACGCACAATAAAACTATTCATTTCCTCAAAGGTCACTCTAGGAGAGGCATATATTGTTTAGCAGCCTACTATTGTTCCAAAGAAAAGTGAAAATATATATAATGAGCAGTTAGTGCCTATATCTGCATCAGATACCTTCTCCTAATTTAAAGTGCAATCTTAAGGCAATCAATCACGCTCCAAAATTGCTTCATTTTCCAAACTGTTTACACTTTTGAAGTTAGAAATCCACTTTCTGCTATTTCAACTCACGATTTACAGCTCCAGATTTAGCCTGCCTTGGCTTGCAGCCAAACACTAGTCATGAGGGAGCTAATGATCTGAGCAGATCAGTGTTTTATAATGGGAGAAAAGCGCATGTAAATTTCCAGCGTGTCTGCAAGTAATCAAGGCACTGCTGACTGCAAATGAGGCAGCCTCACATTTATTTTAGGGGAAATATCTTAAAGCCCCACTTTTTATCCGGGCCAACGTCAACAAAAAAAACATTGCAACAAAAAAAATTTTTCAAAAAAATTTTTTTTTTTTCAAAAGGAGCTCCAGGATTACTCCAAAAATGATTCTAAACGTAACTGCCAGGCAAACAATATACTAAAGAATAACACAATAGCTAATTTCCTTTAGTGTTTTCCATCTCATACCCTTATCGTGGCAAGCTGGAACATTAAACTCTCTAGTTCAGGGAATCAAAACACAAGGGTGCTTCATATAACATTATAGAAAAATGAGCCATTCCCTACAAACAAGGTCAGATTTCTGGAATGCCAAAGGTCTACATTTAAACAGAGCTGGAAGGAGGGAGGGAGGAGGCTTTCTTAAAAGCAGTGGGAAATGTGCTTTAATAGCCAAAATAGTAGAGGGAGAGAAAGAAGTCTTTTGGGAGATGATGCTTAAGTACAATCTTTTAAGTAGGATTTTTATTGTTTCATTGCAGGGGCACAGCCAAATAATGACTTTGTGTTACTGTACAAGTAATGGCTGATTCTCATTTTCTAGAGGAAATAATTACTTTTTCTATTATATTCTGCTTACCATCAACCTACACTCCTCCTCCCTGTGGAGGCAATGGGTTGTGTAAGGTTTGGGGCTGAATTAAAGAAAGTTTCAGATTTTTTTTCCTGTATTCAAAGGCCATGCCAAGGAGGCACATTGTGACCTAAAAGCGGCTTTAAGAATGTAGCTATAAATATTCTTGCATCATACTTCAATCCATCATGATGGATATTTCTTTTATAATATTATTACATGACTAAACTCAATTGTATAATTGGATAGGGCCAGAAACAATAAGCTGGCATTGCTCTGTTACAGCACACTACAGCTTTAAAATACCTGTAATCATAAATCAGCTTACTTATTTGAAGTGCTGTCATGAAGCAGAACAGGAAAAGAAAAATGAAAATAAACTGGCTGGGAAAGAAACTCATTTTATTTTCCAGAGACTGGATTGTTCTACTGGTTTTGAGTCTCACCACCACTAAAACTAGGCAAGTCCTCTTTCAAGGATGTCTTGAAAACCATCTCCTTCCACAGTAAGATGAGCACAACTGTGCTTCAGACCAAGATAATGGGGAGCTGGGGGTAGAGACACAACGTGACACGAACCTCTCACAGCCAGGTGGAACACAGGTTCATGAGCTGAGTGTTGGCCATTGCTGTTGCTCATGGTGCTAGCTCATGGAGGGAGAGAGCTGATATCTCTCCTTTCAGTCAACTGATCACTCCTGGTCTCCAGTGCCACCCCTCAGAGTATGAAACACCACAGGAGGCTTTTGGACAGTCTGTTTCATCTGACCACAAGAGACAGAAGCACTGACAGTGTCCAAGGTGTTTTCTCCCTCACCTACAGCTCCACAGCAGTTCTCCAAACCTCATAGTCATAGTCATCTCGATTGGAAGGGACCTTTCAGATCATCTAGTCCAACCATCAGCCCAACTCTGACAAGCCTCATACCTGGACGGGGACTTGAACCCCTGACCCTCAGATTAGGAGTGTGATGCTCTCCCAGCTGAGCTATACATCCAGGTCATATCCACCTACCTCCAGCTGTGCACAGCTCCATGCTCACTGGAGGCTCTGGGACATACTGTGGCTAAAATTAATGCTAAAACATGGATTTCTCCTACAGCTTCACTGAACAGTCTACTGCATTCACCAGGATGGAGATCTCAAACTACCTTTATTGGGATGTTTTTCTTGTTGCAGTTACCTTTTTTTTTTTAAATAATTTTCTCATTACATTTTCTTTTGGTCTTTGTAGGTCTCAAAAAAGATATTTCATTACAAATGATATTGCATGAAGAATGTGAAGTCTTTCATTAATACACTCTTTTGGCCAAGTGCTTTATGGTCATCAGAACAAAGCAATATAATTGTGTATTAACACACAGGCACACATGAACTTGCACTTTCATCACAGATAATTATATGTATAATCACAAACACTAAATGATACAATCACTGCAACATGATTAAAAACATCACTTTCTGAAATTCATGACTTTTGCACACAGTGATATAAATCAGAGAAGTAGCTGAAAATAGGCAAGAACTGAACTTCTTTGGTCAAAAAATAAGAGAAAGAAAACCCCTTCTCTCTTAATATATCTAAATAAGCAAAAAAAGGGAGAACAAAGAGGGAGGAACAGGCAAGTCAACTCAAACTCAGCAAAAAATTTCTAAAAGATGAAAACAAATATGAATTGGAAAAGGAGATATAAATAGATGATGTGAACAACTCTGGAGGACAAAAAAAGCATTTGATATCATCAGAGCTGGTGTCAGAGGGTGGCTATTAACCAGCATAAACATTCATTCCCAGTCCCACTGAGTCACTCAAAAAAGCTGGCTCTTGAATAATGAGGCTGATGGAGTCTGAGATCCAGTTCCACTTTTCTTTACTCCAACTTGGAACTGTTGCACAATTAGAACCCAGAACGTCAGAATCCAGATAAACAGAACTGAAAAAGGGAAAGAAAACAATTTTTTCCCCAACAAGTCAGGTTCAGTGCTTTTGCCTATTAAAGTAACCAAACATGTTTCTCTCGAAAATCAAAGCCAAGAGGCAGCATGCCAGGCACAGCTAACAGATAAATCAAAGGGTGAGCTTTTTTGTTTTGGGGAGGGGGGGGGTTCAGGCTGACAACAATCTTACAGTGAGCAAACACAACACCCACTGCACATCTTGTCAATCCCCTCACATGAAACACACAGACTTCTGAAAACCCAGGCACTGTTTGGAAAAAACTTCATGTTTTAACCTCCCTGTCAAAGGTCAGGGTTTTCATAACTGCAGAGTCTGCAGCTATTGTAAAGCCCACTACATGTAACATGTAATTGCAGGTAATTTATCACTGAGGTCATTGTACACTAGCTGGGAGTCTGTAAACAAGAATGAATCACAGGTTTCTTTTTTTTTTTTTGTCCCTTTCAAACTGGAAGAGCTAACAGTTTCCTGTTCCAACATACGAAATAGTATTGCTTCTATAAACCTACCAGGGTCTCCTTGCCAGCAGTTTCCATTTAATTAAAGTGACAGCAAAACAGGGCCCTTGCTAATGCAATCCAGACCAGTTTGCCTTCAATGTAAATTTTCAGCCATGAAATTACAACTGAAACAGACACAGTAATCCCCCTATATCTCAGTCATAAATTTAATCTACACTAAAATAACATTTTCTTTTGTCTATCCTGAAGTCCATTTTAGAACCCAGCCATCTTTTTTCTACTTTTCCTAGATGAAGTTCAGGGAATTATTACTCAACCTCCATTCACCTTAGTGTCAATTCAGAATTTTATTCTTGCCTGTAACATTTTCATTCATTATTGGCTTTTAGGTCATGAGCAGCCAAATGATCTTGCATGTGAGAAACCAGATTTGAACTTTCACTTTCTGGTAGTGCTACAGAAGTAGTTCACAGCTGCTCACAGCAATCTAACTTGCCTGAGCCAACAGCCTGATCTCTCACTGATCCTCAGGACAACTAACTGTAAAGAAGAAAATGCATGAGATTTATGGGTACCTTCAACAAAATTAAGAGGGTGGTTGGCTGCTTGTTTAATGACCCGTAACATTTCACTCTGGTCTAGTCATTCCTGTCAGTACACAACCGATGAACCAATTCCTACAATGCCCATGAAGAACAGAATAGGCAAGAAAACAGTTACTTATTGAGTGGTAACCAGAGTCCATGATAAGCAACTCAAAAAACTGCAGAGTGCACTGACGTCCAATCTAAGTGAGGTGGGAAGTTTTGGGAGATGCATTTTATTCCTGGTCCAGGGTCAGTCTCCTCCTGCTCTAGCAGCAGGACAAGCCCATGGATGCTACAGCCCCTCTGCAGTTCAATACTACAATGTCAGAGGGCTTTGAAATGCAGGGAGGGATGTGATCCAGAGAACAAGATCTGGAAAGGTCGTAATTAGTAGAGGAAGGGCAAATCATTGATCTCTTCTTACTCAAGCCAGTTTGTGCCACAGTGGGGTCCTCACTGCCAGCCACATTGTTCCACTTGAGGGAATGAAGCAGTTTTATCTCAGAGAGGGACTGAAAAAACACTCTCTCAGACTCCCAACTTCACAGTCACATCCAGGAATAGTACTGGAGAAACTACTTTTCTCTGCTGGTCTGTAGGTCCCTGATACTGGAAGAGGGCATCACCTGAACTCTGCTGTAGCAGATCTCCAATGGGAATTACACAAAACTCAGGCAGCAACACCTCACAATACATCAGGACATTCATCATGAGACACTGTGGTGAGATGGCCTAAGCTTCACAGTGCCCAGCAGGGACTATCATTTCAACCTTTGTATCCTAGAAAGGAAAATCCCAGCTCCAGTGTGGTGCAATCACATTTCTTCAGATGCCAGCCACCATTAGTAGGCAAACTGACTGATCCTAAAAGAAAGTCTGAAGCCACACTGTGGGTGAAGTTTTAGTCTCATCATGTCTCCACAAAAAGCTATACAGAAAAGTCCAGATACAGGTACCTGAAGCTCTTGGCTCTGGCCAAAGTGAGAGATGAGGTGGTGTAAGAGAAAGTACTGCAAAGGTATCTCTAAAAATAAAGGAAAAAAAAGACATCCCGCTCCAAGAACATGACATCTTTGTTACCCTCACTAGACCTGTCCATCTTGTATCACCAACATCAAAAACTTCATCCATTCCCATGATTAATGCTTGTTTATGTTCCCTTGAGCAACACCTGGGAGATGGACACCAAAGGTACCTGTTAGTCCTTGCAAAATAACAGCAGGGAAGCAACAGCAGGGATTTACTATAGGTCTGCTACTGGTGCCATCACATCTGAGGTAGAGATACTCAAATACTTCTGCACCAAATGAAACTGAGGATTCACTCTGGTATTAACCTGGTCTTCAGACACAAGGGGGGTTCTCAACTTCAGAGCCAGCAGTCACCTGCATGGAACTGGTGTCACTTCATCTGATGAAAGGCACAGGAGAAAGGAAGTTCTTCCTGTAGCTACTTGTCCAAGGAACCTTGTGTCTCATTTTGGGCAATCTAGCTACTGAACTGACTGGAAAATGGAGATGGCAAAAGGCTCTAGCGCTCCAAGCAAACCACAAAAACACACTCCAAAGGAAAAAGAGGAAAAAGATGGAAACTGCAGCCCTACAGTCCTATTTTCCCTATGAACACCATCCCATTCTGACATCTTGACAGCCTTTGCTGATGAAGATGAAATGCTCTAGTGGTCAGAAGGAGCTCAGTGCATTCCTCCCACCAAACCAGTGACCCCCAGGACACTGTGGGACTTCTGCTCCTTAAGAGCTTCTGCTTCAGCTGCAGATACTTTGATCATAAGAAGCACAAGTGAGAAAACCACTGTAAAAACAAGAGAAAAACTGAACCATAGCCAATTTTTCAAGTTTTGACTCAACCAAACTTTTGCCAAACCTTAGTCCAACTAAAAATACATACTGCCTGAGAAATGACACATCACTTTTAGTAAGAAATTTGCCATGTGCCCAGTGAGGTGTGACACTTTCAAGACAAAATGTCTTCAAAGCCTGGACAGTAAAATTTCCAATCACTGCTATTACTCTTCCTCTTCAAATAAGGGCTTTAATAGCATTGTCTGCCAGAAAGTAGAAAGTTAAATGCTTATTTAAGAAAGCCAGCCATAGAATAAGTAGTATGACACTCCTGGGGGAAAAAGATAATTCCACTTGTGCAGCAGAAGGCAGTGGGCTATCATTAACATGATCAGAAATCATTACAAGGTCTTGCTGGCAACTGCTCTTCTGCTGCACTACTCGGAAGGGTCTCTTGTTTTAGAAACAACACACAAGAAGTGTTCTGCCACATAAAAGTACACAGACCATCTCTTACTGTTCTGTTTACCTTGTCTATGAGGTAACAAAGGAAAAACTAATAGAGAACAGCAGCATTCCTTCATCTCTGCCCATGAAGAATTGGCTCCCTGGGCTTCCCCAGGTCAATGGAGGTGGC
Source organism: Turnix velox (assembly GCA_013400935.1). Classification (NCBI taxonomy): domain Eukaryota; kingdom Metazoa; phylum Chordata; class Aves; order Charadriiformes; family Turnicidae; genus Turnix; species Turnix velox. The sequence continues at coordinate 9,447 of VZTY01016462.1, read as the reverse complement.
AAAGAGGTACTGCTTTGTGCAAACACCATATGTGACTGGCCAAAGATGAAGTGAGACACTGGAAAGGTTGCCCAGAGAGGTTGTGGATGCCCCCTCAATCCCTGGAGGTGTTTAAGGCCAGGCTGGATGAGGCATTGAGCAACCTGGTCTAGTGGGAGGTGTCCCTGCCCATGGGACTAGATGATCTTGAAGGTCCCTTCCAACCCAAACCATCCTATGATTCTATGAATAACTTCCCAAATTAACCTACATGGATTTTCCACTTGTTCTATTCACTTAAAAGCCTCTCAAACATTGCAGAGAAACTACCAATAGTTCCTGCTGCAGAGGATGAAAAATGCTGCTGTTCCATTTGTGCAAATATGCTGGGCTCATGTTATCAAACACTTAAGTTCCTGTCCACACTCCCTCTGTCTCGCCTGCACACCCTGCCATCAAAATAACAGGGACAAAATTGGCCTCATTTCCTGTGTATTTCATATAAACCTAAATGTTCTTAAGTGTGTTTTCAGGGAATATATTTTAAGGCTGCTACGCTGACATCTGATGTCTTGCTCTGTGCTTTTAAGATATTAAATAAGCTTTACCCAATAAATCACATCCTGTGCCTCAGAATTATGTGGTATCTGAAATCACCAAAGGCTAAATCCTGGGCTATTCATATTTACTACATTCAAGTTTGAGGGCACAGGTCGGCAAAATAAAAGCTGAGAAACAACCTTCCCTGCTGGGAAATCAAACAGACAAATCCAAATCATACACAATAAAAACCCAAACCCAGTGTCAAGGTAGAGAAGCCACTCTTCCTGCTATCTCCAGCAACCTACATCCTAGTTCCCATTCCAGCACTGTACCACCTCTCTCACTCCACCATGGGAGGATCAAAGTTCAGAGAATCATAGAATGGTTTGGGTTGGAAGGGACCTTCAAGATTATGTAGTTCCAACTCCCCTGCCATGGGCAGGGACACCTCCCACTACACCAGGTTGCTCAGTGCCTCATCCAGCCTGGCCTTAAACACCTCCAGGGATTGAGGGGGCATCCACAGCCTCTCTGGGCAACCTCTCCTAGTGTCTCATCACCCTCAAGGAAAGAACTTCTTTATACTTATATTTAACTTGATTTGGAGGTCATGAAGAAGCCTGATCTTGGCACTGGCCTTCTCGTGCATCACAGGCTGGTCTAAAGCCTATAGAAAATGGCACTGACTAGTTAAAACTCAAGTGGGATGAATACCCTGGAGGCTCTTTTCCCCTTGAGGGATAAAATAGCTGGGTAGGAAGAAAACAAGAATGCACTTTCTCTTGATATTTTCCACAAAGGCACATGGGACCTGGTTTTCCTGTCACTCACACTGCTTCAGGATTTGCTCCTAAGCCCTTACTACAATACTGAATAACTGCTACAAGAAAAAAGAAATGCTCTACCAGGTTCTCCCTAACTGAACTGAAGCTGAAGAGATTGCTGCACCAGCTGAGCTGCTTAATGGGGACAACAGCATTAAAGTGTCTTAGAGAGTGAGCCTTGGGTGGTTATTGTAATTTTGTAATCTTGCAATTATGAGGACAGACTGAAGGAGTTGGGGTTGTTCAGCCTGGAGAAGAGAAGGCTCAGGGGGGACCTCAGAGGAGCTTCTCAATACCTGAAGGGGGCTACAGAAAGACGGGTAGGAATTTTGAATGGGGTCCTAGATGGCAGGACTAGGAGGAATGGATGCAAACTGGAAGAGGGTAGATTCAAGCTGGTGATAAGAAAGAATTTCTTTGCTGTGAGGGTGGTGAGACACTGGAAGAGGTTGCCCAGAGAGGTTGTGGATGCCCCCTCAGTCCCTGGAGGTGTTTAAGGCCAGGCTGGATGAGGCACTGAGCAACCTGATGTAGTGGGAGGTTGGAACTACATGATCTTTAAGGTTCCTTCCAACCCAAACCATTCTGTGTTCCCCTGAAGGAGCTGTCAGGGCTGAACACCTCTCCTGGGACAAAGCCTCCTACCCCTATCCAAGCTGCCCAGTCTACTACTCAAATACCAGAAGCCTCCCACACACAGAACTACAGGATCTAATCTTTGATATTTTACAATAGCACAAAGTCAACATAAAACACATTCAAGAAACAGTGTGGAAAATGTGCCAGCATTTTAAGGAACATGAATCCTTTTTTAGCCAAACCACTATGATTTTGTTTTAGTGACTCATCCAAATGGATTCTGGATTAAGGTTTAAAAATGGGTTATTTTCTCTTCTCCTTCTAGGTTGACCTCAAGACATGTGAATGAAAAAATAGCAGGAAGAATATTAGGCTGGACTTACATTCACCAACAAGACACTAAATAGGGCTCTACTAAATTTGTACATCTCAGCTAGAGTTTCAAATATATGATTCTGAAAATGCAGTTTCTCCTGAAGTTGGGCTGGGCAAAGAATCATGAAACTATAAAAAGATACTTTGTCCCTAACAACTGCAATAAGCTAATCATTAGCCACCTTTTTACAGTGGCTACCTTTTAATGGCATTTTTCTGATATTTTTCCTTTGCTGGGACCTACTCCTTATTTACACCACACAAGGAACAAAAAAGAACCACAGGCTCTAGGCAAAGTGTTTTGAAAGACAAAGACATTTGCCAGATGAAAAGCAAACATACAAGCAGAGGTGGGCTTTGTGAGCTCAGCAGGACTATCTGGACTGTGATAAAAGGTTTGTGTAGTCACTATAGAATAAGCAATTAAATAACTATTAAACTTCTTAGAAAAGACAGAAAAATGCTTTGAATTTGACACTTGTTTTACATGCCAGGGCGTGGAGGAACAGGCTGAGGGGCAGTGGTTTGAAACTAGAGCAGGTAAGATGGGACATGAGGAAGAAGTTCTTCTCCATGAAGGTGGTGAGACACTGGAATGGGCTGCCCAGAGAGGTGGTGGAGGTCCCATCCCTGGAGATGTTCAAGGCCAGGCTTGCTGAGGCTCTGAACAACCTCATCTAGTGCAGGATGTCCCTGTCACTGCAGGGGGTTGGACTACATGGCCTTGGAAGGTCCCTTTCAACTCCACCCAATCTGTGGTTCTGCTTGACTACTGTTGGGCATGTGGAATGGCACACATTTTCTTTGGAAAGTTTTTCTACCTTTTTTTTTTCCTTTATACAAATAACAGTAAAATATGTACCCAGCAGCAAAATTGAGAAAACTAAATTTAAAACCCACTTTCATATCACTTTTTCCTTTTTTTTTTTCTTTTTTTCCCCTTTTATAACTCATCTTTTCCAAGGCAAAAGGGGAGGAGGGAGCATGTCCCCATGTTTTGAAGTACTGTAAGTTCTTTTGCCTTTTAACAGAAATATGTAAACAAGGTGTATGACTGTAGGGTAATGTTCTAGTCACAAAGCATTCAAGAGCAAGAGTGAAGCTATTTAAAGAATGGAGTATTCAATTCCTGAGGCCAGATGCTAGTATAAATATGAAACTATGTTCACACTGCAGATTAAATTATTTTTAGTTTCTGCATTTGAACTGCCAAAATTATTTGGGTTGGGTTTGTTTTCTTTTTTTTTTTTTTTTTAACTGCACCACAGAACTTACAGGGTCACATTTTTATGTATCTGAACAGAGGATTAAAAACACAAGTATAAAAGGACTTTTTCAGCTATTTTCTCTGTGCAACAAACCCAGAAGTGTACAGTGACACAGACTGTGACAAGCAAGGGTCGTTCAGGGAGTAAGAAAACTAAAGATGGAGCTGAAACATTTGAGATTCTTGAAATAGATTTTTTTAGTACCTAATCATTTAATTTTCATCCCATAAAGCCTTTAATCTGGAAATACTTAGTGTGAAGGAAAAGTGGAGTCTGTGGTTTAAAAATACTTAAAGAGAAAAAAAACAGACATTAAGACTGCATTACACACTGTCTCCCCAGTTTGCCACAAGAGCTCACACAGATGTTGCTAAAGAATCTCAAGTTCAAGGCAGGAGTAATTAATTAAAACAAAATACTCAAAAATCCCATGACTTGGCCATAGCAAAAAAAGGCACAAATCCAAAAAAAAAAAAAAAGGTAATGAAATAAACTGAGGGTGACTGAAGCAAAGATGTGTCTCTGACACATGCTACAGCCTGAAGTGACCCTACAAGGCTGACAAGGATCCCCCCATGATCACTTCACTTTGGTCCTGTAGTTTGTTTTTTTTTTAGGTCTCTTTGCATCTGGAAAAGATAGCAGGTCCAGCATGTATCTCAAGGACATGATTCTCTGTCAGGAGATGAGTCCACCAAAACACAAAAAGTAAAACAAGAACTTGATGGAGGGATACCCACCAAGCCATAGATCCCTCCCACTGCAAACACAAAAAGTAGAACAAGAGATTTAGATTTAGGGTAGATTTAGACTGGATCTAAGAAAGGAATTCTTTACAGTGAGGGTGGTGAAGCACTGGAACAGGTTGCCCAGAGAGGTTGTGGATGCCCCCTCTCTGGAGGTGTTCAAGACCAGGCTGGACAAGGCACTGAGCAACCTGATGTAGTGGGAGGTGTCCCTGCCTATGGCAGGGGGGTTGGAACTCGATGATCTTTAAGGTCCCTTCCAACCCAAACTATTCTATGATTCTATCTTGATGAAGGGATGTCCACCAAGCCATAGACCCTTCCCACTGCAAACAGCACAAATGCCCTGCATGTGCAAACCTGAGAGGAAGATGAGCAGAATGACTTCATCTTGGCCAGGGGAGTGACCTCCTGCAACACCAAGGAATGTGGAATTACTGAGCAGACTTGCTCTGCACCAAACTGAACATGCATATTTTGCTAATGACTTAGAAGAAGAATGAGGCCAGTCACACCACACAGCTGGCTGGGGGAAGGGGTCCTGCCAGAGCTGGGGCTGTAACCCAGCTCACATTGAGATGTGTGAACCAACACTGGGGTACCTGCACAGACTCTGTCACCAGGAAGGCAGGAGACACCAGGCTTAACCACCAACAGGTGATATGGGACATGCTGAAAGCTGAACATGCTCTTGAATATCACATCAGATTGGGCTCCAGTCCCTAATTAACCATTCTTAGTGGGCAAAGCCTCCTTTTGGTGGACAGGCTGGCAATACAAGCCTTTTGCAGGTATCCACAGCAAGCTTTTAAAATGCATTTGCCTGTGCATCAAAGAAATCTGGGAGCAGAACATCTGGGCTTTGGTTGTTTTGCTGCTCATTAATAAAAAGTGAAAAAAATTATGCAGCTGTGGATAAAGCATCCAGGAGCAGAGCAGCTACCTTGTCATCCTATTTCCATTCACTAGCCCTGTTCTTGGGAGCAGAACAGAACACCAGGGAACTTGGAGGATGACAAGAGGGAATGTTTCTCACTTTTTTCCTAAATTAGAATTTCAGTTTGTTACAGGATCCTTGAATTGTGCAATGTGTGGGGATCCATCACACACACACCTCACTCCTCTTGGCACTAATGGGAATGACTAAAGTGTTGTGAGAGGAGAACTGGCCCCTAAAACTGCAGCAGTGTGAACAAGGCTGTAAATATATCTCAAGGTTCTGGTAACATTAGAAACCAGCCTAGCATCTTTCTCATGGTTTATTATGATATCACCAAATCCCCTCTATGTATTTATAGCCTTGTAATTCACAATTATTCTAGGTCCATAAATGTTTTTGGCATGTGAATGTAGAACTGATACTATTATTTCACATATTATGGCACTGTCCGTCGATGCTAAATTTATACCAGCAGAGACTCCTGGAGTTCATTCATCAGACATTTTATGCTACTGTTCTTTTAATGATTCATTTATCCCGAGTAATATTTGTGTTCTGAAGTGTGGCATCTCTGGCTGACAGCACAATGCTCTGCTGAATTATCTTTTTCTTTCACAGCATAACAAAGTAGAGCACAGGCAAATTGAAGATGGCCTTTAGTACACTGTCAGAACAATACTGCTTACCAAGCATATCCAGACACATTTCTCAAACCACACGTAATGCTCTGCCTGCCAACATGCTCATAAAGCCATTAACTGGCATCTTCAAATGAGGGTGTGATACATACATTTCAGTGTTACAGGGAAATCAAACGTGTAGGCTTATTTGGAATTTCAGCTTATTCCTAAAAATCAACCTTGCAGCAGTTGCACAGATATAAAAATGCACTCTGCTAAAATATACTCCTGCTAAAATAATACATAAAAATGCACTATGGTTTGGGTTGGAAGGGACCTTCAAGATCATCTAGTTCCCCCTGCCATGGGCAGGGACACCTCCCACCACACCAGGTTGCTCAGTGCCTCATCCAGCCTGGCCCTAAACACCTCCAAGGGATTGAGGGGGCATCCACAGCCTCTCTGGGCAACCTCTTCCAGTATCTCACCACCCTCAAAGCAAAGAACTTTTCTTAGATCCAGCCTAAATCTCTCAGTAGCAAAAGCTGCTTTCTTCTCAATGTAACAGAGCAAGAGAGATCCAAGCTGAAGTTTAAAGGTGCTGAGGATTCATAACTTATTATTAGCAGACAGAATAAGGAGGAATTTATTTTACATGGTACAGATTTTACTGAATGAAATAAAGGTTACACCCCAATGCTTTCCAGGATAAAAAGTACCTGTTAAGTTACAATCCATGTTGTTGAGTTTTTAAAATGTTTTCATATACTTCCTCTGTCACCCACTCCCACAATTGCACCCCAGTTTATGTAAGGATTAGGTTTAACCCCACCTTTCCAAAAAACCCTTAGCAGTCTCATCATGCAAGGATCACCAAGCCAGCAGAGAGAAGCATGAAGCAAATTAACAGACAGAGATTTATACTGAGTCTTAAATCTCAGTTTAGCATGGGGAAAGATAGCAGAATCAGTCTTCTCAGTGAAGGTGTCCCAGGCTGCCCAGAGGGGGTGTGGGGTCTCCTTCTCTGGAGACCTTCAAACCCACCTGGACACCTTCCTGTGGGACCTGATCTGGGTGTTCCTGCTCCAGCAGGGGGGTGGGACTAGATGATCTCTTGAGGTCCCTTCCAATCCCTGACATTCTGTGACTCTCCTTTGCACTCACATGGTCCCTCTTGGAGCTTGTAAAGTTGATGTGCAAAGCTCTGGGAGATGTCTGTGCTGCTCGTGCTGGGACAGCAGGCTTGCTGCTACCTCTCTGTGCCACTGGAGCCAACTCCTGCACTCTTGTTCACTCCTTGTCCTCCCAGCCAGCTCATCTCCCACATTTCCTTGCCTATTCTCAGCAGGAACCTCTTGCTGCTGATGTTCCCACAAATGCCAACATGGCCATTCACTGCTCTTGGCCCCACACAGCTCATGGGGCAGCCCAGTTTTTGCTCCAGTGACTCTCTGTCCAACCAAATTATTTTCTGAAAAGAGGAGAAGGGGGAAGATAAAGCAAGAATCCTCCATCAATTCCAGATGTATGAAGGGTGCTTTCTAGTGGCACGAGACACACTGTCTATAAGATGAATATCATATCTCAGAGAAGAAGCACAAGCCTTTCTGCAGCACAGCAGTCAGTGCTGTGCTATTTAGGATGACAGACAGTGACAGACCAGGCACAACCCAGAGCACCTGTAAACAAAAGGCACATTGCAACTATCAGGGCATTGGGGCAACAAAGAGGCATCTTGAAAGGGAGCTGCTGAATGAGTTTTTATCCTCCTCCCTGGAAGGGAACTCAGGTCTGGCCATGGTGTCAACAGCATCCTCGTAACAGCATGAGCACCTCAGTGTGCCAGCACAGGTTGCAGAGTGATTCATTAGTTGGTAGACAAGTTACAATTTGATTAAGTAGCACTCAAGAGTCAAGATGACAGCAGGACTCCAAGTCCTGGTCTCCAGCAATGCAGAATTACAGCACAGAAAAACGGGCAGGAAAAAAAGAGGTCCTCCTCAATGACCACTCAGCTAGACCACAAGACTTCACCCAGGGGCTGGCTGATTACAAGAAAGGGGATTTTGCCCCTCTGCTTGGCTCAGGTGAGACCCCAACTGGAGTTACTGTGTCCAGGTCTGGAGCCCTCAACATAAGAAGGAGATTGAGCTGTTGGAGTGGGTCCAGAAGAGGGACATGAAGATGATGAGAGACCTCCCTTCTGAGGACAGGCTGAGGGAGTTGGGGTTGTTCAACCTGGAGAAGAGAAGGCTTGGGGGGACCTCGTAGGAGCTTCTCAATCCCTGAAGGGGGCTACAGAAAGGCTGGGGTAGGACTTTTGAATAGGGTCCAGGATGGCAGGACTAGGAGTGATGGATGCAGATTGGAAGAGGGGAAATTTAGGCTGTAGAGAAGAAAGAATTCCTTTACTGTGAGGGTGGTGAGACACTGGGACAAGTTGTGGATGCCCCCTCAATCCCTGGAGGTGTTTAAGGCCAGGCTGGNGGGGGGGGGTTGGAACTAGATGATTTTAAGGTCCCCTCCAACCCAAACCATTCTATGATTCTGTAATACTCAACTTTTGGTTGGCTGAGTGGAAAGGATACAATGCAGTACTAGAAGGGACCAAGAGCTCCAAGCAGCAACCACAGCACACTGAGGAGACTGCTGATCACCTCCCTCCATGGAGTTGGGCAAAGGAAGTGCAGGGACACAAAACAATAGACATCCCAAACTGGATCCCTCTGGGACCCTGAAACAATATGGGCAGGGACGGAAACTAGAGGGAAGGCTGGGGAGGAAAACAGCACCCTCTAAATCCAAAAGTTGAAAAAAAAAAAAAAAAAGAAAGAAAAGCAGAAATTGATATAAAGTGAGACTGGGAGCACAGCAGCACAGCACACATTTCCAGTTCATGGAACAAAACCTCATGGTCAGTAAGTATTAAATGCAAGATCCAAGAGTGACTAGAAGGGAAAAAATCCTGGAGAGCAGACACATGCAGGCTATTACACAGCCCAGCAAGGTCAATCTCAGTGCTAAAAACAGACAAAAATAAAAAAAAGCTGTCAAACATTTTTAAAGGGACACTGTCCCACACTGCCTGCTTTGACACTGCCTGTGAATGGTCCTTATTTTTTATCTACTTATTTTATAATTCTGTAGACTAGTCCTGTTCCAACCAGAGGCTGCAACAAAACTCTTATTGACGGAGCAAACTGCTACAACTTGGGCAGGAGAACAGGGGATAGCTCCTTCTAGCTTCACAAGGAAATAAAATTTAACTCTTCCCTTTCCACTTCCCCTCTTTTGCAGCACTGATTCTTTCCCTGATGCTTCTGAACAGAGCAGAACTGCAATTGCAAATGGCTGTGCTCTACACCAATGACACAGTGCCCTGTCATACCAACACAGAATTGAAAATGCTGACACAGTGACAAGTGCTATCAGCACTATTCTGATTATCAGGTGAGCTCTCTCCTGCTGCAGGAACCAGGAGGGGTAGAGAACAGGCACTGTGATTTAAGGGCTACCTAGAGACAAGTTTTGTAGGATTTTGGTTAGATTTCTTGGACAGGCTGAAGGAGTTGG
>VZTY01016459.1:0-11416 GCA_013400935.1 Turnix velox | reverse complement strand
GGGGCTGTTTGTCAGGGCATGGAGACACAGGATGAGGGGAAATGGTTTGAAACTAGAGCAGAGAAGGTTTAGATGAGACATTAGGACATCCTAAGACAATCACTGTGTTGCTCACCAAGGCAGCTTGGGCAGGAGAATGCAAATTCCATGGAGGGGTTGGTGGCACCATGGGGACAAGCTGGGGGGTGAAGCTCCTCCTGCTTGTGTCATGGTGAAGGGACAATTTGGAGACACTTTGGAGAAAATTCTTCTTCATGAGGGTGGTGAGACACTGGAATGGGTTGCCCAGAGTGGTAGTGGAGGTCCCACCCATCCCTGGAGACATCCAAGGCCAGGCTTGCTGAGGCTCTGAGTGATCTAGTGCAGGATGTTCTTTCTTCCTGCAGGGGAGTTGAACTAGATGGTCTTTGGAGGTCCCTTCCAACCCTATGATTCTATGATTCTACAGTTAGGAAGAAGGTTTTCCCCTTGAGGGTGGTGAGACATTGCCCAGGGAGGTGGTGGAAGCCCCATCAAGCCTGGAGACATCCAAGGTCAGGCTTGCTGAGAGTCTGAGCAACCTCATCTAGTGCAGGATGTCCCTGTCACTGCAGGGGAAAGGACTAGATGGCCTTTGAAGGTCCCTTCCAACTCAATACATCCCACAAATCTATGATTCTATGATCATTTCCACCATAAACCCCCCTCTAGGTTCTGATGAGCCTGGTAAATCATCTGCTCTCCAAGAAGCAAGGTACATAAACCTTCCATAGACACCAACCACTCCTCAAGACAAGATTTAGCTCACCAATAACAAATCCAGCTGAGTTTTGTCTATTTATATGACCCATTAAGGCACAGGGACAACCCACCAAGCATTTCTTTATGCCTGCCATGAATCACATATTTATTCCCCATCACCGTGCACTTTCCCAACCCTGCTTCTCCCTCCTCTTACATTCAATATTTCCTCCAGCCTTCAAGGGGCTGAAAACTTCTCTTTTCATGGATTTTTTTTTTAATTTCCACCCCCTCTGCCTCATTGGAAGTGCCAATATTTGTACCAAGGATCCTATAGAGAGCCTGGGAATTATTTTACAGCTGCAAAGTCTTCTCATGTCTTAGCAAAATTCAAATATCCAAAGGTTACTACAAAAGCAAAGATAGAAATGGCTTTTTTTTTTTCAGTCTTTTCAGTCCTTATTCTTAGTTATTACCTTTGAAAAAAGACATGCTTTTCTCTTTGGGATAAATAAAATGATGCTGCTCACAAAAAAGATGACTTTTAAGCAAGCAAAGACAGGGGGGGTGAAACTAAATGATCTTTAAGGTCCAACCCAAACTATTCTATGATTCTATAAATGAAGAGTTTGATATATTTCTGGGGAAAAAAGCCACAAACAAACATGGGGATTGTGGGGGAAAATATCTCAGTAGAAGACAAAACCCCAGCCTGGAAAGTGAGCAGTGGAATAATTCTTAGGTCTGAAGAGGAAGAACCTCCAGCCATTGCAAACAATTACAGTCAGTGTTAATTAAGGCTGATTGAGTGGAAACAGCAACATAAGCTTGCTCAGTACTGTGAAAAACATGTGTTAAGTTGTTAGAAGGAGAAAAAATATATATATATCTTTAGCAGGTGGGATTTTCCATGGCTCTCAGAGTGATGGAGGAGGCTGGGATGGGGGATCAGCAAGCATTAAGGGGGACAGCTGCTCCCCAGCACCACCAGTCCCAATTTGCAGACTGGGAAAACCCTGGGGGAATGTTCTCCGAGGTGGGAATGAGCCAGATCTCACTTCTTTGCCAGGGATTTGCATCCCAGGGAATGTGAAGGCAGGAATGTGGATGGAGAAGCTGCACAGGAAGCTTCAAGAGGTAGAAAACAAGGGAGGAGGGAGCTGCCCTCCATCCTGCTGGAGGCAGAGCTCCCATGGGCAGATCCAGCCTCACCAGGAGCTCTGCTTTGGGGTGCTCCCCCCTCTCCAGAGAAAGTTTTAGGGGCCGTGAAAAACCACTTCCCTAAAATGCTGACTGCTCTGTCACCATGGGAAGGGCTGGCAGACAAGCTCAACATGTCCTACAAGGAGGGAAAAGTGGAGAAAGCAGAGTTGAAGCCTGGAGAAGGAGAGCTCTTTCCAGCCTGCTGGGTGTTCTGAGGGTATTTTCTGAGGATGGAAATCACTGGGACCTCAGGGAAACCCCAGCTCTGCAAGGATGGGCTGGTTCCTCAGGACCCATCTCCCTGCCCCTTGCTTTGAACACTGAAACTTGGTATTTAGTGGCATTTCTGAAGTTTTTTTTTTCCACATAGCTTTGATTACCTTGCTAGTGAGACAAATACATGATCCTGCCTGGTGTCTGCTGCCTTTTGCAGTGACAGAAGCATGGCTGGGGCATCTCCGAGAACATCTCCATCTCCTATGGCTCAATTAAAGGCTGGGAGATGGAGAAAACAACCCCCCCAGACCTCTCATTGCATGATTTGGGGCTGGCTTGACTTCATCTCACCTCCTTCCTTTCCCACCTGCTCCAATAGTCACCATCAAATGCAATAACACTTTTGGGGTCTTGCTGTTATTCACTGGGTGAGCTGGTTTTTGCTCTTTTGACTCACCAGTGGTCTCACCACAGAGTCTCTGCAGCAGGAACTGGGCTGTGAATCAACCCAGTTCATTCAGAAACCAGTAACTGGCACGAAGAACTTGAAATCTTCACTGGAGTGGGCTGGTTGGCACCACCTACACCAGTCTGTAGGCTCCATTCTTTGCAGGTGGCTTTCATTTAACTGTCAAGGGGATGCTTCCCTCTTTGTTTTAGTTTTTTTTTCCCCAGATTTTTTTTACTAAAATCCAGCCCTTGCTGCTGGAAAGGGGCAGGAAGGGCAAAAGGAATGGGATCCACTGCTGTCCACTGGTGGTGGCAGCTTCAGAGTCCCCACAGCTGAGCTCTGAAGAGAGCTCCAGGGGTAACTACTGACACAGCCCCTTCCCAGGGTGCCACCTAATTAACTGTTTAATGATCTGTCCTACAGTGATGCCTCAAACTCTCCTGGCACTGGGTTTTAAAGCTCTGCAGTGCCAACCTGAGAGCAGGAAGGAGGGAACACGGGTGATGTCCTTCCCTCTGGCTCCATCTTGCTGTCCTTTCCAGCAGCTCCATGGCTAATCTGAAATCCCCAAGGCCAGGAGATGATGGCTTTGGCTGGGTGGCCATAGAATCAAGAATGGTTTGGGTTGGAAGGGACCTTCAAGATCATCTAGTTCCATGGCCAGGGACACCTCCCACCACACCAGGTTGCTCAGTGCCTCATCCAGCCTGGCCTTGAACACCTCCAGGGATTGAGGGGGCATCCACAACCTCTCTGGGCAACCTCTTCCAGGGTCTCACCACCCTCACAGTCAAGAATTTCTTTCTTCACTCCACTCTAAATCTCCCCTCTTCCAATTTGCATCTATTCCTCCTAGTCCTTCCATTCTGGACCCTATAAAAAGTCCTACCCCAGCCTTTCTGTAGCCCCTTTCAGGTATTGGGAAGCCCCTCTGAGGTCCCCCTGAGCCTTCTCTTCTCCAGGATGAAGAACCCAGTACCACTACAGGATAAGAAAATAAAGCAGTGCTGAAGGTCACTTTTTCTGCTCAAGCCTCCCACCAAACCTGATCCTACATAAAAATGTTGGTTTGTTGCATCCAAACCACAGGGAATTTGGACTCTGCCATGATGCAGCAGATGAAAGCTGTAGGAGACCCAGCTGCTGGGTGGGAAAACTTCACCTTCATGCATCACCCTGCCTGTGGGGATGCCCCATCAGAAAGGAGATCCCTGTTCTCTGCCTGTGCACAGCTTTTTGGGGTCCTGGAGGTGGAATCACCCCCTGGCACAGAGCTGCCAAGGTAGCTGGGAGAGGAACAGAGACTGCTTGGTATTTAGGAAGTTAAAGGAGGACTGAGTTCCCCAAAGGGATGGACTGAGGGTGAGAAGGGTGGCAAAAAAAAACCCCTCACCCAGCTGCTGGAGCCAGAAGGACCTCTGTCCTCACTGCCCCTGCTGTCCCACAGTGTGAGGGCTGATGGTGGTTGGGGGTGGAGGGGTGCTATGAGAGCTCTGAGCACCCAGGTCACACTGAGCCACATGATCTGTGGGGTGGGAGCAGCAACAACAACAGGAAGAATCTGTGGGAGAGGAACTTAGGATGAGCCCAACTTCTCTAAAAGTATAAAAAGACCCCGGGGGGCCACAAAAAAGCATGGGCTTGCATGTCCTCCTCCTCCTCCCCTCCTACCACCACCACCAGCAGGCAGCCCTGACCGTTGGAAGCTGGAGTTTGTCCTGACCTGATGTTGTGCAATAGGTCCTTCTGTGCTGTAGACACCAGCTCACCCTGCTGCTTGCTGGCTCTCCCAGTAAAGGAAACACAGCTCCCAGTAGGGTGTGAGGGTCCTTCAGCAGAGAGCAAACAGCTCCACTCAGCTTTTGCCCTGCTCCTGGGCTTCAGCTCCTGTGGAAGGAAAAAACCTGCAAAAACCCCACATTGAACCCCATTAAAAAGCATCAAGGAAGGGAAATGCAAGGGGTAACTCTGCTTCTTCTGTGCCCTGAGAGGTGGTGGAGGTCCCATCTTTGGAGATATTCAAGACCAGGCTTGCTGAGGCTCTGAGCAACCTCATCTAGTGCAGGATGTCCCTGTTCACTCCAGGAGGTTGGACTAGGTGGCCTTGGAAGGTCCCTTCCAACCCTATGGTCCTATTCAAGGCCAGGCTTGATGAAGCTCTGAGCAACCTCATCTAGTGCAGGATGTCCCTGTTCACTCCAGGAGGTTGGACTAGGTGGCCTTGGAAGGTCCCTTCCAACTCTATGATTCTATGATTCCCATTAAAGATGCTCAAGGAGCTGTCATGGTGTCAGGTGGAATGGAGTAGACTTTCCTGTTGGCAAATTGTATAGTTCTAGATGCTGGATATAGGATGAAAAACAGCAATAATAGAATAATTTGGGTTGGAAGAGACCTTAAAGATCATCTAGTTCCAACCCCCCTGCCATGGGCAGAGAATGTTTGATTTATGGTTGTTTCTCAACAGTCAAAATCTTTTCTGCTCCTCACCCCTGGGTTGGGGGGGCAACATGGATTTGGAAGGTAACCCTATGAGGATAGATGATCAAAGGGATGGTCCATTACCTGGGGCATCATGCTCAGAATATAAAGTTGCAAAAGAAAAAGGAAAGGGAGGATGTTTGGAGTGATGGAACCCAGGAAAGCTGGGCTCCTGCCTGCCAGTGGGGTAGGACTTTTTAGTAGGGTCCAGGATGGCAGGACTAGGAGGAATGGATGCAAATTGGAAGAGGAGAGATTTAGGATGGAGAAAAGAAATAAGTTCTTTGCTGTGAGGGTGGTGAGACACTGGAAGAGGTTGCCCAGAGAGGCTGTGGATGCTCCCTCAATCCCTGGAGGTGTTTAAGGCCAGGCTGGATGAGGCACTGAGCAACCTGGTGTAGTGGGAGGTGTCCCTGCCCATGGCAGAGGGGTTGGAGATGGATGATCTTTAAGGTCCCTTCCAACTCAAACCATTCTATGATTCTATTCCCACCAATGTCTTCTTTTTTCCCCTGGATTTATTAGCATTTCCATGTGGTGACTCAGGTAAAATGGGGGGAGGACACATCTAGTGAAGCACTTTAGATTTACCCTTAAGTTCTAAAATGTCTTGGTCAAAATGCCTTACTTGTTTTTTGACTTGAGGGAAACACTTGCTCTTTCTGAAACCATCCAAATGGCAGGAAAAGACTCACTGAAAATGAAAGTGAAGCTTGCAAGGTGGTCCCACTCCAGACTAGTCAGTAGAAAGTCACATTTTGCATACAAATTTACCCTCAAGGCAGACCTGGTGGCACCCTCCGGGAGATGACTCAGATGGTTTTTTAACAATGCTTGTGAGGGGTTTTTTAAAGGGTCACGAGGGCAGGAAAATTATCAACCCATGGAGGAAACCTTGCTTTCATCTTATCCTTTGGCCACCACACAAAGCTGGGATGGAAACTATGCAGCAGTGTGGAGGGTTGTCTCCAGTTATGGAACTCCCAAAATAAGGACATTGAGATGTTGGAGCAGGTCCAGAGGAGAGCCATGAAGATGATGAGGGGTCTGGAGCACCTCTCTTCTGAGGACAGGCTGAAGGAGTTGGGGTTGTTCAGCCTGGAGAAGAGAAGGCTCAGGGGGGACCTCAGAGGAGCTTCTCAATACCTGAAGGAAGGGGGCTACAGAAAGGCTGGGGTAGGACTTGAATAGAGTCCAGGGTGGCAGGGCTAGGAGAAATGGATGCAAATTGGAAGAGGGGTGATTTAGGCTGGAGAGAAGAAAGAAATTCTTTGCTGTGAGGGTGGTGAGACACTGGAAGAGGTTGCCCAGAGAGGCTGTGGATGCCCTCTCAATCCCTGGAGGTGTTTAAGGCCAGGCTGGATGAGGCACTGAGCAACCTGGTGTGGTGGGAGATGTCCCTGCCCATGGAACTAGATGATCTTGAAGTTCCCTTCCAACCCAAACCATTCTATGATTTTCCTTCTCACCTGGAGGAAAGTTTTCCTCATTGGAGAGAGTGGAATAACAGGGGAAAGTGTGATCTTAAATCCTTGGTACTTCTAGTCGTTTGAAAATTACCATTAAGGCAAAATGATGATCCCAGTGTGGAGGAAAAACCTCAAAATATGATGAGATTTAAAGCTGTAGCCCATGGCCACTTGCTGTGACTTGATGTGTTTCAACACTTTTCTAGAGAGTCACTTAAAAGAAACAGGAGTTGAGATTCCAGGAATTGATGATTTTTTTTTTAAACTAGTAGGAATGGAAATATAAAAACAGATGATGCTTCTTCTGTGCCAAAAACACTGTTTAGAGAAGGATGTCTGTGGAGCATCCTTGAGGGTGGAGATCCTCAGTGTTTGGGCTGCTCTCCTTCAAATGTCACCTCCTGAGGTTGGGGAAAAAGAGTGGGAAGGAAAGTTTTCTTTATTCCTTCTGAAAGAATTATTCACCTAGAGGGGATGATGCAATGAAGTAGAAGGAAAAACCTCCTTTTTCACCTCAAAAATGGCATTCCCAGTTTGGGATCTCCACACTTTATAAGGGACCTGGACTGGTTTCAGCTCCTGAAAACCTTCTGGGGACACTGGAGCTGCCAAGAAGTCTGACTAAGCCATTTATAAAGCTTCTGGGAGGTGATAAGTTGAAGCCAAGCACGTTTCACCCCCCCAGAATCAAACAAGTGACCTTTGTCTTGGCTTTTATTTTCACTTTCGAGGCTCTTTCCTCGCAGGGGTCAAGCAAGGTTGGAAAGGCTGGTAGAATCAAAGAGGCAAAAGTCATTCTGGCAGTTATTTTATCTGCCATCCATGTCATCTCCTTATTGCCAAGGTCAGTCCTCTGGCAAACTAAGTGTGCCAAAAATTCCACAAGTTCCAGAGAAGCCAGGGTTGAAAAAGCTCAGTCTTTGTGAAAAAAAATAAATAAAGAAAAAAACAAAACCACCTCTTGGTTTCTCTCCCTTTGGCCACTCTGTGCAGTTCTTGTTTATGAAAAAAAGGAAGAACCATTCTGATGTAATGAGGGGACTCCAGGAGCAGGAGATTTGTGGTGGGGAGGGTGGGAAAAAAACCCCAAAAAGTGCTCTACAACTCATCATAAAGTGATGAGAAATAAAAAAAGCCACCTGCTCTTATCACTGCTCTTGCTAAAACATCTCCAGCATCACTTTTGGCTTCTTAGGGTTGGTTTTATAAAAGAGTTGCTCCACACGAGGCAAGGAGTGCTCAAATGAGCCCATAAACCTCCCTCGGGGGCATCATGTTGTTATTTAACCCTTAATTATTGAACCCCTGTAGGATGTGGCATCTCTTATCAGGGCTGAGATGGAACATCACCTCCCATATCCACTGATAACACCAACCCCCCAAACCTTAATCAAAGAACGGTTTGGGCTGGAAGGGACCTTAAAGATCATCTAGTTTCAACCTGATCTGGAGTTAAACATTAACGAGATGTCATCATATTGCATTACCAGGAATCTGCTGGACTAAGGTCACCCAGAGGGGTGAAGAATGAGGCTTATTTCAAATATTCTGGGATATGATGGGTCAAGGCTGGGAGGGAACACTCATGGAGGGGGGTGTCACCCATCCCTGGCATGCCTGAGGTCTCTCTCAGCCAACACCAAGCCTTCCCTCATCAGACTTCTGGCTTTGGGGGCCAGTGGTTGCTTCCCTCCAGCTGTTTAGAGGGAAAAAAAACAAAAAAGAAAAGGATGTGTGGGGGGGTTGAGTTTCTAAAAATCATTTTGTTGTTGAGTTTATTACCATTAATGGTGATAAACATGGTATCTTGTCATTCCAACATCTTCAGAGGGTGGCTTCAGCTTGAGGGGCAGTAAGTTCCATCTAATTATCTTTGCCCAATGAAAAATTGCCCTTTATAGGAAGGAGGGGTTTAAAACTTCCCATCAACTCCTTTTATCTACCAGCTCCTTGTGCTTGGAGCAGAAGGCACCCAAACAGCTTTTAATCTACCCCTTTCCTCCCACCCAATTACTCAATACCTGAGTTTTATCTCTCCTCATTTGTCTGACTACCCTCTTTTTATTATTATTATTTTCCAGTTCATCTCATCAGCATTTTCCCCAGCTCTTTATTGTTTTCTGATTGCTCTAATTCCACGCTACCTCCTGGCACTAAACCAGGGCTCCCCAGAGGAAGAGGCTCATGAATTTATACAGCGACATTACAGAGGAATTTTCAGATGGGACTGACTCGAGATGCCCAGAAAAACTCCTTCTGTTCCTGCCTCCTTCATCACCAAATCCCTTTTTAATGTGAAAGGGAAACATTAAAAGAAAAAAAAAATGAGATTACAGGACCAATTTGCTCCAGAGTCTTGGCATAAAGAGGTGTGAAAGTCTGGAGCAAGGATTTTACATGGTCTCCTCCAACTTCTTCCCCATGAGGGTGGGGAGACACTTTCCCAGGTTGCCCAGAGAGGTGATGGAGGCTCCATCAGACCTGGAAACATCCAAAGCAAGGCTTGCTGAGGCTCTGAGCAACCTCATCTAGTGCAGGATGTCCCTGTCACTGCAGGGGGTTGGACTAGATGACCTTGGAAGGTCTTTTCCCACTCGATTTCATTGTTTCATGGAATGCATCATCTCTAGGGCTCTGGTCCTGGATCACTTCTCCAATTAAGAACTGGAGGAGACAAGCTGCTTAGGAGCTATTTAGGGATGAGGACTCCTTTATTACAGCTTTGAAGCACCCATTAACACCCTTTTGAGTTTAAATCGCTCAACCATTAGCCAGCAGCTTGTGCCTAGAGAGACTTTCCCTGCTCTAAACCCACCCGCAAGCAAAGAATGAGACATAGAAAGAAAGGTTTTAAGGTGGAAGAGCTAGGGAAGGTGGGAGCAGAGTCTCACCTGGCCCTGGTGCTGTTTGTTCACCAGAAAATCTGGTGAATAAAAAGAAAAAAGACCTGAAATTGTTATTATACTTTTTCCTCCCCCCATCTGGATGGTGCACCTGCACAAAGTAACCCCTTAGACATTTTGTAATATTCAAGAAAACTTTCAAATTTTTATTTTAACTTTTCACAAATTTGGGTCTTCCTTGGCTCGTGGCTCAGCTCACCTTGTCCTGGTGTCTTTGCCGAGGATGCAGAAGGGCTCTTCCCCCTTTTCTCACTCAGCTTTTTGGTCAAGACGGATGAACTCCACCAGGAAAACGAGAAATAGGACCTCTCCAAGGGTCTTCTGCTCCATTAACCTCCCTCTCCTGCTGGGTTTTTTTCAGCTGGATGATGCACCTGCATAAATTTATTGGACATTTGATATATTCAAGAAGGCTTTCAAACCTTTTTAAGCTTACCTTTTCCACATTCAGGTGTCTTGTGGTTTGTGGTTCAGCTCTCCTTGTCCAGGTTTCTTCTTTGCCAGGGGAGCAGAGGGGCTCTTCCCCTTTCCTCATTCAGCTCAGGATAGATAAATCCCACCACGAAAAGGAGAAATGAGACCTCCACAAGGGTCTTCTGCTCCATCAACACCCTCCCTACCTGCTGTAGGGAGAGAGATACCCCCTGCCATCACCCCAACAGAACATGGAGAAGCTCAACCAACACCCAAAGGTGACATTGAGGTGTCCATCAGCCCTCCTGGTCATCCCTCCCCCTGCCTAACCAACTGGGGGACCAGCAGGACCCCCAACCTTTCTCCTCCCACCGTGTCCCTTTGGGATGGGCAACTCACCAGTGATGTACTGCAGCAGAGACACCAGGAGGAGCATCCCTCGGGCCCCACGGGGGGGCAAATGGTGGCTGCTGCCCTTCCCAGGTGGCTTTAAATAGAAGAGGGGGTGGAGGGGACAAAGTGGGAACACCTGGGGAAGGTGGGAGGGAGGAGTCTCTAATGGAGCCCAGGGGTGTGGGATTTAGGGTTGGAAAAGGGTTGGTGGGAGGAAGGGGTGTAGTAGGGGTTCAGGCAGACAATGAGGGGGAGAGAGGGGGACATGGAAGCTGCTGAAAGGTGAATTGGGTAGAAAGTAGAAGGATGTGGATCTGTTGGAGAGAGTGAAGAGGAAGCCATGAGGATGAACAGGGGGATGGAGCCCAAGGGTGTGGGGTTTGGGTTGGAATAGGGTTGTTGGGGGGAGCAGGGCAGACTTAGATGAGACATGAGGAAGAAGTTCTTCCCCATGAAGGTTGTGAGACACTGGAAGAAGTTGCCCAGAGATGTGGTGGAGACCCCATCAAACCAGAATACAGCCAAGGCCAGGCTTGCTGAGGTTCTGTTGGAGAGGGTGAAGAGGAAGCCATGAGGATGAACAGGGGGATGGAGCCCAAGGGTGTGGGGTTTGGGTTGGATGTCAGGCAGGAGATGAGGGGGAAGGAGGAGGGCATGGAAGCTGTTGAGAGGCAAATTGGGGAGAGTTTAAAGTAGAAGCACATGGATCTGTGGGAGAGGGAGAAGGGGATGATGAAGGGCTGCAGCCCCTTTGCTACAAGGGCAGGATGGGAGAGCTGGGGCTGTCCAGCCTGGAGAAGAGAAGGCTCTGAGGAGACCTCATAGAGGTCCATCAGTACCTGAAGGGGTTATAGGAAAACTGGGGAGGGACTCTTCCAGGGCATGGAGCTACAGGATGAGGGGCAATGGTTTGAAACTAGAGCAGGGCAGGGTTAGATGAGACATGAAGAAGAAGTTCTTCTCTGTGAGGGTGATGAGACACTGGAAGAGGTTGCACAGAGAGGTGGAGATGGAGCCCAGGGGTGGGGGTTTGGGTTGGAATAGGGATGGTGGGAGGAAGCGGTGTCAGGGTGGGGCAGGGCAGGAGATGAAGGGGAAAGTGGGATTCATGGTACCTGTTGAAATGTGAATTGAGGGGGGAGGAATGGAAGGATGTGGATCTGTTG
>VZTY01016458.1:0-44649 GCA_013400935.1 Turnix velox | reverse complement strand
GTATTAACAGGAACAATAAAATGTTTATGTTTAATTTTTAAACATATTTTAACATTTCTTTCAAGTGTATGAAATGTAGATTTACTCTGTTTTGTGATCTGGACTTATGAACATTTGTGTTATATTTTTCACTGACAATTTTATAGCTGAATCAGGAATAGTAAAAAAACCCGTATCATGCCTCTTTCCTTGTAGCTGAATCTCTACAATTAAGCAATGTTCTTAAAGGTGTGTAAGTCTCATAGGAATAATACCAGTAATACATTATAAGAACGTTTCAGCAAGAACAAGGAAGGTGCAATAATATTCTTGAAGTAGTGAACCAGTACATTATTGTTAACCTAATGTAAAAAAGGAAAAAGATTAGTAGTAAAAATTCAGACGATAAAGAGCAGACTATTAATTTACATGAATTGTTATTTTCATTTAAATCTATGGGAAAAAACATAATCCATATGCCTACATCAAAAACTCCTCCAGTTTCAGTCCTGATTTAATTTTAAAATATGTATCTTTAAAAAACCCAATTTTTTTTGTTGAATAATGAAGATATAAAAACCTTTACTTAATGCATTTCTAGAGAGCTAATTTGTAAAATATATTCCCAATTCACAGAATGAGAACTATCTGCAGATGGTCAGGAGATCATATTTGACACTGACAAAATTTAAAAGGAAAACAATGCCAAAATATCAGTTCTGTAAAAGCTCATCAGACTGTGGGATTGTATGTGATCCTGTGGCTACAGGAAAAGCTTGAGGACTTCAGCCATTCTGAAATCCTAAAGGGACTTGGGATGAACATCAAGTCTTGTACACAGAATTTACCTGTGAATAATAGATTTCTGACTAAAGAAAAATGAAATTTGTCTGTTTCTTATTATATGATATTTTGCTACCTCTTTTGTCACTTGAGTATCTGCTGCTTACAGAGAATGTGTTTAATTAACTATTTAAAGAAAATTATGTTATATTCTCTAATTTTATTCTATTGTAACTAAACTCTTAAAGTAAATTAAAATAGCAGATCATGAAGTGAGGGGTGATTTTATAAAAAACCTGATATATTTATAGATACTTGTTTAGAGTACAGCATAGCACTGATGACAGTGTAGTAGCAAAGAAAATAAAGAAATCTTACTAAGTTTTATAGTCAAATATACTGCCATGGTATTTCTTTTAAATAAATATGCAAGTGTTTTACCCAATTCTGTTTTCAAGCTGTTCAAAAGATACAAGACTGTACTTAGAAGGTAATTGTTCTGTATTTCCTTAGCTTTTATTGTGATAGAATGGGGAAGTACTAAACATAATGACTGTGCTTATGCATTTATGCCCTCTTCCCCCCTAGCACAAGTAATGCAATTGCATTCAGGTTATCACTGATTAATTATATTGATTGCTTTTTTGACAGCAGGAGGTATTTTGGAAGGCTTCTATAGATTTTTTTAAAATGAACTTTTAATTTTCAAATTTCTTACTGTTTTTTTGCCGCTGGAAATTTTACTTAATAATTTGTCTTCCCATTTGTTTTCTGAAACAAGACTCCTCAACAATTATATGTCAAATGTTCAGTTATTTCAGTTCTGCTCAGGTCACAAGTTATCTCCTCATCTATACTGTCTCCACACCACAAGACTAGCATACGTGTTGTAGTCTCTTGGCTTATTTTGCCTCATAACCCAGAATTTGAATTGAAGTTGTATTTGATGGACAAAGTAAAATGAATCAACAGCTCAGTTTTGAACAAGATTTAAGGTTCTCTTAATTTTTCTTGGACAGGCAGATGTCCAAGAAATACATTATGATTTTTCTAGCAGATTTAGAGGCTTAACTGATGGGGAATTAAAGCAAAGATGACTATTACTTTTTAGGAAGGGAAATAGAAATCCTGCAGTGATTTACCAGATAATCTTAACAGTCATTAAGAAAACTGATAGGAAAGTTTTCACCATGTAATAATTTAACATTATGTAATGTCAAATTCCCACTCATCATACTAAAAATACAGCCTTTGTAAAGACTTTATAATCATTCACACAAATACAGGATTCTGTTCTTGTGAGATCTTTCCTTTCAGGGGATAAACATCAGCTTATACTCTCTGATACTCTTCAGAAGTAGGAAGTACAAATAACATTTTTAAGACTTAGCACAGCATAGCCACATAGATCTGCAAGCCATTAGGGACAAAACACTACGTCTTTTTTTTTGGGATCACAACCCTCCCAGGACACAAAACAGGTCACTGGGAAATAGCGTGCAACAAAAGAAGTGCACTCTGGTTACTGGTTATACCTTTATTTGGGACAATGTTAAATTATAAGATAATAGCTGATAAATTCTTCTGCATACCCTCAAAGGAGTTAAAGAAGACTATGGTAGGAGAGGGAGTCCTAAATTGGGCTATCATAATTTTTATGTAGTTGAAAAGTTGAGATATTTTGTTATTTATTTTTTACTATTTGGGAAGTCTTATATAACAGATGATGGAAAAGAATAAGCAAACTACTATACTATAACAGGAAACCTTCTGACACTTACATCAGTGTCTGAAAGTACAGTGTAAGCAGTTTTCCTTAACTTTGTTCCTAATGTGGATCTGTTTCCAAAGCTACAGTGAGAGTAATTACTGAAGCTAGTCTGATACAGATTTTTGCCACAGCAGTCTTCTGATTTTCTCATTTGAATGACTGATGTTCCTTATTTCATATGCTGTTATAATAAAGGAGGCTATTATAATCCATGCTACAGAGATCAAACAGTATATGTCATCAGTTAATTCTGGTATGGGCAAGGGTTGGCCAAAGGCAAGTTCATGTTGCTGTTCGGATAGTACCAGGGCAAACAAAATAGATTATTCTGAGTTACACACCATTGTCTTAACAAAGTACCAGTTTGGTCTTTCTTTTACTCAAAGAGTATTTGATATCACTCATGCTGTTTTATCAGAGTAAGTCAAAATTGACTAATATGTTTAAAAGCCTTTGGAGATAGGGTATAGATAGATGAACAGAATGCAAAAGCAAGTCCTGTTTCCTTAAGAAATCAGATTAAAATTGTTTATTCATTGCTGCAGCTAGCATTACCCATTGTGTGCTTTGAAGAGTCTTAAGTTAAATTGATCAAGAACATAAGTTTAAGAAACCTAATCTTTTCTGCAGTTAGATATTAAGTTGGAGTCATAATGTAAATGTAGAGTTAATGGGAGGATTTAGAAAAATCAGCATACTGATACCTTAAATGCCCAAACTCTCTCCTATGAAACGACTGAGAACAAGGATGTGTTTAAATCATTGCCGACATATTTTTGTGTTGACATATAGGTATTTATTTAAATATAAGACACACAACACTAGAATATTTTCTCTGAAATACCTTTTATCCCTTTTTCTTTCCACTACCAGGCAGAGGGTTGCATATTACTTTATTGGTTCCCTTGTGGAAAAAAAACCCCCATCCTTGTTTTCTTCTTTGTTCCTCGTGGCTAAAAAACTTAGTCCACATGTGGACGACACAGATTAATCTATTTTCTTCACCTGATAGGATTTGCATTGTCACTACGACTTTCTGTCAAAATTCTGAAAGCAGCAGCCATGGAGAGAGGTGTTTCTGATTTGTTCTCTTTCATGAAAAGATTGATCACCCAGTGGCACTTTCTGTTTTCTGCAGTTAGCACTACATTGCTAACAAATCCATAGGTATGTCGCAAATTTTCCCTAAGGACAGTTACAGGGTCAAATTTTTACATGCCATGTTATACCCTGAATCTTTATCCTTTCTCAAAGTATACTGGATTCCAGAAGAAGCTCATGAAAACATCTAATAACTTTGACAGTGTTGGTATATCTCAAGAAAACTTGGTAAATGCTCAGACATTTCAAAAAAGAACTGGCTTCTCACAGGCTTTGTAGAAATAAAAGATGAAGTAGAGACAGAATCTCTGTCTGTGCCCTAAAGGAGAGCTTACCCTCTAACCTCAGTTACATTTCTGCATATTGGAGAATCCTCACAGTAGAAACCTGTGAAAAGTCTGTCTTTCTGTGTTGTTGTATTTGGTGTATGTATGAATCCTGATTTTGGCAGCAGTGTGGCTGAAGAGGTTATTTCTGCAAGGAGAGGTCAAGGGTTGCCCTGTTCTGGACACAACTGCTTGCAACGGACGCAGGACAGAGTTGAGCCCCTTAGCCAAGGCCATGGCACTTCTTGGAAAATGCATTTAAGAAAAAACAAAAAAAATGCTGAACTGAGAGAATAAAACAAAGTAAGAAGCATCAAAGTGGGAGAAGATGAATGGGGAGCAGAAATTATCCTGCAGCTGCAGAGATGCTACAATGAGGTGAATACTCCCTGAGGTAAATGCAAACCATGGGAGGATCTCATCCTAGAGTGCATTTTCCTGACATGAACTGTAGCCCAAAGAGAGCCACAGCAGAGCAGAGGGAAAGGGTGAGGATAAAGCAGCAGCAGAGAAGAGCTATTATGAACTGATCTCAAGTCCCCACTCCCTAATAATTTCAGGTCTGTAATTTGAACAAATTATATTTCTCTATAGTTTTTCAATCATACCTGAGTGATAACTTTTTATATTAAGAGTTCTTTCTTCTGAGTCTCTCACAAATCTCTGGAAACAAAAACACTAAGTTTTTTGTTTCCGTTCTTGTATCTGGCATGAGACTATAATCACAATTTCTAGAACAAGGCTCTTGATTATGCATGGCTTCAAGCTGAAATGCAGCAGTAGCCCAGGACTCTTCAATTACTTTTTCTCCTGCAAAAGTCATACTTTTCTCATCTGCCCTGTTTATTTACATGCTTAATTATTTGTTTATTTGTGGGTTTTGTTTGTTAGTTTTGTTTTGCTTGGTTTTGGTTTATTTTATTTGATTTTTATTGTTTTTCTTTTCATTACAGAAAAATATTAGAATAACTTCCTATGGGTTTTACAGTTATTCCTTCAAGTTTTCCCTCCCTGTTTTTGTTAACTCAGCATCAGACAAGATCTACTTGATCTACACGATTTACTACTGAGGAAGTCTAATTGTTGCACACACATAGACGGTTGTTCTATAGGTACCTGGATGGCATTGTCTGAATTCATAACATGAACCACTTAGAGAGAAGGATCTGTAATTTCTCTCAAAATTTATTTCTGGTGATGCTTACAATGTCCTATGGTGGTCTGAGATAACTGTTTCCATCTAGGATACCACAGAATTGAGTTGGAAGTGATCTTTAAAGGTCATCTAGACCAACACCCCTGCAGTAAGCAGGAACTAAATCACACTGCTCAGTGCTTCATCATGCCTGGCCTTGAATGTCTCCAGGAATGGGGCCTCCTTCACTTTTCTGGGCAACCTGTTGCAGTATCTTATGACCCTCATTGGAAAAACTTCTTCCTGATATCTAATATAACCTCACCTGTTTTAGTTGAAACCATTGGCCCCCATCCTGTTGATACATGCCGTAGCAAAAAGTCCATCCCCAGCTTTCTTATAGCCTCCCTTCAGGTACTGATAGGCTGCTATTAGGTCAACCCAGAGCCTTCACCAAGCTGAACAGCCCCAAGTCTCAGCCTGTCCTCATAAAAGAGTTGCTCTAGCCCTCAAGTGATTCTTGTGGCCCTCCTATAGACCTGCAGGTCTGTGTCCTTCTTGTGCTGAGGGCTCCATAGCTCTGAAGAGCCAGATGCTATTCATACGCTACAGAATTTGTAGGAAACTGTGCCTTTATGGAACACCTTCTGTCAAGTACTCTAGGAAATGTATGAAGTCTCATGTTTAGGCAACTGAAGAGTACAGTTTCTGGACAAAGTGCACAGACTGCTGAACTGCTTGCTGTGTGTTCGTTTTAATTTAATTCAGTGCTTCCACAGGAACCTTTGGTTTAAGCATGACTAGCAATTTAGGTTTCCAGACAGCAGTGGAACAAGCTTTGGAACCTTCTTTCTGAATCTCAGCGCCCCAAGAGGTCAGCACAACAAGTTTAGTTGACTAGTCACAGCTTTTAACTAGAAAATTACATTGACATAACACTTGGTGAAGGAAACCAAAGAGGAAAGTAGTTCTATCAAGACAAAAGAAAAAGAGTGAAGTGAATCAGTAGTTTCTTTGCTCTCTAGGCATATTGAATAAAAGCTTTACTTTTACACAGAAAACAAGAGAAAGGCACTAGAGAAATATGTAAAATCCCCTGTACAGAGATGTTTGTTGAACAAGGTGAGATGGACAAGGTTGCAATAAAAGGGGCAGGAGATGACAGAAACAATACAAATATATATATAGAAGCAGAGACAGGCAGATACATAAAAGCTAAGAATGTAGTAAATAAGTAAAACCAGGTAGAAAAGAGAGAAAAGTTAAACACAAGGATGGGAAGTGAAGTGTAAGGAGAAAAAAGCCAACAAAACCCCAATAACACCAAAGAAAACCAACCAGAGGAACCCCAAGCAAAAGTAAACTAAGAAAGTAACTAACCTGAAATGGGTTAAACCATCAAGTATTATGAAGTTTCTAGTTTCTGATGAAGTTATGAATAAGGTAATTATTGTCATTTGGTATCTGTGCTACTACTACAGATGAAAAGCATAATCCAGTGAAAGCTGAAATCAAGACGGTGGAGATGTGTATTCTCAATATATTTTGATTTTATTTTCTTTTACTATTGTCTGTGATGTCCTAAGGATATACAGCACACCTCTTACTATGTGAAAGGAGTGATGAGGGTTTCACTTGTATGAAATTTCAATCTGTAGCACCTCCCCAGTGAGAATATGGAAGAAAAAGTCAGAAAGAGAGACAAAAGATATTGAAATAGAAATGTAGCAAGGTGCCATATTGTGAAGTAGTCAAAGGTACCATTCCTTTGACCTCTTTGTGCCCAGAATATGACTAGGTGCTGAGCCTAGCATACTCAGAAAGTAGTATTTCTTCTAGATTCAAGAATGTAATTACATTAATTCAATATAACAGGTCTGAAACAATTTTCAGAAGCTGAATATAACTTTAATAAATCTTAATGTAAAAAACTAAGACCAGTACTGCTAACATGGAAAAAAGATAAAACTAGACTAAGAAAGCAAAGTGGCCCATTTTTTTTTCCCCTTTTCTCTTTCAGAAGTACCATAGATTGTTATCTAAGTTCTAATGTATATTTATGATTTATCTTTCAACATATTACTCAAATATTCATATTGGACTTAATGCTATTCCTATTGAATTTAATGACAAAGCTCCCATAGATTTCAAAGTAGGCAGAACTGAGCCTATTATACATGATTTAAGTATAAAATCAGGATAGAATGATTAGTAAAGCATTTTTCAATGTGTTTATGCATATTTTCAAATAAGTACACTAATTATCTTGATTATTTCCACAGAGAATAATTATACACATCTCTGAAGCTCTTATCAGTATAAATATTAGAAAGAGGGAATATATAAACAGATTACACTAACAAAATATCTTTGGGCAATTTGAGCAATTATCGTACATACTGCTGCTGGAGAACTGCCTACTTGTAGAGTTCTACACCTGCTAATTTAAACTCACTTTTGGCTCTAAACTTCCTAGAAAACATTACTTTAGCACATACAAGAAGGATCAAGAGTCTAATCTCCATTGTAGGATGTAATATGTTTTCTGAGGAAAATAATTGAGTTTGAATAATTTTCATGCAAATATTAGTTACCAGGATGAATTTATAAGTTAACAGAATTGGAGTATCAGACAAATTTCCAAATCAAAGTGAATAACCTGTTACAGCATCATTGAAAACACTACGAGTTGATTCCGGTTTCAACCCAACTCATTACTGTACCAGAGAAGACAATGCTCTAGCTATTTAGTATAGATACCTATATTTTTTTTGCATTTGATGAAAACTGTTTGAGTTTGAGACTGAAGGTGTAGTTCAGTAAGTTCTCAGGATTTCATAGGTCATAAGAAAGATCTGTCAAGACATATGAATTTTGTCTCATTCAAGGTGATACTCAATATGTCTTTAAGGCTTTTTTTTTTTTTAATCCAGTTCTCAGATACTTAAATTAAGGTATCTAGGTGTAGATATTCATATTTAAGTCATATAATTTCAGTAGTGACTTCTAAACAATGCAATCAATGAAGCATGGGCAGTAATAGAGATGATAAACCATAAGCGATTTAAAGTCATTTAGTTAAATTTGAGCTTCCAGTACCATTTAAAATTCTTCATGATATCTTAAATTCCTGAATGAGACTGACAGATGGGATTCAAATTGCGCAGGAAACACGTCCTTTTGATTTAGCTGATAAGGGAACAAATTGGTCTTCTCAAAAGGCACAAACAATCTAACTTTGCTGAAGCATGTTAAGAAAGCTTCAATATTGCCTGACCTGAACTGATCCTTCAGGATAACCTACATTTTCCCTAACTATATTGACTTGACTTTATCTACATAGTCTTATGTCCGTGTGAGCTAATCTAGAGCTGGAGGATTTTTTCAAGAGTGATCAACACTTAGCAATGTTGCAGTATAATGTAAATTGATACACAGATTGTACATCTACTACTGAGTAGTGAACTGAGAATCTTAGAAAGACAAATAGTCACTTCAGGTGGGCAATACATGTTAGTATAAGACATCTAAAATAGATAAGAAGAATCACCTAGTGCCAGGAATCATCTCCTTGGTGCTAGCTGCAAGTGTTAAGGCTGGGGATCTGTTATGATTTGGCTTATATAACTTCTAGACATCTTTTTCTTACCTTATTCTTTACTGTAGAATTATTTCCAAACTTCTATGACCATCTTTGAATCTGGTTCTGGTCAGGTGGTTACTCTGATGTCTGATTTAGCAGCAAATTGCACTACTGTATTTTATGAAGAGTTAATCTGTTTGTGTTACAGTAACAGGAGAAAGGAGTATTTATATGTATAAATATATAAATTTATATATTTGGGTATTGATATATGTATACAATAATGTGTATATGTATATGCATGCATACTTATGTATTAGTACAATGCACATATGAGGCACATTTTTCTAAAAATATTTTTTATGTTTGGTTATTATAGAGTTACTAGTGCTGGATGAGTGGATGCAGTGTGCATGTGGGACTGTTTAAGCAAACTTACAGCCTTAGGCATGCCTATCAATAGCTAGCAAAAAGCAATATTAAGTTTAGGGACCTATTTGTTTATTTGTTATTATTTTTTAATTTTTAGTAAATTTTTTAAAAAGAAATATCAGTTACATGAATTCATTCCTTCATTCCCACTATTGTTGTTTGATATTGTATATGAAATCTCTCAGTATCTGAAATTATTTGATGAGTTTTATTCAAATTATTTTTATTGGATCCGTTTGAAGAGCTGCTGAACCTCACTGAAAACTGAACTGCTCTCTCTTTTTCCACTGCACACACATTAGATTGACTTTGGGCTCAGACAAATGTTATTGGAGCTCATCAAGTTACCATGTGTCATTAGAGCCAAAATAACATGCAAAAGTTAATTTTCTCAGTCCATACAAATTTGAGGTAGTATGTGCTAGTTTAAACCTCTGCCACTACCATATAAATTAATTAGTTTAAATCCTTTTCACTGAGATATAAGTTAATTTGTTCCAAATTATGTTCGCTGCAGATTATCTCTTGCATAATCCGTTTCTGTAGCTCAGTTGATGTACAGTAGCTGGTTATACTAGTAATTTATAGAAGCTCCCGAGTTAAATGTTCTGGATACTTGAATGATCAGTAAGTCCTAAATGTTATTAAATACTACTTACTGCTTTTAACTTACTTCTTTACAGGCTTAGAATTCAACACTGAATATGATAGCAGTGAAGGAGAGCCGTCCTTCTTACACTGCTCAGAGTATTAGTTTTCACAAGGGGAAAGAGATTTTGCAGTTTGTAAGATTTTATTTGAAATCAAATAATATTTCAATAGATTCTTTATAAAGAAGTATTTAGTGTCTAGATCATTTTTAGAAACAGAGGATGCTGCTATGAAAGACAGAAGTCTAAAACATCCAATCTCTTGTTGGCTACATGCTGAGGCAAAGCCCAGTGAGTTCTGTGCTCCACTCTGCAGTTGTAAAAGATTTCCCTTTGTATAGATGTTTAGAGGATTAGTACCTAATTTTGAGAAATGTTTGATTTAGGACATAAAACTGGTATTACAAAAGAAGATATTAAGGCAAGGACATGAAAGGTTTGTTCTGTTGCAGGGAACATGCTTTGAGGAAAGCTTATCAAAGTCTTCTGTTTAGTGGTTTTGTTATCTGAGATATTTTTGTATCACTTCGAAATGTGTCACAGACATCCCTTGATGGTATTTCTGCTGATATTTTTCAGACTGGAGGCTTGTTTTTCTGGACAGACAAAAACTCAAGGAAGTTCTGCGGGAAAAAAAGAAAAACAACAGAGAGATAGAATGGCTCTCATACTCCGCTTCCTTGAGCCACAAAATACCTTCTGTTCTGAAACAGTATGGGTATAGAGAAACCACATTATATAATGAAGCAGACTATTCTTGAATGGGATGAAAATGTACAGAAGAAAGTTCTAGTCAGAAGAATTTAAATTCTACATTTGGTTTAACTATAGGATTTTTGTTGCTTTTTGTGGTTTGAAAATCTTTTTATTTTTACCAAATATTCATATACGTGGAAGACAAGAAGTTAAAGTCTCAATTGAAGCAATATTGTTTTCCTATTTTGTTAAGTACCAGTATTAAATATTAAAACTAACTGCTTATTAACTCATTCTCCATATTTTAGTAATTTTAATATCTTTTCATTCCCACATAAACATCGACAGGGAATGTCAAAGGAATGAAGATGAGCAGTTTCTGGGGCTGAGTTTCCATATTAATTGTCCCTGTCTGAAAGTACTGTCTATCAGTTTCCATTGGGCTGATTTAATCTCAGATAATGTACTTAGAAGTAAAAGGTGCATACCCTTTTTTTCTTTCTTGCAAATTACTTTACATTTCCTGTTCACTTTAGGGCTGCAGTTTCTGTAAGAGACTAATGGAAGGCTAAGGCATGTTCACTATATGAAATATGAAAGAAATTAGATTGTGTCATCTTCTAAAACTAAAGTAAAATAAGCGGTTAAAAAATTTCACTATCTAGTAAGTGGGAAATAAGTGAATATTTCTGTGTTCAGTGTCACCTTGTGATAGCTGTTGCAGTACCTGCTTATTCACCACCTTCCAAAGCTGAAAATTTGGTTTACCCATTATCCCCTGTGAGGGAAAACTCATCCCATTGCTGGCTATAAAATCAATAGAAGATGGAAGCAGCATTCGTTCACAAGCCACATGTAGCACAAGTCCCATGGATCCAGTAGGTAAATTGAAAATGCAATTCTGTTATTTGAGTTTCACTTCCAGCTGTTTCTGAGTGACCATTTCTAAAAATATCCATCTGTGTATCAACTGATGCAGGCTGCAACCTGATTATGAGTTCCTTATAAACCATCTTTTCATTGACTGAGCCATTACAAATCATTTTGCTGACTTTTGGTCCTGGACCTTCTACACATGCATCTAAGATTTGTATTAATTTTTAGACGCTTCAGCAGAAATGATTGACAGTATTATTCCCAAAAGTGTAAACCATTGCTTCTACCAGATGAGGCTGCAGTGTCTCATTGCTTTTCTTCATGATAGAAGTATTTACTTCTAAATAATCCACATTAGGATCTAAGTTAAAAAGAATGCCTGCAAGCTCACATTCAAAAGCATAAAAAGGATATGTTAAGTAAAGACAGGCAAAAAAAAAAGGCAACCAAGTTCTTATATAGCCTAAAGGAATTGGCTTTTATTTTTCTTTTCTGCCATCTATGGAAATCTTTGACATTCATTCTTTCAAGATGGACCTTAAAAATACACCAGTGCATGAAGACCAGAAACAATGGATGTAAATTGGAAGGGGGTAGATTTAGACTTGACATAAGAAAGAAATTCTTTACAGTGAGGGTAGTGAAACACTGGAACAGGTTGCCCAGAGAGGGTGTGGACTCTTCCTCTCTGGAGGTGTTCAAGACCAGGCTGGACATGGCACTGAGCAGCCTGATCTATTGGCATGGGTTGGAACTCAATGATCTTTAAGGTCCCTTCCAACCCAAACTATTCTATGATTCCATGATTCTATGAAACTACAGAAGACTGAATTAAACTAAAGTGAATGGTTCTACAGGCATAAATCCAGTAGAACAAGGTTAGAAAACAAAACAACACGTGGTTCCAGTTCATCACACACTATTAGCTAGGAGAGTGATTTATATCCAAAGAGTCAGAGCTAACTTATCTCTTCGAGCTCAGGGGAAGATGTGTTAATTGTAACCTAAGTGGTACATAATGTTTTACCTTTCACTCAGCATTCTCTGTCCTGAAATTGACCTCTGTCTTAGATTACTATGACATGAGCTAAAATGACTGAAATTAACTGAGCCCTAGAGATTTACAGTATCGCACTTCTGGAAGCAACCTTATAATAAATATACTTCAGTATAAGCACACATGTAATATGCACATTTGCTTTTAAAGCATTTATATGGGTTATGACTTCGAAACCACATCAATATTTCTACAACCACTCCACCAGGACAGCTTGTCCTAGTGCTGGTTACACATAACTGCCATAAAATGAGGAAGTGACCATACAGCTGTGATGTTGAAGCAGTGATTGCTACACACTTGAACCATCTCCCTTGGTCATCCTTCCACTGATTAAATGGAGCTTGGGGTGACTACATTCAGTCTGCATTTCTGGAATAGACTACACAGAAGTATAGCAGTCAGTAGGCAAATGAATAACAAAACAGTCTCCTGCATTTAACTGATGGTCAGTACATGAATGGGGAGAGGAACACTGCATTGTGTATTTTTTCTGAACTAAGAATAAACAATATGTGAACATAGCACAAAGCTGTGTGCTAAGTTTACATTGAGTGAATGACACCTCATCCTACACATTTAAGATTTATTCCTGCTTAGTGAGTGCAATAATAAGTAGTGGTATGCTAAGAAATTAATTTTTCAGGGAACCAAAGTCAAAATGCTGATCTTACCAGTCTCCACCTTCTAAGAAAGGTCTAGAGATATTCATGGTTGGTCAAGAATCTCAATTTGGCCCACATTCATAGCTTCCAGTAGAATTTCTTGTGATGCAAAGGAGCAAAATTAAGATGTTAAAAAGTGAAATGCAGTCTTGTATTTCAGTGTAGCATAGTAGAGTCTGTGAAGGTACACTCTGAGATACCAAGTCATAGTGTTTGTTGTATATAAAATCCAGTAATTAGGGAGTATCATGCTAAGGGATGAGCAGGACAAAAACGTTTATTATTTACTTCCTATTTCTTTTAGTAAGACCAGCCTGAAGCAGTGAGTCAAAGAAGGATGTTAACTTGAAGAATTCAGCCAGTAGTGTAACTGAACAGCATGTAACACAGAAAATCAGTTTTGAATCACTGTGTTGTCACTGAGAATGGATTTCACTGGTTTCTGAACAAGTACATATCTACTTAGCATATCCATCCACTTCTATGTATTGGGACATGAGTAAGTTACTGGATTGTTTTACGGCATTTTTTAAAAAAACAAAAATAGATAAAATACAAATATAGAAT
Source organism: Turnix velox (assembly GCA_013400935.1). Lineage (NCBI taxonomy): Eukaryota > Metazoa > Chordata > Aves > Charadriiformes > Turnicidae > Turnix > Turnix velox. Next base: position 31,028 of record VZTY01016458.1, on the reverse strand, counting down.
ACACTGATAAAAAGCCACCATAGAAAGCACTGCTATTTTTTTGCATATCTGTATTCAATAGTTTTAAAATCTAAGACTAGAAAATGAAAAATGAGAGATGTCTCATTCTTATTTTAAGTCTTACTATGCATCAGTGAGAATGGCATCAGTGTTTATATTGATATAACTCAGGCATCAGTCATGGTTCCCATAGATTTGCTCATGTTATCCCTCTGTTCACCTTCACTAATGATGAACTACACACTTGGCACTACTGTGGTATCTTTCATGTACTAAATGTCCATTTTCATTTTTAGTCTTTCCTGATAATGATTGTGGGATTATTATTACCCTTAGTAATGTCATACAGATTTCATATGAGTTATCAGAATATGATTCCCATTATGTACACTTACAGTAGTTACTCAGCTAAAACAAAAATCTAATAAGATTCTTATTTTTATTTTTATTTTTTGTTTTACAATCCAGAAGAGGCTTTTTTCTTCCAGGAAGGCACAAAATTTGCAAAGCTAAAAGATAAACCTCAGCAACAAAGTATCAATGTCATCAACAGTTTACCTTCCTCATCTGTGAAACTGGAATATCTAAAAAATAAATAGCATGTGTTTAAAAAAAAATGCTAATTTTGTAGATTTCAACACATGCTTTGGTTTAACACAGCAGTTGTTATGAATAACCATACAACAATGAAGACATTGCTTTCATGATAATATCTGCTTTTGTCTGTCCTGTTTGCTTCATAGTGAATATGATTTTGTATAAGGAACTTATGCTATAGCCCTAATTTTCTTTCAGCTGCTTGGTCTATATCAGCACTGTTGTCTGACATTACAGATGATCATAATAATCCAGGTTTTGCAGTGGGCTTTCCGTCAGTTCTCACTTTCACTCTTCTGTCCCAGTAAGTTAATGCACAATTCTTTTCTCTATTTTCAGTCCTCAGAAGGATCTCCTCTCTTCAGTGTGATTGTGACACTGTATTTGTGGAATAAATGCACAGGATAATAACATCTGGCAGTAACTGAAAAAAACACTTATACTACTGGTAAGTTACAGGGCAGCATAAACAAAGTAAGTTCTTCTGAATCTCTCTGGTTTCTACAAAACATGATGAGAGTTTATTTTATACCAGCAAAGAGCATTCTTTTCATAGCAACGTCATCGATCGGCATCTTAGAACAAAGACATGGGACACCCTTGTTCTGACCAGCTTAAAAAATAGGTATTTCATTGTTTACCTAATGATAGATAATACTAAATCCTATATCATACTTATGTAACCAAATAAATGAGGTTATTTAAGTCTATATCAAATATCTTTGTTCTGTTTATAAATATGCAGTATTTTATATACTGTTGCATGACAATACAAAAATATTTAGTGGCTAATGTATCCATCTGTTTGCTAATGATAAACCTGACACTTTTAGCACTACATCAGAAGGCAGGCTAATTAACGCTGATTTATTTGTTACACATCTATGACAAAGTTGTAAAATCAATATATGAATTACTTATTATTTTCTGATATTATAAAAATAGACAATCCAAATAACCTATTACTGCTACATGCTAGCTAAGAATATAAAGATTGATGGACATTCGACTTGACAAAGTCATTTATTGGACTCCTGTCATGTTTTGAAAAGCTATCCATGGGGATATGATACATTATCAGTTGTTTTCCATTTAATTTTTTGTGTCACCATAAATTAGGTATGCTAATTGCTGCTGCGTAATGAAAGATTAAATTAAAAGATGCGATCTTGACCTAATACACCATTCTTATTTGCATTAGTTTAATATTTAATTCCCTACTCTGTAAAAACTCATGGATGTGTTTAACTTTCTGTATTAGAGTAATATTTAATATAGAATAAAGGTAAGCATATAAATAAAACTCATCTAAGAGTGGTATCCTGAGATATTTAACAGACACCTTCCTGTATATCATAAGTGCTCTTCTGTTTTTACTTGAATATCAAATACAATTTGTCAAACATAACTGCATTTACAAACCAGTGAATGTGTTAATATATCTGGAAATAAGTTTTTAATCAAACTCTTTGCACATTCATAACTGATTTTTCCTGTAATCCAATAACATCTTGCACAATGAAATCTATTCCAGAGCTTGCAGACTTGGTTGTGAAAGTCTCTAAGTTAAGGACACTGTTAAGTCTCTTAAGTTAAGTTGCTCACTGGTCGGTCTTAAGTGCTGAAAAAACTTTTTAAAGTTTTAGCATAAAACTGTTGCATAAAAGTGAAACAGTGAAAAAAGTGTTCCATTTCTCTTCTTTAGGTTGACAGAATCCAAAATAATAGAAATCACTCTTTCTTCTGGCTTTTTCTACTAGAATGGTGTCCAGACAGACTGGACCTTAGCAATACTAGGTACCAGGCTTCAGAAACATTAAACTCTGTCCAAGCCAAAGCAGGTAGTTGTGATATGGTAGTGTCTCTGACATCTCATGTAAAACTTCACAGATTCTTATTTATCTAAGTGGTTGCTTCAGCCGAAACAGGTACTGTATTAGCTTTCCTGAAGAATCCTATTGCAGAACTTTTACATTTTTTTGTACTTTAACATCTGACTGTTATGCTACATGTGACATGGTTTAGAGATCTGACTGAGATTTTTAAATCTTTGTGCAGTTCCTCATCTGTGAATCTTAATTCTCAATTTGAGAATCAAAACTGCCAAGAGTTTCTTTAGCTGAGAGACAGACCCTTATTTCACTATTGCTTTGAATCTACTGTAACACTTAGCTTACTTAATTTTCTTTGTGTGTTTGGGGCTGCACAGAGCTCCTGCTGAGATTCTGATATGAGTGCAAAGCAAAGACGGCTCCTAAAAGAAATTAACAGCCCTCTTATTGCTAATTAAAAGCTCTTTGCTTTCTCTCCACATGGCCAGTGCAGCTGCTTCACATCCCCTCAATGTTTCGAAAACACATAAATTCAAAGACAATATTGTGAACAGCACCTGGCACTAGCTGCACCTGCCGTGATGAGACTATGTTTCATTCTGTCAGTAAATTAAAATTCTCCAGGGCTGAAAGGGATGCTTTTTTCCTCAATCAACCTCTTCCATTGTCCCCAGTGGTAAAGAGACAGTAGTTTTGCTTCCATTTTCGATACTAAATATATCATATTGTTGTTTGCTTCAGTGGTGCAGACACCTGCCTCCTGCTGTAAATGTTGTGTTCCACTTTTGAAAGATTTCCCTAGGGCTCCAGATTCAAGTATTGGCTTGTAACGATGGCTTAATACCATGTCAAAATCTCTTAAGGAAGATACAGCTTGTCAAGTCATCTCAGAATTGAACCTTCATCTAGTGAAATTCTGAAAATGTCCTTTGAGTGTCTGAAGCATAAGAAGACAAATAAAAGGCTAGCAAGTCATTTGTAAAGATAATAGCTAGCAGCATGCATTTTCCCTTTCCCACCCCCTGTTTCCATTAAATGTTGATAAAGAGGGAAGAGCAGATTGCAGGTCAGTGATCTTCGTTATTTATATTCAGGTCAAAGAAAGTTCCAAACTTTGGTGTTTTGGGCATGGAAACAAAAAGGAAGTAAAGGGGAAAAAAATCTCCATCAAACCGTGATAGATTCAGGTACTGACAGATTGATCCCAGAGTTTATTTTCAGAAAAAAGGGCAGATCACAGATATGTTTCAATATAAAGAGCTAATGGATAACAAAAGAATTTGGCTGCATTTGTTGTAGTACAGGAGTGATTTTTATCTATAATGATTGTATTAAAGTAGAACTACAATAGAAATTATTATACTGGTTTTTAATTTGTGATACTCTTGGCCATATAAAGAGTATCCAGCCATAGAAGTAATAGAACCTGGGATTCATTGGTCCTATTGCACTACTCCATGTTTCTCTTAGATTTTTTTTTTTCTCCTGCACTGTTAAAATGTTTATGAAGACATGTAAGAGATGCTGAATTGGAAGATACTGACTAGAGATTATTTATATTAAACAATGGAGTGTCTGAAATTTAACTTGATGAAGAATTGAGTGAGGCAAATGCCACTTGAAAATCAACGTGAGTTAATCAGAAAATTTCTGTTTGATGTGTAGAGTTGATAAAGATATACTGCACTTTCTTTTTTGTAAGGCATTTAACTTGATAACAACAATTTAATTAATAAATTTGAATAATAAAAGCTCATATAATATAAGCTAAATAAAGAACAGGCATCAGACAAGTCTCAGGTCATTCCAAATAGGATATAATTACTAAAAATATTTAAAACATCTACTAGTATCATGTCATAATCAATTTTTGCCTTCCTGTATGTCATCAATTATTTGTAAGAAAATAAGGAATCAGCAATGACAGCTAGAGCAGTAAGTAAAAGGCTGCTTGTTGGAAAATACCTGAATTGAAAAGTAGTCTGGGAATAAACAGCAATAACTATTATACAGTGATGAAATGTAAGTGACAAAGAATTAAGTTCTGTTTTCTGTATGGCAAGTCTATCTGTGTGGCATCTGAGATTTGGAGAAGGCAAGGCAGATAACAACAGTAACCATTCAAACATTAACTTTCACTGTTGTCCAGTAGACAAAAGAACACGAACATTTGCATAGCAAGAGAGGAATATAGTACATTGTGCTCTGACATACTGAGTTTACATACAGAGTAAGTGTTCCCTGTTCAAGATCTATAGAGAACTTAAATTTTGCAGAAAGATTTGCAAGTGAGGTGATTATAATATTTATACTACTGATGGGAAAAAAAACAGAAGGGTGGTAGGTTTATCTGTTTGACAGATGAAGATTTGATAGAATGTAAGTTCTGGAATATAAAGATTAATATATTCAAGTTAGTCACAAAATTTGTGTTTAAAGAATGAAGTTATTCTGTCCCGGGTAGATAAACAACTTTCATGGCAGATCAATCAACAAGCACGTTTAAAAGACAACAAGACCATACAAAGTCCTGATGAGAAAGAGGATTATATTTAAGACTAGATAAAATTCAAAGGAGTTCTATGGCTTCCTTTTTTGAAACTTAGTTAAATGTTTACAATAACAGAAAGTGCAATCTAGTCACCCATCAAGAATTCTTTTTAGATGTTCCATTTTATACATTCATAATCACAAGGGGTTTTTTTAAATATTATTCTAAAAAAGGTATGTGGAGGAAAACACTAGTTTCCATGCTTCATGAATATTGTAACAACATATCACAGGTGACCTTGTACAACCATTTGTGAAGCTCAACAAGTTGGACCAAAAAAAGATGGCAGTTCATCTAGCTTGTAAGTGTTGCTGAGGTTAAGTCAGCCTGCTGTCACCCTGTGGTAGCTGATTCCCTTCTGAAGGGAGCTGAAGGCCTGATATACAGGCCAGAAGCATTTAGAGAATTCTGCTTTCTAACACAGGCTCAGGTTAAATGTGTTACCTGTCCTGATACAGCCCTTGGATTATTATATGTTATTGATTTTTCAGGTAGGCAGCAATGAAGTTGAAACAAGAAATCCAAGTGCAATCAAGATAGATTTCAGAGCCTTGGGATGACTGATTATACAATCAGGAACACAAGTCATATTCTCTTTTATTCCTCCAGCTGCAGGGTATAATGAAGGAAGAAACAGGAAGACCCAAAGATATGGTCCTGATGCCACTATCAAAACTTCTGGCTTTTGATTATGAGTCAGTTCGCACAATACCAAGGTACGAGAGCACTAGAAGGCAGTGGACAGTGGGGTGGTGCAGTCTCCTCCTCTGGCAGTATTTAAGTAGGATATGATCCTGTCTAACGTGCTCTAGGTGGTTGTGAGTTAGTGGAAAGGGTTGTCAGTAGAAGTTGTTAAGTCACTGAAAAATGTTCAAGACTAGGCTGAACAGGGTTTTAAGCAAGTTGGTCTAGTGGGAGGTGATGAATTATTTAAGGTATTAATGCTAAATAGTTAATGCCCATGATGATTTTTACTCCAGCACAATATTTAACTAATCAAGACCAAGTTCTATAAACTTCCACATGCATAGGAAATAATTTATCATGTAGAGAGAAGTTAACCCCTCTTCAGATGTTTGTATCTGTATTTGATGCTATTGCATTTACATAAAGGTCTTCACAATGAAATTAATTGTGTAAATTATTCTTTTTAGGGAACTTTGCTAGAGGAGAATGAAACAATGCATGAGACTCTAGAATTTTGCAAGAGTTTTTAGCCCTGGGGATTGGTTGTCTGCATTACTGTTCCTTATAACTTCTAGTTATTGCTACAAAAAAAAAAGTTGACAATTTCAAAATATAAAAATCATACACATTTTTGTAAGCTAATGAGACAGTCACTGAAGTCCCAAGAAACACTGCTAAATCTGTCATAAACCTCCTTAAGTAAAAGGTTGATAGAAATCACCCCAAAATATTTAATACATCGAGTCTTCTTTGTTTGCTTGCATGCTTTCAAGTTTTGCTTTGCTCAAACACTATTTATACTACAGTACGTTAAAGGTTGACTGAATAGACAAACAGGGAAGATCAACTATCAAGGTTAAAAATGTGATAAGCCATGACTTTTTATAGTTAAGGAGAAATCACTTCAATTGAAAGAGAATGTATTGTGCTATACACAATATAAATTAAATTTATTTGCCATTACAAAACTTCAATTCTTTTATAACACTATCTTCTACAGTAGATGGAAATTTGACTCTGAAAAAGCATTAAAATATTTCAGTACATTCAACGTAGTGAGTTATGCTTATGAATGTTAATCTTGTACTTTAACCAAGTAAAGTATACAAACTTCATGCAAGATCCTCAATATTGTACTTACTGAAGATGAAGTGAAATCTATCTTGTGTTATTAATTGCTATTCTACATTGCTTCATATTGCATCCTAAATGCATATTTGTGTTATCATACTGTATATTGAACTCTTCTGAATACAAAATAAGTAAGCAGAATTCCCCTAATCATGTTTGTGAGGGCTATCTATTCTGGGAACTGATTCACCTCATAATTATAAACATTGTCTAATGTTTATTTATTTAATATGATATTTAGAATTCTCATTTTTCTGGCAAAGGTAAATAAGTAAAGAAAGAGGTATTTTTGTTCTTTGTATTTTTCTGGGATGCACACTATATGTTTAGTAATTTCTATATACAATTTCTGTATCCTAAAGTAAAATGAATGGGTGACATACAACTGTTTAGTGGAAAAACAATGGTACAGCTATAATAAATGTTGGTTGAAAAATAGCAATCAATAGTATAAAGCAACTATTTACTAAAAAAAGCTAAAGTTTGCATTGAACTTCTTTAGGTTTAGGAAGCCAAAACACAATAACTTGTCATTTCCAGAGAACGTTGTAGTATGATAAATTGTCAAGAAAAAAAGCACCTTGATCATCACCACTGTCTGCCAAGGACATAGTTTATCAGTGTCACCACTATAATCACAGAGTGACTAAAGAAATTATACTCACACTTGTTCTTAGAAAACTCCTATATGATGGCAAATAATCAAGGCTCCTCTTGAGGGTCATCCAGAAAATATTATAAAAGATTCTAAATTAAATGTCTCATATTACAATCATGTCTTCCATTTGTCCTTGCTTACCTTTCTCTTTTTGATAGCTTTCTTCTAATAAAACCCAAAGTTTGCCTTAGAATATGAATCTTTGTATGTATATGTTCTTCCCTTCTTCCCTTATCTGTTTTGGGATACGTAACTCCAAGGAAACTTTAGGTAATATTAGTAACTATATACCAAGTTATTCTTAAGACTACTGCAGTGAAGAGTAAGTACTCAAATACCTAGCTCACATAAAACCACTCAAATTTAGGCCCAAAGATAGGAATTTAATGCTGTATAATAAAGTAAATACCTGCAGTGGGCTGAAATATATGACACAGAATTTAAGGGACAATTTTGCTGTCAGAATGACAGCTGAAGAACAGACACGATACCTAACAATGCCTAATATTAATTCAGACATTTAAGAAAATTTTAAATTTTACAGTAGTGGATTAGAGGTTCAATTTGATTGTATACACATTGATGCCTTTTGAGGTGACAAGGAATGTTGTCTTACCTCCTGCTGTCATCACAGAAAGTACTGGATCTCCAGAATGTCCTTTGTTATATATATTAGTTAGTGTGTAGCATCTCATGTGACACTAGGCATCAAGATATTGACCTAAAACCTCCCAGTATAAATACTCTGATATGATGTGGCGTGATATTACTCAAAAACAATTCAAGTTTTGTGATCTAAAGAGGACTGTTTATGTGTTTCTTTTCCTTTTTTTCATTTATACAAAATTATTCTCCACTTTCAGTTCATATAAAAAAAAGAGATATCAATATTAGAAAAGATAGTAGAATAGAGAAGGAAAAAGACTGCTCATCCAAATGATTCTTCCTTATCTAGTTTGTCTCTTCTCTGAATTTTATCTAGTGTGATACTGTACTACACAAGACCTTCTAGCCCACTTGGTACTACTAGTCACAGTTCTTTAAGTAATACCACTATGAATTTTTGAATTCCTCTGTAATTGTTTTGTATCTAAAGTGATTTCAAAAACCTAGTGTTTGATTGAATTTTATATATATAATAACTTGTTTTCAAATTTAAAATTATTGTTAGGGTTCCTAGAGGACAAAATTAGTACAAAATAATTAATGTCTTTATTTAGTTTTGCTCAGTAAAATGTCTCGCAAAAGGGCTGTAATGTTGGATGTTTTGAGGTTGGGGTCAACAGGACAGTAGTAAGTACCATAACATATTTCTCACTATGAAAAACAAGTTAGGGGGAACTAACTTGTTGTCTGTGGGAGAGCATCTAGTTTGAAAGTCCTTTGAGTGTCCCTCCATTCTTCTTCTTTGGAAGGACGAGCTTTTCCATTACATCCTTTGTCACTTTTCTTTTTGAATGTGTTGGTATATGATATATGTCTTGTTCATAGAAGAGAACAAAACAGCTTACTCAGATGAATTTGGTATTAAAAGGTTAATAAAACTTCGCTGCCTTCTGTAGATGTTTCCTTTTATTAATTGTTGTAAGCTTCACTCACTAAAATTGATTGGTTACTTATGAATACAATGAAAATTACAAGGTCATCTTGAAATTAATTTGTAATTTAACATTCAGCATGGAAACTATGTCTATTTTCTGAGTATGAAGAATATAATGTAATATAATATGCAGTTGTGTTTTAATAGCTGCTGATTGCCATGAGCAATAACTAAAAGATTATAAGAAACTATATCTAGAAGAAGTATTCATAAGTCAAATCAAGGTGGAAACAGTATGACACTGATTTTCAGCAAGTGACCTAGTGGTTGTGGATCTCAGTATAGATGAATTACAGAGGTGGTTTGGACACACTTTAATTACGTGATTGATATGGTCTTCAAAAGGAGTCTCAGAATTTACAATGACTCCAGGGTCATAAACATTATACAGGAGATAAAGAGAACAAAATAAAACCTCTGCAGATTAGACCTGAGGCCTTTCACATTAGTAAGATAATCAATAGCAGTCTTGCAAAATCAGCACAAGAGCAAAAGCACAAAAAAACTTCACTTGCTCTACAGAGAGGAGGATCCTGTAAAACTCAGATCTTGGAAAATAAAATTAAAACATTGTAACTAGAAAAAAAAAATGAAACAACAAACAAAACATTGAAGTATTCTTTTCTAAAGTCTGATTTGTTTTGTTCTGTCCGGTACTCCTCATATTGCTTTCCAATTCTACCTTGCTCCAGCACTAAAGAGGAAATTTCCCCTCTGGAAGCTTTTTATCTGTTATGAACAACATCAGAACTCCTTTTGGTATTTTTCCTCTGAGGGTAAGAACTATATAAAATAAAGATCGGCTTTTTTTCCACTCTGACTGCATTAGTGCACTTGAGGGGAAATTTGTCTTTATAAAAGTTTTTATGACATTACAGTACAATGTAATATGGTAACACTCAATACCTTTCATTTGGTTTTATTGCCTTTACTTTTGCATTGTATTTATATATTCTTCATGAAGTTATGGTCAGACATAAAAACATAATTGCTGTCCCTGAATTTGCTTTCCCAGAAAATAATTGAAAAATGTGAAATTTCAAAAATTTGTGGGTTTTTTTCCCTATCCTTCTTTCCTCTCTGGCCTGATTTTCTTCTCTAAATGTCATTCTTTTCCGAGACCTGTAATTCCAAATTAAAAGTTAAAGTACATGCAGAGAGTAAAGAAATTATTATAAGCAATAGTGATAGTATAAGAACAACAGTGAACTGCCATTTCATTTCAGAAGACATAAGAAATTTTTCAATGTTCTGTTCACAAAGATACTAACTGTGTGTTATGCAGATGAAAGAAAAACTGAAGTAAAAAGCATTTTTAGGACAAAAACTATTAACATATTACTTTTTTATTTCCATTAATAAATAATTAATGGTATATTGTCATTGTTGTATGTCAGTAAACTGCAAGCAGCTTTTAGAACTCTGAACATTTGTTAATTATATCTTGAAATATGATATATTTATTACCGGAGTACAATATTTGTATTTGCACTCAAGAGGTCTACTGTTATAAATAGAAAAATCTCCATACTGCAGTTTAGCATGACTCTCTAAAATCCTAGGTAGCTTTTTTATACAAATTACTGTGGGTTTTCAGTTCAGACTTATATTATCACATAATTGAATGTATAACTGTCAAACATTGCTGGTGCCTCTAGTTCTTTTCTTCTTAATGTTCATCTCTTTGTTTTGTATGCAGATATTTCTTCGCCTTACAGATTTATTATCATACCACTGTTGTCATTTCTTTCTGACAGCAGTGATTGAACAGTCAAAAGATAATTTTTTTTTTGCAGTGAATTCTGTGATGATAACCACAACCATCTATATGACTAGAAAATACTGAAATGCATGATATCAAATAATCACTCAAGGTGCAATACACTAATCTGGAAACATCACAGGTGGAGTTATGTTCATAGTTGTTCCTGAAGAGCAGCTGTCAATTTTGAGTACTATCTCTTGATAGCATTTGAGATACAATGGTGGTGGTGGTGCTGATAGTAGAATTGAAAGTGAAGTTTGGTTTGTCCCTTTATTTTCTGACTGTTGCTTCAAGTAAATGTTTTTTTCAGCTATCTTTTTTCTTGCAAAATGAAACTACCAAGAAGGAATAAAACACTGATTTCTAAATTATATTATCAAATGGAAGAAATCAGGAGTGGACACACAGTTCTGAAATTAAGAGTTAACTGATATAAATTGTGTAAGTACTTCTGGGAAAATCTCCTTTGAGGTCTTCTATGTTTTTTGGCTGCAAAGTACTATTTTTTTTTCTGAAGACTTCTTGGCAGTCTGGCATTTACACCACACAGAGATAACAGATTGCTAAGCAGTACAAATTGTAGAACAGCTAAACACAAATTTTGCATAGCTTCCAAAGAACAAAGCAGTTTTTAGTGACTTGACTTTATTAACTTTTCTGCTATTTAGCTAGGGCATCTCTAATATTGATCTTCTATTGTTTAAATATATTTTCAGATAGAGTTTCATGTTTCTTAGATTTAGAGCATGGGAACATTACTTAAAGAAATTTATGTAGGCTCTGGCTTTCATGTGCAGTCTGACAGCCTTGAAAACTGAGTTTCAGATCTATCTCCCAGGCACTGGTTTAAAATTCTGTTCTATAAAGAGATAATTCTGGATGATTTTTAAGGTAGAAGCTTTGTTAGTCTGATGAAATGTGCCTATCGGAAAAATTCAGCCATAAAAAGTTACATGGTTCCTTGACTAATTCCAGTGATAGTTGAGAAAATTGAACATATTTTTTCCTTCCAATGCAGACTGTAATAACTGAAGAAATTAGTCAGTGAATTAGACATTTCAGAAGTGGAAATTCTAGTGATTTAGAAGAAAGAAAAATTAGAAGAATATTCAATCCTACTGCCAACAGAACTATTTTTAGATAAAAGTTCTGCTTGCTCATGGCTCTCATTGACTTAATATGAATACAGAGTTAGTCTTTGATCTGATTCTCATTCAGATGCAAAACTGCCTGGATTTTTCTTTTCCTAGACTTTTCTCATTAGATTTTCTTTTCTGCCATTAAAAGCACAAAAATTAGAAGGAAGAGAAAAAAAGTGCAAGATACCATCTGCCACTCAGTATACTCCAAGTCATCAGCTATGCCAAAGAGTTCATGGTGGACTATTATAACAGTCTTTGGGAAGTGTAATTACAAGGATATACATGACTTTCTTTAGCAGTGGAGATCCCATCCTTGGACATATCCTGAAATAAAGTTAAAGCAGCAAAAATATAAATATTTTAATCACTCCTGTTTGCAAAAATTCTTTGGTTATGTATTAACTTTCAACAGCACTGCCAGTAAATTGACCAGACAAGAGGTTGTCATCCTTAGGTTCTGTTCTTTTCTCTAATTCTAATAGTCAAAAGTGTAAGCCATTTTGAATTTCTAATACAACATGAAGGATGCCTTCAGTTCAGAAAATGTCTTTCACTACATCTCTAGAAATAGCCATGAGGATTATAATCATCCGTGAGAATATTGTTCTTCTCCTTCAAATATACCAGTGATCCTTTATGGACAATTAATGAATAAATAAACAAGAAATAAAATAACTAAAATTAAAAACTATTTATTCCAAATAATAATATAACAAGATTTTTCCTTCTAAGTTAATCTGGATAATCACTAATTTAAACACTTCTACGTATTTATTTTTTTTTTTCAGTTTTGATAGTCTCATTGACAGAAAAGCTCCAAAAAATACAGATAAATCATCATTCCACTCAAGTAAAAAAAGCTATGTAAAAATGTTAAAGTAACATTTCATCAAACAATCAGGATTTCATTTAGGTTAGACCAAAGAAGAAAGGACAGTGTTTTATATTCACAGCATTGGCTAACATATATACTCATATTTTTCCTTGACAAAGGACTGAGGGTTTTTTGAGGAAAAACATTTACTTGGCCTTGCTAATGCCTTTGCTAGTTTTAACAAATTTCCTTTCTGAATGATAAATGCTGATATAAAGCACTGGATAGTCTTGCTGTTGACATAAAACAAAGGTATCCCATTGACCAGGAAGAAGTTTGAATTTGTACCATTATTTTAAGAGACATGTTCACATCAACCAATACATGACAAATAAGGAAAGATTTAAAAAGGAAAAAAATACAAAATTCCTCCCAGTATGATATGCTGCATATTCTCCTTGGGAGATATAAACCATATGCCAAGCTGTGAAAAACATTCTTTGAGCAGCAACATCTAGCTATTTTGCAAGTTCCAGCGGGAGTATTGCTGGCAGACTCTAAATTGCCCCTAAGGCTGTCATATGTTAAACAATCTTACAGGTTGTTTTATGCTTTTAGATGCTATAGGCATGATTCTGATCCTGTTTGTATTGGGTTTTTTCTTGATATAGTTTCATGATATACAATGGAAGTTCTGCTTTATAACAAAGGTGATTCTGGCCTTGAGTTTAACTGTCTTTTCTTCAGAGGTATACAGCTTTCACTTTATTAGAAATCTAACTCCCAAATTTATTTTAATGTCTTACACATCCCATTTTAACCTTTTAACATTTTCTCTCATTCCTATAATTTACTGTGTCTTCTTTTTCTTATTCATGTCCACTTTTCAACCATTTTGGAAAAAGGAGTACAAAAAAATATTAACTTCTTGTTTTAAAGGGAAGCTGCAATTTTTTTCACAGCAGATAAGTGCACATTACTTCATTTTCTGATATGACAGATTATGTCCATTCATCATTGTCAGTACAAACAATTGTTCTGATTCTTCCTGTAATTTGCAATAACATTGCTATTTAATTGAATTCATAGTTGCCTTATACTGAGACACAGGCTGTACATTTAAAAACAGTATCCTGATGATGATCTCACACAGTAATTTTAGTATTATGAATTTAATTTTTTGTGGTTAAGAGCAATGATTCACACTCACATTCATATATCCAATAAAGCCATGTTCTTTTCTGGTTCAGAGTCAGTGAACTGCTAAGTAAACCCACTTCTGTCCAAGCCTACCACTCATCACATTTTGCTAGTAGGCACTTGCATGCAACTTAGATTAATAGTATTTGCATACAAAGAGAGGGGCTTTGTGATTAACTGCCAATCTAGCTGACATGTCGTCATGTTCTTACCTTGATATTCAAATCAATTGTGTAGAGTTTAGCAGATATTTACGACCAAGTATAGTTGAGATTTTTTAAAAAAATATAATTCTGACTTTTCTATTTTCGCAATATTCCATTTGCAGTATTGGGCTCCATACAAAAGACTGTACATAACAACTAGGGTGCACAGGTCACTTGCCTGCATTAATGCATCCTTTCTCCTCAAGTTGACAGAAGAAAAAAAACAGCTATGTTTTTGAGTTCTCCAACTGCAAGAATAGAATGCATTTGACAAGTCACAAAATATCAGTGTTTGCCTGTATTATTGTCTGCCATCTTTTTTTCTGTTTTAACCATTATTATAGTGTTAGTGGACTATATTGTCATAACTTTCACCTGTCAACAATAACATGATAAACTATTTCCTTGTATCTGCAAATCGGCTTATGGCCTGCTTTGACTGATTATGCCAAAGCTATGATATCAGGGTTGGTATTTCCTGTCAAAACTAATGAGGGGACAATTCATATCAACATATTGCTCTTTTGTTTCAGTGTAAGAACACGTATAAGAACTCAGATTTCTGTTTTTAAGTCCTCCTCCTGATCGTTGTGACGAGCATACGTCCCATAATTCTCCCTACACATTTTTAAAGGGTAGCAATGACAAAAATATTGTTTTTCTTACTGGACTAATTTTATGTACTGTGGAAACTAGTCACTATGCTCTTACAGAGGTGAGTACCTGAAGCTCCAGAGACCTTTAATTATGTCTTGTTTTCTTTGTTTTATGATGCCGTATGTCCTCCCTTCTGTCTCTCTGTAAAAACATGTTTACCCCTCAGTGCTTACATGCCTCACCAGTACTAATTCCTCTGCTGACCAGTTTCCTAATTCTCAATACTCTAATACTAAACTTTTGTAGAAATTAAGGCCGTTTGAATCATCAGTAGCAATTAGGACTGTTTTATAATACATATTTTTACATGTAAATTAACCAGTTGGTTTGTTGTTTTCTCTTTGGGGATTAATCACTTGTGGTTTTTTTCCTGTGAAACAAGAACTGATGCTAACCTGGTCATGTTGTTGTCTTGACTTCAGTTTTAACCAGAGGAATTTCTTCTGCTCTTTTTATTCCCTATCCAGGAGAATTCAATTAGGCTCAGGTAATACATCTGGGTTCCGAAGTCCAAACACCAATTTAAGAAGTGCTGCCAAATAGCCATAATAATCAAAGCCACTTAAAACAGCAATCTGCAAGCCAGCATGGTGGCTCTGAAGATTATTACTCCAGTCTGTTAGACAATCTGTTCATGAGGACTTTGGTTTAAGCCCTGGCATCACTCATTTGTCTGCACTTTGCTCTTGATACTGAGCCATGAGTTCCTGACTGCTGCTCCAGAGGGGAATGGGAAGTAGACAAAATAGGACTTTTATAGATGTTTTAATTGAACTAGAGGGGGGCAAAACAAATCAAAACAAATCCCAGATACTTTTAAGAATACAAAACATAAGAAAATATCCAGAAAAGAGGAGAGAAAAATCTTTTCTGAAAAAAAAAAAAATTACTTATCTTAAAGCATTTTTTCCAAAGTAGAAAATAAAGCTCGTTTAACTGACTCTTGCAATATTCCTATCAGGCATAGGAGGGTTAATTTCAACTAATTTTTCATCAAAAGTTCTAGACAGAAAAAATCAACTGAATAGAAATCAAACATTTTTGTTCAAACCTCTAGGACACATTACCCTGTTCACATGGATACTGAGTAAGATTAATTTATCTATCAAAAGTGATGACTTAGAGACAACAATTTTTGAGGTAACCCATAGCACAGGAGCTGTGAGGATTTGCTGAGAAATTTATTCATTGTGTATGTGCCCTGTGTGTATTTACTGACCTGGTCATGGCATATGCATTCTACATATGCACATATAAATAAATACATATGTTTATATATGTGCAAAAAAGCATATATGCAGACACATGCACATATATGAGAGTATAGACACATGTAGAAATCATAGAATCATAGAATAGTTCAGGTTGGAAGCGACCTTAAAGATCATCTAGTTCCAATCCCCCAGCCCTAGGCAGGGACATATCCCACTAGACCAGGTTGCTCAGTGCCTTGTACATCCTGGCCTTAAACACCTCCAGAGAGGGGGCATCCACAACCTCTCTGGGAGACCTGTTCCAGTATCCCACCACCCTAACTGTAAAGAAGTGCTTTCTTATATCCAACCTAAATGTACCCTCTTCCAATTTACATCTGTTATTCCTAGTTCTGCCATCATATATCCTATTAAAAAGTCTTACCCTGGCCTTTCCATGGGCCCTCTTCAGGTATCNAGCTCAATGTCCTTCTTATGTTAAGGTCTTCAGAACGGGACACAATACTCCTGGCAGAGCCTCACTGGAGCTGAGTAGAAGGGCAAAATCACCTCTCTTGACCTGCTGGTCACACTTTTCTTGGTGCAATCCAGGATTTGGTTGGCCTTCTGGGCTGCAAGTGCACACTGACAGCTCATGTTGAGTTTTTCATCCTCTGACACCCCCAAATCCTTCTCTTCAGGACTGCACTCTAGCCACTCTTCACCCAGCCTGTATCTGTGCTTGAGATTGCCCTGACCCAGATGCAGGACCGTGCATTTGACCTTGTTTAACTTCATGAGGTTGGCTTGGGCCCACTTCTCTAGCCTGTTGAGGTCCCTCTGGATGGCATCTCTTCCTTCAGATGTATCAACTGCACCACACAGCTAGGTGTCATCTGCAAAGTTGCTGAGGCTGCACTCAATCCCACTGTCCACACCTCCAATAAATACTTTAAGTAGCACTGGTCCCAGTACTGATCCCTGAAGAACACCACTCGTCTCTGGTTTCAACTTGGACAATGAACTATTCACAGCAACTCTCTGAGTGCAACCATTCAACCAGCTCAGCCTTACCACAGAACAGGCCCTCATGAGACCTCATGAATGCTGAAATATGGCACAGACTCTAAACTCTTAGACATTTGGACTAACAATTGCAGCTTACTCTTGTTTTTTTCCCTGCCGGCATTTAGCAGGCTTCATCAGCTGAACTAGAAATGTTATTCTTGTCAAGTGTGAACTGATACAATATAATCTGTGTTCAATCATGGAACATTGTTTTTGTTACAGTAGCTACCCATTCAGATTTAAATTTATACCATATCTTAGTCACTTTCATGATTGCAACATTAAGATTTCAGCTTATTTGTTCACTGAAAAAAATTTTTATGAGGTAGTCAAAGAGTCAGAAATAAACAAGTTTAATTATTACCAGAAGTTCATGTATAAATCCAGCGTACTCATAGTAGGGAAAATAAGGGTTAACCTAGGAAGGATCTCAGGCCATTTTGCCAGTGGATGGAGATTTCTCAGACTTCATGTCAGTGTTTTGCATCATTAGATGAAGGGTACACGAGGGATTTCCATTTAGTCTTCACCTTTTTATTATTGACTCTCACAGCTCTCAGTACGGCAGTCCATGTAAAGAAACAATCAATTTGATTTCAAGTATTGTGCTGTACCTGAACAGTACTGAAGAAACTTAATAGAATGTTCCTGATGAAAGCAGGGCTATGACATTCCCTCATACATACTTTCTCTCTCAGATAAACATAGCCTCTTATGTTTGTCTCTCAGTTTAATCATCTTGCCATCACAGTACTGCAAAACTAACCTTTAATTTCCTGGCATCTTACCTTTTTTCTTCCTTATAAATTGTAATGTGATAGATGCCAGAATGGTTTTCATAGCATCAGTAGCTATGTCTATACCAGAAATTTCCTACATTTTTCATTGGAAAATATTACCCCTGTCATTATCTTTATGTTTCTACATTCCTTACTTTTTTGAATACTACCTGGTTTCTGTTAACTAACAAACCTTGCTCAAGAATAATGTGTTTTAGCCACAAAAGTTTCAAAGAAGCACTGTACCAGTGAAACAGTAGAGCAATACTATGTTCTGTACCCAGGAGCATTCCCTGACACTATTGAATTTATTAATATTTTTAAAATAATTTATCAAGAAACTTTAAAAAAGTAAATTTTCTAAAATCAATTAGGTGTATTGTTTGACTCAAAAGTCACTAAAATTATTCTTAGAAGCACTTACAAGTTGACATACTACCTGCATAGTTTCTCAAGAGTTACGTCAAAAATTAAGATGGGGGAGTACTTCCCTACCCCAGGTGTAGATTACTTCTCTTATAGAGAGACCTTCCATTAAAACAAGACCTGAGAATACTCCTTTACTTGGTAGGAAACTACCAACTGAATAAGTACTGTAATTGTCTCAGTTCCAATTCCAGGTTCAACCTGTAAGCATGAACAACTTGTTTGTAGATTTGAGACCAGGGGAAATCAAAGCTGTTCACTCTGCTGGTCAGTTATAAGTTAGCACTTCTTTCTGCTAACTTCTTCTTGATAGATATCTTCTGCAAATAAGTTTGTAAAGCACTGAATGAATTTAGTCTCCTTAGTCAGTGTGAGGTTTAGCTTTAATCTTTTTTAAAAAAGAAATAAAGACATATAGATATTTAATATCAAGATACTATTAAGAAAGCAGAAGAAAATGGAACATCAAGAGGCTAAATATTTGAAGAAACAAAACCAAAACTCATACCAAACCAAAAATACAGCTCCAGTCACTGGAAAATATGTATTTCATGCTCTTTAAAATTTCATGCTCATTTGGAATTAGGACTAGACAACAGAAAGATGAAAAAGTACAAGTTCAAGAACAGTTCTGAAAAAATTCAACATACTAGGAAGCAGATGTAAGCTAAAAATAAAACCACTTTGTTTGAGCAAGGATGTTTGTAGCACTGCAGAAAAACGGCAGTTGTTGTGTTTGCCCTGCAGCAGCCTCCTCATAATGACACTGGATACCTGCCAGTCTGTAATTACTCTTACACCAATAACTTTAAATTGTTACTACCTCCAACCTAATGTCTTATTCTAATGTCTCAAAGGCTACTTCAAGTGACCATCTTATCAGAATGACGTAAATCTGATAATATAGTGTGCATCAACATTGCAATGGCCTAGAGGGCTCCTAGGGAGTTAAGTAAGAGCTTTTTCTTTGTAAAGTGCAAGTAACCCATTTCATTATGAATTTACTTGTGTCCCTACGTAGAAATATATGTACTGGCATAGGTTTATTTTGGATGTTTCTGTTACATACTTAAACAAAGAAAATAACAACATTGTTAAATTACACTTAACACCATCGAAAATAAGATAATGTGCATACTTGTATGTTTATGTGAATGCCAAGAGATAAATAAGGGATGAAGCAATTTCAAAGTACATGTATACAGTTACTATGTATTACATACATTTCAGATGGTAAAGTGAGATGACTCTCTGTTGGTCATTATCTATTCAGCTTATAATACCTAAATACATTATATGCACATACAGTAAGGGACATTCTTAGCCTTGAAGTGTTTCTAGCTTAAACAGTTATATCAAGAGAAACATAAAAGTTGGTGCAATTCACAATATTCCACTGTGATTACAAAGCTGAGCGAATATTTTTCGAAGTGAAAGGCTGAGAAAATACGATTGATTTGCTCGGCATAATGAACTTATGAAATCACACAAACATATATAGTTTATGTGAACAGTTATTTTGCTAGTTTGCCTAACTATAGTGATATTAGTAATATCATTATACCACTGAAGTGGGATTCAGTATCATGATTTCAAGAATAAAATTATTGTCCTCAGAATTCCATGTTACATAATAAGAACTGCTAACCCTTATTTAACATTATTTGAGCTTTTTTCCCTATTTTTTATATAAAATATGAACAACAAATGTACAGGATTTTCAATTTTAGTCAATATTTTCAGTATTTTCTGTTCTGTAAGATAGTGTATATTAGCTATACAGTAGCTAAGGTTCTTGAGAATAAGAAATTTCTTATTCTCAAGAGCACTTGTTTAATAAATCAATTGAGAGCTACTGATGCAATAGGGTAGGATTACTTAGCAGCTAATATTTAGCTGACTGATAGAAGTAGTCACACAAACAGGCTGACAAATGTAGTCCTCATCTGCCCTTTGCTGAAGATATGCTACAAGAAACATGCTGGAACTGTTCTTGGATTAGCACATCATGTTATTAAAGATATTTGCTTCCTAAAAATATAAAAGCATCACACTTGAAAATACTTCTGTGTGAGACTATCTGCTTCATAAATGAACTTGAGGGTTTCTGTCATGCAAATTCCTAAAATAATTCTATGTATTAAAAATGTCTATTCAATACAAACTGATCTGAATTTTTGAGCTATAAACTCTTTCATTTGATAGATCACTGGCTTCATTCTAAACAAACTGAATGTTAAATTCAGATTAGTTAGTTACTTGTCACAAGATGGTATAATGAAATAGTAAAAAATAAAAGGAATAATTGCATCATGCTGTTAATTCTGCAACTTTTTTCTTGCATGTTCTCTTGCAAGGAGATATTTTCTCCTTGATAATAATAATAAAATCACTACAGAAAACAGTACCACCTCAATTAGCTTCCATTGTGAAAGAGGATCACTCACTTGGAGCTTGCATTGTTGCATTTAACAAGAAGCCAAGATAATACTGACAGTTCCCACAATTCTGTAATTTTTTATCAGTAATGTTTCATCCTTGCAACGCACAGAAATGGAAACATAAATTTTTGTATTGGTACAGATTGAACTAATTAAGAAATGTCTTCATTACCTTAGTTACTTTCTTTAAATAGAACAGCTATTAGTATTTCCATCTGTCACAATAGATCCTGCAGAATCTTGATATCATGTTACAAAATGCGTTTGTAGAATGCTGTCCTTGCAACAATCTGTAAAAGCAGTATAACTCCGCTGAAGAAAGTTATACGTCTCCTTAGGATAATCTGATGGAGAAGCAACTATTTTATACTGAGATAATGAATATTGACCTAGTTGGCTCTTAGTTCCTTATCTGCAAACATCTGGACTGAATCTATTCCTTCAAGACTACACACAAAGGAAGAAAAATTTGTCTGTTGCTCACTTTTGAAGACCTATAAATGCAGTGAAAGAATAGCCAACATATTAGCCACAGTTTTGAATCCTCATTTTTTTCTCACGATTCTTAAAATTCAGAGTCTTGTCATAGCTCAACTACACTTTAATAGAGTAACATTGTCTGGATTACAAAACACAAATTCATTTTCTGTGTTTCTACGCTGTTTGAGTATCAATCTCAATATTATTTTCTATTTTCACTTATATACCAATATACAATAAAAACAATAAAACCAAAAAACTAGCTTACAACAAGTGTAGTGGTATGTTCTGCCTGTATCTTGAACCATATGAGGCCCCGAGCTTAGATTTCAAAGGGTAAATACTGTATGTAAAACTGATTGCTGTGCTGTGGTACTGCTAAACCACAATGGGGACATGATGAAGATTTTCAGTAGCTCTTTTACCTAGTGATTTCTGAAGGTGACTTACTTGATCTTAACAGCTTTCTTAAAGAAATAACCTCTCCATAAACATTAAAAATAAATAAACAAACAAACAAACCTGATACTGTTCTAAGCCAAAAATGAATTAACAGTGACATCCAGTGGCCAGGTAAACAAACTATAAATCACTCTAATACTCCCTGTGGTAGGTGTTGAGACTTGCTAGCTGAAGGATGAGGTTCTCCATGTATTTATCATTATCTAAATGCCATTCTGTTCCTAGTTTTAGCAACATGACATTGATTGGTCCTAAGATCATTGTGTGATATGTTCAGCACTATTTATTTTTTGCTAGCTTGCTTTTGGTGACCTCCCAGATAGACTATTAGTATTTTAGAAATTACAAAATTGAGGCCAACATTCAATAGAGAGCATTTATTCATCAGTAATTAATGCATAAACTAAATCTATTAGACTAAAAGGAGTGGAGGGAAAAGGGAATTACTACATTCTTTTCTTTAATCACATTAGACCTGCCCAAAAGAAGGGGTTTCCAATATGAGGAAAAATAGATTTTTGTATTGAATCAGATAATATCGAATAACTTTTTGGCATTTTCGATGGATTGAAATTCATAAATCTCTACAAATGTTATTTCTGAACTGATTTATTCTCTGAGATGTGCACTAAGATATGCACAGATTTCACTATGCAGCTGAAGATTCTGGTCTGATACTGCAGTAGTAACTAAAGCTTCCAGACACTGCTATTACCTCTCCAACTGCAGCAAGTTACTTCTCCCTGCCCTGACATAGTGCATGAACTGGAAGCCTGCAAAAGTAGATGCTAACCTTGCAAAAACTGTAGTATGAATTTGTTTTAATGTGAAGGTGGCAGAAGGAGGCAGAAGCACTGTCTCTAGGCATTCCAAACAGTTCAAAGAAGATGTGAGGAAGCTATTCCCTAAAGCCAAGAAAATTCATCAAACACAGCATGTTTCAGACAAAAGAATTTGGAATTCAATCCATATGCAATCATGTCCATATAAAACTAGAAGTATGTCTTTTTAAAAAACAAGTGATGGAAAGTTAAAAGCTGTAGATACAAAGTACAGTGTATCTTTGCTTTATGCATTGTATCTGGTTTATGTAGTAAAGTTTTGATAGCAAGAGAGCATGCAGTGGTGGTTTTAGTGATAAGATACCCAAAGCTGTCCTAGTGCTAGGCAGGGACAATTTCAGCCATCTCTAACAGATATGCCATTGGCTAAAGCTAAGCCCAGTACTGGTAGCACTTCTGTGAGAGTAAAAACATACTTAAAAGTAAAAAAAAATGCAGTGCAACAGCTAAGAGAGAGAAGTAAGACTACATGAGAGAAACGACTGTCTGACATGGAGGTCAATGAAGAAGGAAGGGGAGGAAGTATTTCAAGTCCTGGAGCAGAAATTCCCCTGCAGTCCACATTGAACATCATAGTGAGGCAAGCTGTTCCCCTGCAGCTTATAGAGTTTAATGGTGGAGCAGATATCCACCTGCAGCCCACAGAGGGCCCACAACAGACAAAAATTCTGTCAGAATTTGTGATCCATGGGGGATGTATACTGTATAAATCTGTTTTTGAGCACCTGTTGCTTATAAATACAAAACTTGAGGGGGATGTGATTATTGGAGTCTTGCAAATAGTAATCATAGAATTACAGTTTTTGATCAAGTGCAGTCTCAGTAAGTTTACAAATGATACCACGTTAGGAGGGAGCGTCAGCCTGTTTGAAAGTGAGATGGATCTGGACAGGTTGGACCAATTGGCAGATAGCAATGGTATAAGATTCAATAAGACTAATTGCTGGTGGGTCTTGCACTTGAATCACAAGTCTATGCAACACTGCAGGCTTGGAGAAGAGCGGCTGGAGAGATGCCAGGTATTGTGTGTATTGGTCAATAGCTGGTTGAACATGAGCCAGCACTGTGCCCAGATAGCCAAGAAGCCCAACAGAATCTTGGCCTGAATCAGGAACATTATGGAAAGCAGGACTAGGGAAGGGATTGTCCTGCTGTTGTTGGCACTGTTTGGGCCCCTCTTTGAGTATTGTGTTTAGTTTTGAACCTCTAACTGCAAAAAAGACATTGAGGATGTAGAGAATATCCAGAAAACAAAGTTAGTGAAGGGTCTGGAAAACAAGCAGAGATGAGAAAACTGAGGTTACTTAGTCTTGAGACAGGGAAGTCAAAAGGTGACCTTATTCCTCTCTACAGCTCCCTGATAGGAGATTGTAGAGAGGTAAATGTCAGTGTCTCCTCTAAGGGGGAGGAAGTACAGAAATTGGAGTGAATTTGAGCCAAGGATGAAGGGAGGATGAGCAAAAGTATCTTTAGTTATGTTTTCATTTCTCACTGTCCTTCTTTGTTATTAATGAACAGTAAAATTTCTCTGATTCTGTTTTTACTGTGATGGTAAAAGTGTCTGTCTGCCAGTGCTATCTCTGTGGTGTGTAACTCCCTTTCCTATCGTAAACCACTAGGTTTTCATTGCTATTATTTTCCTGTGTCTTGATGAGAAGGTAGAGAGTAACTGTGGTCGCCTACTTTTTCCCCACTTTTATCACAGAAAGATTGTTATTACGGAACCCACACTCCAGTTTGGTTTAACATGTAGAATTTAACTTACTTGAAAACAGGTCAAGAGAAAGAGTAGCATCAACTCAAATGCAGTAACCCCAAGAGCACTGGAAGTAATTTTTGAGAGGCTGCCATTTAATTTTTCGGTCATTATGCTGGTGAAGTGAATCTCACTTTTAAAAATAATGTGTGCTTTGTTCAGAGGCATTATCCAAATTATGTATGTGATAAAGAAATGCTTAAAGGAGGATTTTTATCCTCTTGATAGTAATAGATGTATTATAATACCATGGAAAAGGAATTTCACAACAACTATATTATGCAGTTTCACAGAACTGAAACTACAGTTTTACTGAAGATCTTTTTTTTAATCATGCAACATGATGAGGCTGAGCTTTTAGTAGATCAGAGTTTTCCATGAGGTCATTGATTTTTTCAAGTAGAATAACAATGAATATTCAAAAGGCTGCTAAAATTAGAAGAGTGAAAGAGATATAAATTAAACAACTAAATTAATTAAATAAAAGTTTCTTTGTCTGAGAGCCAAAGAATGTGATTCAAGAGACACAGATATCTTTGAAAAAAAGGTGTATGAGATTACAGAAGATACTCCTGAGCAAATTAATTTCTTTCAGTTTTTCCTCACTTTCATATCCTTACCACTTGGTTGTAAATCTTACAGTAAAAGAAAAGCTCTGCTTACATGCAGTTCATATGATTTTTTTTCTGAGAGGACTGAATGGAATGATGCATTCTACTGGTCTTCTCCAAAGTTTAATGACAATCAAAAACATTGAATTTCATTTATTAGGAATTGTATCTATAACCTAATTTTAGAGGCAGTTACGTCTTCAAAGAGAAAGTTCTTAAGTCTTCTGTGTATCAGTCCCCTTTAAAAGGTCTTGTGTTGGATAACCAAAGATATTTTGAGGCCTGTCATTATCTGGGAAACTCCTGATTTCTTTTCCTGATATGACACCCTGAAGGCACTCATATAGATATATATATGGTTAGCAATAAAGAGGAAAAGGTAGATTGGGGAGACTAGAATCACTTACAGAAAGCTGCATATAGCATTCAAGCTAGGGAGTTCAGAAAACCTTCTGCACTTAGGTGCCAACAAAGATCTAGGTAATGAATTTGCCTTTGAGGAAATGGTACTGTCCTAATTCTTTCCTTGCCAGTGAATCTGTGATATTCTAAGGTGAAGGAATCACAGAGCACATTTATTGAAAAAGTACTGGAAGTACCTTTTCATTGTGAACTGTCCCTGGAGCCACTAAAAGAGCTGTGACTGCACCAATAATACTAGCTCTATTGTCATTTTTTTCAGTAGTACGAGCAATTTCTTGAGGCTACAATTACATGCTCCTAAACAATATGTGTAGAGCAAAACTTCCACTACTGAATTTTCTGTGGTTTTGATTCTAATAGTTGTGACAACATATAAATATGACTGAACACAGTCATTTTTATGACAGGTAGTGAAATAACTTGGGAGTTTCTTGATATTTAAGGCTGGTGATTCTTCACATACAGGTCAGTTCTTAGAACTGAGTAAGAAAAGTTTAGCTCAAAATACTTCTATTTCTCGTAGAATTAATGGATGGACAATGCATAGATTTTTATAACTGCTAAGAAACAGATGTAATATTGCCTTCCTCCAACTTTTGTGATAGCAATACTGTTAGTTCTGCTAGCATTTAATTCACAGTAATTGCACAACAATGTCAATTGAAGTAAAGTAATTACATCTTTGGCCAAGACTTTGAAAAGTGAATTATTCTAAAACAAGAATTGTAATTTAAGATAAGAAGGGAATTGAAAAATATCTTCTTTGATAACTGAAAATGTAATGTGTTTATTTTGTAAGGGAGATATTTTAAATGTTTCATAAATAGTGTAAAATTATAGATAAGAATGTGAGAAAGATGCGATGAGAACTTAGACCAAGAATGTTTGTTAGGTTATCCCTTTTCTATAATGTCTTGATGCATGACTGATTTGAATGGGAGCAGCTGAATGGAAACTCAGTCCTGAGGATTGAATATTGCCTTTAAAATTCAGTTCACTAGATAGCTGCTAACCTAAATGGAGGATTTTATATAAGAGCTTTCCTGGATCTTCTCCAATACCAAATGAACCATCTTTCTAAAATAAGACAAAAGTGCTGGGTAAGTAAGTCCAAGTGTCAGGTCTTGGACTTAGGCCACAACAGCCATATGCAGTGTTACAAGGCTGTGGTAGAGTGCCTGGAGAGCTGCCTGGCAGAAAAGGATCTGGGTATGATCCTCAGCTTGTGTCTGAATATGAGCCAGTAGTGTGTCCAGGTGTCCAACAAGGCCAGCAGCATCCTGACCTGTATCAGCAACAAAATGGTGAGTAGAACTAGGAAAGTGATCAAGCCATTGTATTCAGTGCTGATGAGGCCCCACTTTGAACACTGTGTCTAGTTTTAGGCCTCACACCACAAAAAAAATTGTCATTGAGGTACTGGAGCAGATCCAGAGAAGGCCAAGAAAAAGTCTTATGGGGAGCAGCTGAGGGAATCAGGATTGTTTAGTCTAGAGAAAAGGGGGCTGAGGGGAGACATCACTGCTGTCTAAGAGTTTCTGAAAGGAGGAGGTACAGGGATGGGGTTGATCTCCCAAGTAACAGTTGATAGCACAAGAGCAAATGGCCTTGAGATGCCCCAGGTGAGGGTTAGACTGGAAGGTTATCAAGCACTGAAAAACTGACTGCCCAGGGAAATAGTTGAGGCATCATTCCTTAGGTTTTAAGAGATGGGTAGACATAGCGCTTATAGTTATGTTTTAGGATTATTCTTGTTAGTTCTGGGTTGATGTCTGTATTAGAATGATATGAAAGGTCCCTTCCAAACTAGGTGATTCTATGATTCTATGAAAAGGCAGTATCTATTTGAAATAGTAGAGCAACAACAGCATCTGCAAGTCTGAGAGAGCTATGGTGATGTGACAGTAAGATGTCATTATATGTGCTGATGGAATGCACATATAAGAGGTTATAGACCCATAGAAAATAGAAATGCAGTAGATAATTATTTATTACCATTATATGCTGAAGGACAATCTGATTGGCTGAAAGTAAGCTATTTTATGAAAGTTTTGGAAGTGTCACATAATGGTCTAAAACTTTTTTAAATAAAGACATTGTATTGGAGCCTATAGTAAGGAATAATGGATATTGCTCAGAAGTCTTCACTTTGTCTAGCAGCAAAAGGCAATGGTGCCCCTTTTTGCCCTCCCTTTTTACCATAAATCTGGAAAAAATCAGTCAAAGAATTCAACACAATAACAGAGTTGAAGGCATAAAAATATTGGACATCTTGGATAGACTTTTATTATATGCTGTCGATGTCATTCTTTTCTTATCCAATCCATACGAATCCCTTGGGGGCAGCAGCCAATGAATTAAAAAGTTTGAGGAAGTCTCATTGTAGAATCGTAATCAAAGGCAGTTCAAGACTCAGTGCATCAAACTTTCAACAACAATATATCAAGCCATACTAAATATGGGTTCAGTTGGACTAAACATTCAATTGAGTACTTTTTAGTGCAATTACGGCCTAGTACTGATAGTCATATGATCTCATTTTTGCTCAGCTATATAGGGCTATTGACCTTGAATAGTGTTACTATATAATGGATATAATAATAAAACTACTAAGCTTTTAAGGAGAACTTTTCACCTAAGGATCGCTAAGCATTTTAGAAAGGAGGTCAAGATCATTATCAGCATTGGCTAGGGGAACAGGAGCCAACGAAGAAAACTAACTTGACCAAAGTTGTCTAGCAGACATGTGCCATAGCCAAAAAGAGGAAGTACTCTTTTGTGTTCTAGTGAGAGCATAAGAAGACAAATTAATAAAACACAGTATGATTAACATTTTCTCCTGTCTTATTTATTGTTCCTTTTATTTTGATATTTTAAACTCTTTCAGTTGACAAGACAATTAAATCATCTTAATTTCTTAGCTTTCCAATCTTTCTGCAGCAGCAGCAGTTTCATGTCAATAAGGTAATAATATCACATTTAAAATCCTACATATTAGCAGAAAAAGACCTACCAATAGCAGCAACCAGCAAAAACCAAGGATGAAAGAAATATGAGAAAAAATATGTTGATCAGTGTTAATATCTAGGTGTGGGTTAGCCTACGTAGGCCTATGACAGGGTCTTGGCCATATAATAATGGGATTTATCAGTGTTGCACACAGAATATCCTACTTGAAGTGAAAACAGACACTCCATTTGATTACAAATAGTTATTTAAAAGTCCATTAGGACTGTGGTGATGCAATTAGGAACTCAATTGTATAATTCTGAAATATTAGAAAATTATGTTTTATTGAACTGAAATGGTGATATATTAATACAACTTACTGGTAAAATGAGGCTATTGCCTTACAAGTTCTCCCACTGCAAACTTGATAAGAAAATATGAATTTTCGTAGGGAAAAGTCACCAAATGAACTGCTCACATTTTTAAACTTTACATCTAAGTTGCCCTGAAAATCCTTTTTTGCATATTAGCTTGTGTCAGTCTAAATATCAGTATTATACACTTGTTTCTCCTTATATTGTTGTTATGCTGTTTCTGTTAGAAAGAAATATTAAATAATTTTTCTGGGACTTTAGCTGTCACTGAAAGTCATGTCATAGTCTGCTTTCTGTGAATATCATGACAACATTTACTTTTGCAATTGATTTCTTATTTCAGCACAGAAATTTGATTAGTGAAAGCCTACTGGCCTGAAGAGCTGGTAGAAAGCTAAATTTGGTTTGCTGCATATCCACAAATTCAAAGCTTTTTCTATTATTGAACACCAAGAACTGCTGTCAATCATTAGAAGACTTTGTTTATACCTCCTGATAAGTTAAACATAAACCGAGCACTTTTTTTCTCCAAACAATTCTATAAACTCCTCTGCACAAGTAGTTGTGGAAAAATTGCAAGAAATTAGTATGAGACCCTGAGGACATCTTAGCCAGTCACAAGCTCTGATCTCAGAGCAAGGCATCAAGAAAAGAATCTATTGGAGGAAACTCTTGCAGGCAAAGATCTCAGATGGGTTCTCCTCAGTGGAGATCACGAAGGCTAGAAGCCAAGATGTTAATTTTTACTGGATTATAAATTTGGATATTTAATTTTCCACATACAGAAAAACATGAAGAGTAAAACAATAATTATTGCAGCTTTAGCCATGCTATATGTACTTGCAATATGATTTGTCTTTTCCAGGCTGACTTCCAACCAGTTCAGAGGACTTCTGAGCAGTCACAAGATCTGCACAGATCTCCCTAATTCTTAGAAAGTTTCTATTTATGCCATCTCTGCAACTTGACTTTATGCTTCTTTATATAACCATCAGACTCCCAGACTAATTTTTCCCTATCTTTTTCTTAAGCCTCTGGAAGTTTTTCAAATGGTAAGGTGAGGAATCCTCTCCCTCATGTCAGAAGGTTTTGGGTCCCCCTTCAAGGAATTTTCTACACGAACAAGTAACAACTGAATCAAAGATAATATCATCTGGTGCAATCTGCCTCCTAAGCTCTCCTAAAATTTCCCAAATGAGGATTATCCATCTTCTGATATTTAAAATAACTAAGACAGAATCAATCCTATCGCAACCTCTAACGGAAGCATTTGGTCAGTCATAATTGTCAGTACAGCTTTATTCACTTAGCTGTAACACTTAGACCCTTGATATAACTATTTTAATGTTTCATTTTTTTAATTAAAAAGCTTATGACTCAATTGCCTCATGACTTCCATTTAAGCACCTGTCAAGTAAAGTTGACTGACATCCAGTCATTGACCCACAAACATAAATAACTTCCATAATGAGGAACAGAGTAAATATCGAGAATGGATTTGTTCAGTACTGTTCCCGAAGAAGAAATAAATGTCAGGACACTGAAGTATTTTTCAGTGAAAAATATGTATATATGTGGGTTTTTACTGTCACACAGTATCTGGTTCGATATTTTCAAAACAATTTAGATGGCTTGATACATTAAATCCAACTTTTGGAAATGTCTTACAGACAATTCCCAAAGGCAACACAAGAAAGTTAGATGTTTCATCTACAGCTACTTTAATAACAAAATGAAAAACTACAATCCACTTTTATTAAAAAATCTCAAAATGCCTCAGGGAAAAGTGAGATCTCCGTTTATATTTCTTTAGGCGACACAAAAAGTCAGTATCTTTTACCCAAGATTGTGTTGTATTAGGTTCTGTAAAATAAAATGCAACCACATCTGCAGTAACTTACTTGCACAAATATACAAGAAGGCAGACATGATGGCATTTTTTTACTCACAGTATATGTAAATATACAGCATATTTTATATACAAATATACAAGAAGGCAGATATGGTGACACTTTTTTTACTCACTGTATTTCAAAGCTGAAGTAATCAGAAATTTCAGGATGAAATCTTAAAAGAAATGCATATTTACCAGCTTTTGAAGGAAAAAACAAAACAAACAACAAACAATCCCAACCCAAACAGCTAGCTTTTTCACACCTTTAGTGAGGATTCTGACAACCAGGCTGTGCTATACCACCTTGCTTTGATTGTGCTCCAAAACACATGCAAATGATCTGACTTCTAAGCATGCCTGTGTCTGAGTATGTTTCCATATGTGTCTGTTTTTTTTCTGTATCTTTTTAAGTGATATGGAAATCAGAATTTCCAGGTGGTCCTTATTTTAGGTTAAAGTCAGAAGCAAACTGCATGTCCTGGTTTGAGGT
>VZTY01016457.1:0-11371 GCA_013400935.1 Turnix velox | reverse complement strand
GCCCCTCCCCATCTTTCCTTTAGTCCATTCAGGTACTGGAAGGCTGCTGTGAGGTCACCCCAGAGCCCTCTCTTCTCCAGGCTGAACAGCCTCCTCACAGGAGACTGGGAATGCTGTGAAGCCGGTAGTACGTGGATGTACATCTCGCTCCTGCCACCGCAAGCAGGAAATAAATGCGGCATGTAGGCATGTTTATGGTGAGGGTAGTAAAACACTGGAATACATTGCCCAGAGAGGTTGTGGATGCCCCCTCTCAGGAGGTGTTTAAGACCAGGTTGGGCAAGGCACTGAGCAGCCTGATGTAGTGGGAGGTGTACCTACCTGTGGCAGGGGGGTTGGAACTAGATGATCTTTAAGGTCCCTTCCAACCCAGACTATTCTATGATTCTATGTGTTTCATACCCCTGATCATCCTCATGACTCTGCCCTGGACCCTCTCAAACACACACGTGTCCTTCTTGTGCTGAGGGCTCCAAAGCTGGATGTGGCACTCCAGGTGCTATCTTACCAGGTTGGAGCACAGAGGTACAATCACCTCTTCAAGTCTTCTCAATTAGTATTAAGTCTCTATTAAGTCACACCTATTAGACACCACTGCTTGCAGCTTTCCACTTCATTCCTAAATCTGCTAAGAAATAATTCAAAATCTATAAACTCATCTGTAAGCTCCACTCATCAATACTGAGTCCTTTCCTGAGAAAGGACTTGTGACTGCTGGCATCAAAACTACAGATAGTTTGTAAAACGATCCACTGACTCAGAAGGAGGGAAGCCCAAGCTGCAAAAAAAACCCCAGTAAAACAGAGCATTCTTTTATTACACTATGTAATCCCTTTCCTTGAGTGAAGTTTTGATTAGGATGAAAGATGGCCTTTGGCTGCTCAAGTGTAGGTAACAGATCAGATTACCTAATCTATCAGGTAATCAGACAGCCATGAGATTTGAATATTTGATGTTAGCTCACAAACAAAACCAAAAGGACTAAGATGCAGTAAATGGGAACAGCTGGACAGCACCTCACATAGTTTTCTCCATTTGTAAAATGCTACTGAATTCAGTTTAGAAAACTTTAAAATTAAGGTGTGTCTTAATTCTACTTTCTCTTATACAAGATTACTTTTTCAGCACAACCTGTTAATTTTCTCTTTTTTTACAACAGCAAAGTCTCATATTAACCATTGTTTAGCTGGAAAAGCTGCAGAAAAGGGCAATCTTATGCCTATGTTTTCCAGGCTGGGCTACTGCAAATACTCAAAACCTGTCTCTATGAAAAACAGAAGAATAATGACATAATCCTTGAGCCAGTTTCCTTAAATGAGTGTCCATTTCTTTAGCTAGTTTTAATTAGTATTGTTGGATTAAGCTGTTAAGCTAGCTGCGTTCAACCAAAGATCTTTAAGTACTGGAACCTACAGATGAAACAAAAACATCTGTGTCCATTATTTTTCAGAAACATTTCTAGCTCTCAAGTGTCTAAAGAGTGAATTTGAAACCAAAGAAGTGCAATATCAAGGCATACTTCTTTTTGAAGGTATTCTTCAGCCATACTGGGGCATGCCTCTGGACTTGTGGGGTGGTAAAGCTAAATTTGCAAGATTTTGGATTGGAAATATTCTGTAAGTGTAAGAGTACACTTCCCTTGTATCAGAGGTCTCATGTATACTCTTTATGGATCATCTCTGCAGCAGAGAATTGCCTGATGTACCAATTATCAGTACACAAGGGTTTTTTACATCTGCAGTTAGCCAGTGCTATCTTTTATCTATAAATACAAGCTCTGACATGAGAGGGATCTGCAACAAAACTTGCCTGACTTTTACTCATGGGCTGCGATGGTTAGTCACAGGCCAAGTGAATGCTGTAGTGGTGCTTTTCCAAGAGAAGCTCTGCATCAGTGAGTATTCTGGAAGGACCAAGTTGTCCCATACCTTCTACAGAAAGTGGTGACAAAGCAGCACAAGTAATAGCATGCAGAGGTGGCACTCCTGGAAGTTATCCAAGCATATACTGGGTGCCAGTGTCAGAGGGAAGAGAAGAATTCACACATGGTAGCTTAGCATGGCTACTGTATTTACAAGTTATCTGAAACAAGAACATGGACAACTAGAGATTGCAAGGCAGGGAATCTACACTGCACATGCAGCCCTATGCTGAAGATCTTTACAGTCTTTGGCATGAGTCAGTTATGCCATCTGTTTGTCCGGATGAATGCAATTATTAAATCCCAACAGAGATAAAACAAGCCATCTGCTACAAATCCTTGATTTGCTTTGCTGTTCCAGAAACAGATATATGTGATGAGACTGAAGGTAAACTACGTATACAAAATACTAAGGAAATACAACGATTCTGCATTTTTCATGCAGCAATTTTAATCCTAAAATAATTATATATTCCTTGAATTTAAAATCTTAGTAAGAGCATTGCTATGAACTAGGTGAAGCTGCCATTACCACTTCTAGGCTGCAGTTTATTATGGTGTCTGCAGTGTTTTTTTCCTAGCTCTATCCAGATTACTGGGCTGCAATTATAATGTTAACTATTTAAGGACTGGAAGGAATGTCTTATGAGGAATGGATAAGGACTTTGGGTTTGTCTAGTTTGAAGAAAGTAAGTCTGAGGGGCAACCTCATTGCTCTCTGCAGCTTCCAGATGAAGGGATGTTTCAGGAGAGCTTCTGATCTCTTTTCCCTGGAATCCAGCTACAGATGCATACAAATCATAGAATCATAGAATAGTTTGGGTTGGAAGGGACCTTAAAGATCATCGAGTTCCAACCCCCCTGTCATAGGCAGGGACACCTCCCACTAGACTAGGCTGCCCAGTGCCCTGTCCAGCCTAGTCTTGAACACCTCCAGAGAGGGGGCATCCACAACCTCCCTGGGCAACCTGTTCCAGTATTTCACCACCCTCACTGTAAAGAATTTCTTTCTTATGTCCAGTCTAAANCCCTCTGAGCCTTCTCTTCTCCAGGCTGAACAACCCCAACTCCTTCAGCCTGTCCTCATAGGGCAGTTGCTCCAACCCTTTGATCATCTTCGTGGCCCTTCTCTGGACCCTCTCCAATAGCTCAATGTCCTTCCTGTGTTGAGGGCTCTAGAACTGGATGCAATACTCCAGGTGGGGTCTCACCAGTGCCGAGTAGAGGGGTAAAATCACCTCTCTTGACCTGCTGGTCACACTCCTCTTGATGCAACCCAGGATTTGGTTGGCCTTCTTGACTGCAAGTGCACACTGTTGGTTCATGTTGAGTTTGTCATCAACTGACACACCCAAGTCTTTCTCTACGGAGCTGCACTCAAGCCACTCTCCACCCAGCCTGTATCTGTGCTTGGGATTGCTTCAACCCAGGTGCAGGACCTTACACTTGGCCTTGTTGAACTTC
Source organism: Turnix velox (assembly GCA_013400935.1). Classification (NCBI taxonomy): domain Eukaryota; kingdom Metazoa; phylum Chordata; class Aves; order Charadriiformes; family Turnicidae; genus Turnix; species Turnix velox. The sequence goes on along the minus strand of VZTY01016457.1, from coordinate 7,986 downwards.
CTGAGGTTGGCTTGGGCCCACCTCTCAAGCCTGTCAAGGTCCCTCTGGATGGCACCCCTTCCTTCAGGTGTATCAACTGCACCACACAGCTTGGTTCAAAGCTGTGTCAGAGGGTGCTCAGACTGAACATTAGGAGCTATTTCTTCAAAAGCAGTGATCAAACACCAGCTTCTAGGCAGCTGATTAATGCCCCAGGCCTGTTATTTTCTCAGAGGCATTTGGATAATGTCCCTAATAACAGGCTCTAACATGGTCAGCTGTGGAGTGGACACTTGGTCAGACTGGATAAGGTCTGTAGGTCCCTTCCAAATGAAATAGCTTAGTTCTGTTATCCTATCCCATCCCATTCTATCCTATCCTATCCACCTTATCCCATCTTACTCTATCCTATCCCTCTCATTTTTTGAACTGTAGTGTTATCCCCTAAGAGAATGCCATCTGTGGTCATGGTGCTGAATCAGCCATACATTTAAATATTTCACCCCACAACTTCTCTGTGCAGGAAAGTGAAAAGGAAGTCCAAGCTTAACAATATGATAGAAAGAACCAGCAAGCCTCTTCAGCAGTGTCTTTCAGATGAACCTCATATTAAGTGCATAGAGCTGAGTTTCACTGGTAATTGATCTGAAATATTGGTCTCAGAGATATCCTGGTCAGTTTTGTTTGTAGAATCATAGAATAGTTCGGGTTGGAAGGGAGCTTAAAGGCCATCTAGTTCCAAATCCCCTGCCATAGGCAGGGACACCTCCCACTAGACCAGGCTGCTCAGTGCCTCATCCAGCCTGGCCTCAAACACCTCCAGAGTTGGGGCATCCACAACCTCTCTAGGCAACCTGTTCCAGTGTCTCACCGCCCTCACCATAAAGAATTTCTATCTTATATCTAGACTGAATCTCCCCTCTTCCATTTTACACTCATTATTCCTAGTCCATCCATCACATATCCTATTAAAAAGGATTGCATTTCTGTAGGCCCCCTTTAGGTATCACCAAGCTACTATGAAATAGTCACACTGAAACCAAAGGTCCTGGAGGTAACAGCACAGAAATGCCTGTGTGAGTCACTCAGGATCCAGTTCAAGGAAGAATTTTGTTGATTTGACTCCAACTAATAAGCCCTTATGAAGTGCTCTACGATGATAATGAGCATGGCTAATAATCATTACACTTGCACAGCAGCGAAGTGAACAAACTCCAAATAATCCAGCTAATTAGTATCAGTTCCTCCGAGGGCATAATCAATTTCCTCATGCACCAGAATTGCACTTGTAATACGACCATTCAGAAAATAAAACTTTTTTCTCCTGTGTCCACTATGGAAACACCACAGAAAGAGTGAATAATCCTATGAATTAAATTTCCCAATTAGAAAACCAGAAAACATAGGTAATCTTAGCAGTAGCACATTAAACTCAGCTCATACAGATTCTATTATTTTTAAATTAGAAAATTAATCTGTATGGTTATGTTGTGATATCTGTACATGGAGCAGGGCTTTACAGACTTTCTGGTTTGCTCAATTTAATTTTTATTTCCAAAATAAATACATTTTTTAATTACATGAATAAACCAGTGGGTGTTGAAGTCAACCAATTTACTACTTTTTCTAGAATTAACACCATAGATTAGACTGAAGGTCCAAACTACATGTTTTTCATAAAGACTTGTTGTTTCTTACTGCCAAGATGAAAATCAGAGGGAAATGTTCAATGTTTATCACAGCACCTAAAAGACTAACTTATCTATCTTTTATTTGTGCAGGAAACTGGAGCATATGGGGCCTCTGATTTTAAAATGTAAGAATTACACTGCCTAAACCAGACCACCAGATCAAAATAACAAAATAAAGGAAACAATGTGAGGTTCAAAATGGAAATAGATGTTGTCAAAGCAAATTCTGGGATGAAGTAAGTTTACTGGCAGGTGGGAATGACTTCTGTATAGAAGATGTGTTGAGATATGCAGAATGCTTCTGTGGAAATACATTAAGCCCTTTTCTACTCCTAGGTGAAAAACTTCAGCAACTTTGAAGCTTTTTTAACATTTCCAGAATCCAGTGTGGCCATTTACTCCATTGAGGTGTGGAGGAATGGATCTGCTTTGCACTTTTGGAAATTATCTCTGGATTGCAAGGCTAGGAAGCCTCTTGGGTAATAGCACAGAGCTTGCTTATCTTGGAGCTTGTTTCATCTCAATTGATGCCAAACTCCTCCTCCTATTTGCTATCCAGTCACAGATATGAGCACAAGGTTCTTTTGGGTCATTCTCCCAACCATTTTCTAGAACCAAATGTACTCATTTCTCAACCCTGTGTGTGTAGAGCTGCTGTGATTAGTAATGAAAATTTTAAAAACATGTCAAACCAAAGTACTACTAGTTATATATTCCAGACCAGAAAGAAAAACATTTAAATTATGATGCATCCCATTTGGAAGGCCAGAAGCAAAGATAAGAAAACAATGACCACCTCCAGTTCAGCTCCAAAAGGAGGATTTAGTGTTTTGTTCCCATGAGCTATGGGTTAGAGTCCCCTGTTCCAGGACACGGAGTAACTTTTGTTTGGGAATAGCTTAACTGCTTTAGGATTCAGTATCCATTCTACTATGTAGAAAACATAGACACAGATTGTATTAGACACATTTTTATTTCCTTCTCCCATTGTCAGAAACCTGTGAGTGCCTGAAGCAGCTCTTTGGCATTTGGAAGTCTGTTAAGGTCCATTTTTAATTTCTTTAGAAGATCAACAGAAAGTCAAAGAAGTTTTACACTTCTATGCAAATTGTTTTTTACAAAAAGACAGCCATCACTTCATATTATAGCATAATGCACTGCAAAAAAGGGTTCTTTGAATGTAGCAACTATAGTTGGCTATTTAGCCATATAAGGTGTTTAGACCTATGGATAATTGCTGAGAATGATTACTCTCCTGATTTTAAACATTTTTTCATGAGAAGGCAATTTTCTGCCAGTATTATGAAAAGTCTATTATTTCATGCAATAAAAGCAAAGATCAGCATAATGCAACAGAATGACTGCTTGTTATTCTTTATTGTTCTGTGATCTAAACCAACATTATTCCTACATTTTTAGATTAATTTCAAGGACAGATCTTGGTGTTTTAGTGTTTTTTTAACATCGGACCACTACATCATAACAGGCATCAGGAGTTCCAAGTTCAGGTGTCAGAGAACACATTATGATCTAGCAAACCTTGAAAATTTCTTTTACTGCCTTTAGAAAGAGGTCCTTGAAACTCAATTAAAGAAATACAATAAAACCAACAAAAGCAATTTTTTAGTAAATTTGTTAGTAAAAACATTTAAAAATACAAAGCTTAACATTGTTATAGCATCAGAATTGCAAGGAAAAGTGTGTGCAAGTGTATTAAGGAAGTTTTTTGTGATCTAGCTTACAACTAGATCTGTACCCCACAGGTATCAACAGCGGCAACACCATAAAATCTTCTCCTTATTTCAGCTGCTTTTGGATCAGGTTATACATGGCCTTGGTTCAAAAAAGTAGCAGTAATGTCCATAGTTCATATTTAGCCCTGGAGGGGAAGTAAAAAAGCTGTCCCCTTTTACCAGCACTGAAAGAATCCTGTCACAAATGTGACTATACTGAAGCATTTGTGGAAGGAAACCTACACTTTTACTGAGTTTTTCTAGAGCAAAAGATGAGTCAGTGGAGTATAATTTCACTATACATTAAAAATAAACACCAGGCAAAGCACTGCCACATCTGGAGCATGCCACAGTATTTAAATTATGTTTGGCTTGTCATTTTGTGTTTCGCAGCTGTTATAGCATAGAGAGGATAATTAAAAGCACCAGGTTACCATGGTATTTAATTGACTGCTGCTGAACAATTTGTTTGTTTGTGATATGAGTGAAAACTGTTGGGCAAGTTGTGGCTTTGGAGGAGGAAGATAATGATTATGTGTGACAATGAGTTTATTGAAGGCATGCAGGAATTTTACAGTTTTATAGCTGGAGGCAGAGATGGATTGGCACTGGAGAAAGCTCATCCATGGTGCTCTGAGGGTTAGTTTTAGACTGGATCTTAGGAAAAATGTTTACCTTGAAAGGGTACTCAAGCATTGGAACAGCCTGGCCAGGGAAGGGGTTGAGGCACCATCCCTGGAGGCATTTAAGTAATGGGCAGAGAGAGAGTAGGGATATGGGTTAGAGATTGTTCTTGTCAGAGAAAAAAAACCCATGTTGTCCTGTAAGCATAGCATAAATGCCTGGGTAATGACAATGAGGAGAACTTTCAAATGTTATTCTAGTTAGTGCCTAGAAAATCTTTAATAGGCAGCAAATGTGCCCAGTTAAGTACTTTGGTACATGGATATCTAAACTGTTCTCTGGCTGTAATTAACAAATGCTGGAGAAATTTCTTCACAAAATGTCCCCAGTACTAACATTTTCAAAACCAAAGATGTCTTCTCTGCTTAGAGCTCTCCCCATTTTGCATAGATTACTGTTATCAAACACATACATTCTGCTTGGGAATGAAGAGAAATGCAATGCCACTTAGTTCTTTATTCCTGCTGGGAATAAACCATAATCTGATTTATAAGAGTGTTCTGGAAGACTCTAAAATCTTATGTTTGTTTGCCAAGTTGCAAAGGAGATATTTGAGATACTTTAAAACAATCCCTCGTCACAACGCAGAACCCTGTTCTGCTGCCAGACTGCGAATGAATAAAATGTTATGTGAAAATGGTTTGATATATTTTAAATTGATAAACCTTTCTTTGTGAATCTTTCAGTGCTGGTAAAGGATTTGGTAGCATTACTCCCTCAACACTGATGAGAGTAACTAAGCCACAAATGACTTCTTAGAGGTCAGTCAGCAGGAGTATTTCTCTTCAGTTCTTTGTCTTGCCTTTACTTAAAAAACAGTGATATTTTCACTTGTATTCTTGAAATTTGAATTCAGTATCTTAGCTCCCTTGGAAGTCAATAGGCTGAGTTGCCAATTAAAATTAATTGTTCTTCCTTGGTCTGCATTGCTTTATAGGGATTGTGGCAGAGTAGACTGTTGAAATACTTTGAAAGTAGAGGCCAAATCAAGACAAACTCTGCATCTCACTCTTGAGAGCCCAGTGTGCTCTGCTGAGAAAAGTATTCCCACAGCCTGCATGAACTGCAGCTTTCCCTCCACAGATGTGCAGAGTTAATAGCTCTGTGGAGCAAACCAGCCTGTGACAAGCATGGATGGGGATGTTGGGCTCTTTCAGTAAGCAAGAGCAGCACCTGGGAAATCACTGAAAACTAGCCTGAACACTGCATGCCATTAGTGTGAAACAGCAGCTGAGTTAATCTCTTCCAGCTCCTTATTTGCTTTATTTCTGTTGGTTCTGCCAGCTTTCACTTCATTGCTTTTGTCTGATTTACCCTTAAGAGACTGCAATTTTGATCAAATACCTTTTCTTTCCTCCAGACTGTGCTCTTATATTTATGCCTGCCTCCCTTTGTCATGCCTCGTGAAGCAATATATACAATGAAGGGGAAAAAATGTTAAGTTACCTTCACTGTGTATTTGTAGAACACTCTTTTTTTCCCTAGTAACACAAACTAATATTTAGTAGTTACAATGTTCATATTCAAGAAAACATGGTGAATCACAGTCTATCAGGGATTGGGAGAGACCACAAGAGAGTCCAATCCCCTAGATCAGGTCACATGAAGGCCTCCTGGCAGATTCTGAATGTCTCCAGATAAGGAGACTCCACAACCTCTCTGGGCAGCCTGTCCCTGTGTTCTGTCACCCTCACCTTGAAAAAGTTTTTTCTTTTATTTCTGTGGACTCTCCTGTGTTCCAGCTTGCACCCATTGCCCTGTGTCCTATCGTTTGAGTGTGTGCGAGTGTATTATGTAGCTTCTTCACTGAGAAGAGGCTGGCTCCATCCTCCTGATAACTCACCCTTCACATATTTATAGACATTAATTAGGTCACCCCTCAGTCTCCTCTAAGCTAAAGAGACCCAGCTCCTTCAGCTGTTCCTTGTAAGGGAGATGCTCCAGTTCAATTATCTTTATTTTGAATACACAGATCATCACAGGAGGGTTTTGAATTCTTTGGATCAAATTGTTCATAAAATTTCTGCAAATGTACTCTATAAACACGATTGCTAATAATTTAAGGGCTTGTGCAATCATGTAAACTTTCAAGGAATAACCAAAGAGACCAAAAGCTTTAACCTGAACCTTATATTGCATAGTAAACTTGTGATGATATCAAGATCAAAAACTTATAAGGCACATGTGTCATTGCACATTTCCTGAGTGCCTCACCACACTTCCTTCTGAGCATTTCTTCGCAAAAGTGCAAAAGAGAGGGGTGGACTGGCTTCCCCCAGCTTCATAAGATCTGCAGAGTTGCACCGTCTTCACACACACAGTGTGGCATCCACAAGAGTTCCAGTGCAGTCTCCCATTGACCCCATATCCTGGAGGCTCACCTTGCCTCTTAGATACCAGTTCTGTATGTAAATATTCCATTTTAATTCCACTCAAGGTCAAAATACAGACATGTAGTCAAGAACGTTCTCCTTATTCCAAACTGTGGTGGTCATTAGAGATTTTCCTTGCTTTGGATCTGCCACACATGCTTCCTACTGTTTACTGTATTAAATAATTATAATTTATGCAATTATGTGACAATAACTCATCATGTGAAGTCATTTGCTGTTGGAAGTACCTCTTGAAAAGCTCTTCAACAGTCACATTGCGCTCAAGACTATAACAGGCTGAATTAGTTTTTCACCCCTGAAGGGAATTATCTGTGTTAATCTGTGAGAGGAAACACGCAGGTATTGGAGCTGCTTCCTTCTGAAATAGAGAATATTGGTTCCATTTAGCTAGGGCTTCCCTGGTTCATATTAGAGCAAAATAAAATAAAATAAAACATAATAAAAGTCAGCAGTCATGAAATGTGTTTTTATTATTCTCCAAATCCTCAGCAAGTATCACATCCATGAAAAGACTCAAGCAAATAATTTTTATTCCTGTAAGTAGAGAGGGCATCAGCAAGTTCTCCTCACCATGAAAAATTATAGATAGTTTGAGTAGAAGTGACCTCAATGGCCATTTTGCTCCAATCCCCCATGCAGCCTGCTTGTGAACACATTTAAAGATGGGACACCCACAGCTTCCCTGGGCAGCCTATTTCAGTACCTCACCACCCTCAAAGTAAAGAATTTCTTTCTAATACCTACTCTAAATCTGCCCTCTTTCAGTTAAAAGCCATTCCATCTCTTGTTATTGCAAGACACTCCTGCTAAATACTCCTCTCCATCCTTCTTGTAGGCCCCCTTCAGGTAAGACTACAAGACTCCCTGCAGCCTTCTCTTCTCAAGACTAAACAACCTTAACTCTTTCAGCCTGTCCTCATAAAGGATATGATCCCTCTGATCATATTTATGGCCCTCCTCTGGACCTACTCCAACCAGATCCTGTCCCTCCTGTATTTGCGGCTGCAGAGCTGGCTGCAGTACTGGGGTCTCACAGAACAGAAAATCATTTCCCTGGATATGCTGGTTACACTTCTCTCAATGCAGCCCAAGATAAAGCTGGCCTTCTGGACTGAAAGCTGACCACCTTGAGAAATGTCTGCCACACACCGTGAGAAGAGTTTCCCAAGCACATAAGTGGTTTCTCTCTTTTGAGAGAAAAAGAGTCTCCTAAGACATTGGGATATTAGGTCTGATAAAGTAGATCTGACAGCTGTGTTTGAAAACTTCCTCCTGTGCTATCTGCTCATTCTGATCCTAACACAGTGCTGCTGTGGTGCAATCCATGTCCAGAACATTAAAACTGACATTGTTTTGTCTAAGAGCCAATAGCCATAGATCTGTACAAGGCTGTCTAAGGTTAACCAAGGGGGAGTTAAAAATACAGATACCTTCACTTTTCAATGATTGAAAAGACTTTTTCCTCAAAGAAAACAGAGGTAACCCTCAGTAATCTTCTTCTTTTCC
>VZTY01016454.1:0-74055 GCA_013400935.1 Turnix velox | reverse complement strand
GGCTGGACAAGGCACTGGGCAGCCTGGTCTAGTGGGAGGTGTCCCTGCCTATGGCAGGGGGGTTGGGGTCCCTTCCAACCCAAACTATTCTATGAGTCTATGATTCTATGATTCTCTGCTAGTGAAGCAGAGTTTTCCTTGCCAAAGGTGCAGAGTCTGGGAATTTGCAGGTCTAATGCTAATAGAAATAAAGCCCATGTGTTTCACTGGAACAGGTTGCCCAGAGAGGTTGTGGATGCCCCCTCTCTCCCTGGAGGTGTTTGGGGCCAGGGTGGATGAGGCATTGAGCGGCCTGGTCTAGTGGGAGGTGTCTCTGCCCAGGGCAGGGGGGTTGGAACTTGATGATCTTCAAGGTTCCTTCCAACACAAACTATTCTATGTTGCATCACAAGGAGGACAGTATAGAGTCTTCATTAGATATCTGTGACTGCAGAGCTGGCCGTGATGTGGAAGGTCTGATTTCACACTGGTTTCAGGATCCAGCTGGGAAATACTAGTCCTGGAGGATGTTTGCTGTGGTACAGTGTAATGGTCACTTTGGCAGAGGGTTAAATAATCCCTCACCTTTTTAAAAGTCTACGGTCTCTCCCAGCTGACCTGTCCTGTTGTCCATCCCAACAGGTGGAAGAAATTCGAGGGTTCATTGATAAAATTTCAGAGAACGTGGAGGAAGTGAAGAGGAAGCACAGTGCCATCCTTGCTTCGCCCAACCCTGATGAGAGTGAGTGAACCACAATTTGCTGGCATGCCTGTGGGCATTTGGCTGCACTGCGCTGGACAGAGACAGACAAGTCCTCTTGTCTTCAGGTGGCCATGGCTGGAAAGCCACAGGCTGCCAAATTGGCTGCTGTCAGAGGTGAGGAAGGGCTGGACTTGCATGGGAAGGAGATGTAAGGCTTTCTGACCTTGAGGTGAGGATCCGGTGAGACTGCTGGAGTGGAATTCTGAAGGATGGGGCAATGTGGAAGCTGGAAAGAGCTGTTTTAACTGTTATCTTGCCCCAGGCTGCTGGGGGAGCATACATGGATGAGGCAGCACTTGCAGAACAGGCTGAATGTCGACTCCTCGGCCCAGAATGGTGCAGCTCTTCTTTTGATGGTGTCCTCTCTGTTCTTTGAAGGATATTTGTTGCTGGCTGGCCAAAAGGTCTGTCCCTTCTGGACCTCACTGATGTATTGCTGTTTTCTTACTCTGTCTCATGTTCCCAAGAAGAGGTTCATTTCCAGGAGCAGAAGTATAGCAGCACCCAGAGCAACATTTGAGAGTCTCAGGATCTGTAGGAGTTGAAGCTGTGAATGATGAGTTGCCCTGGCTAGGCTCAGGGACATCATTTGAAGGTCTTCTGTCCTTCAGTCTTGCTGTAAGCCAATGTGGGCTGTCCTTTGCCCATTTCCCTCATATTGTTACTGGTGGCAGGCCTGGTAGTGGAGTGATGGTGCAGCATGATGATGCAGCTCCTGGTGCTGGAAAAGGTGTTGGTGTGGGTAACTGCTGAGGGACTGAACGCTGTTTCTGCCCTCTGGGCTGCAATGACCCTAGCTCAAAGCTGTGATTATGGATCTAGAAGGCTGAGATGTTGTCTCTGTCTTTGCATCCATCCTCCTCCCATTTGCTTCTCATAATTTGCTGAGTGCAATTCCATGTCTGCTTTTATCCAACTGTGAACTGGTTTCTGGAGATCCATCCCTGTGATCAATCAATAGATACAGCTAATTGCTTGGAATAACCTTCCTTAAAAGGTCCTTCCTAAATTGTCTTACACTCCCATCTCCTAGCAGCAGCTCTTCAGCTCAAATTCACTTGACCAAGGCTGAAAGCAAGGTATTTTGTTGAGGGAATTCACATGGTTGGACGTTGCTCAGTCATCCCCCAGGCTCTTGATTTGTACTTGCACTGTAGGATTTTGCAGTGTTTCCATTTGAGTGTTTTCAGAGAAGAGCTGTCATTACTTTGCTTCTGACTGCTGGGCACATACAACCCCTGTTGGCATGGTTTCTGCTTGGGGCTGAGCCTCTGCTCAGGCTGCAAAGGACACTCTTGGCCTAAAAAGATAATCTATTTAAAAGTCCAAGATCTTCAGTGTACAAGATAGTGTGACACTGATGTGACTTACAGAAGCAACCAGTTCATTGAGAGTGCTTCTGGTTTTGTTTTACAATGTTACCTTCACTTGCTATTGTAGAAAATTCAGTTTATACTGTCAAAACTGTTTGAGCAGTGAAAGAAGAAGCCACACAGTTGAGAAATGAATTATTTATAATATTGTGATGTTTCCAGGAGATGCAATGGGACTGATCAGTTGCTAGATGGACTCGCTGAATCACAGATGGGTTTGGGCTGGAAAGGATCTTCAAACACTGTCCCATGCCACCTCCTGCCCTGGGCAGGGACGCCTCCCACTAGCTCAGGCTGCTCCAAGCCCCATCCAACCTGCCCTTGAACCATAGATGCTGCAGCCGCAGGTTCTGGGTGGAAGGTGTGCTCACAGGCACAGGGTTGAATCTGTGTTGCACAGAAGGGCTATTCTCTCCCCTCCCTTCCCACCACTCCTCTTCTGGCAGCACAGACTGTTCTCAGATCCATGTTACTGCTGCTGCCTGGGCTTATTTTGGTGCCCAGTGGGTAGGCAGCTGGTTGGCTCTGCTGTCCTGCTAGCAAAGTGGCAGCCCTCCACCTGCCTGTCCTCACAGCTCCAGCAGCTCATGCCTGGTCCTGGTGGGATGGGGAGGGTCTCCTGAGCAGCTCCACACCACAGGGTAGGCAGCATCATGTCAGGGCTTGGGTGGACATGGAGCTGATGAGGGGCTCCTGGTTTGCTTCTCCTGATTTGTGTCCCAGCTCCTGACGAACCTGTTCCTAAAATCCTTCTGGGGATCCACTGCCCCTGGTGTCACTCCTGGTGACAGGTGAAGCAGGCTCTCCATACTTGTTCTTGGTCCAGGCCACTTCCTAGAGGAGGTGTCTTTGACCCACAAGTTGCCAGCTGGAGAGAAAAGAAATTTTTTAAATTTATTTTTCTGCCATTCATCTTCTCTGTGCATCACATTCCTTCCCCTGGCCGTACTCCACTGCTCTACAGTGGATGCTGTTCCTGAATTAATTGTGTGGAATGTAAATCTTCACATTTGTCGTTGAGTCTTTCAGCGTGTGAGCTCTGTCCATCTCCACAACCTGCAGGAGACCAAATAAATATTTCAGAGTTGGAAGCAAGGTTCGTTGTGGCACTGCATCAGGCTGGAAGGGAAAGTTCAGTTGCACATGTGCATGACCTCCAGTTTCATGATTTAAGCTGTGGTGGTGTTAGACATCAGGTCCCAGGTGACTTTCTTCAGGGTCTCCATTTGCTGGAAGAGATTTATTTGGAAAGTGGCCTCTCTAATTCCTAGTGGAGTGATTTCTTGGCAAGAGATGTGCCTGGTGCTCAAGGAAGACAAATCCTAGCTGCTCACCTCTGCCTGATCTGTTGAGGCAAGACTGGACAGTGCCAGAAAGGCCATTTGAAATTGTCTTGGTGCCTGGGCTCTGGCCAGATGCCTCTAAACTGGCTTCTGTGCTCTCATGTGAACACAGTCTTGGTATTGAGCAGGTCCTTTTGCTACAGCTGGGAGTCCTGGAGAAGATGCTGCTCAGGCACTGTCAGGAGGCTGCTGCTTGTTCTTGATGGAGCAGCCCTCTTTGAACACTGCTTTTCATGCTCCATCTCCCCACATGCAGTCATTTTTTAGGGATATGTTTCCCCAGGTCCCATCAGGGTGGAGAGGATGTTTTCTTGAAGACTAGGAGTTGCAGACTTTCTGCTCTGGAGGCCTTGGGCTCCTGTGATGTTCTTCTGGGAGGAGCAATGTAAGAGAACTTTGTTCTTTGAGTCTCTGTTTGCTCCTCTAACCTTCTATGCTGATTCTTTGGGCTTACCTGGGATGGGAAATCTGAGCCAGGCCAGATTTCAGCAGAACTCAGAGATGAAGGCAGGAGAAGCTGGAGCTACAATGAAGCAGATGTGGTCCTGGCAAAACAAAGAACCTGGTGAAGGATGTCTGGGCTTATCTTGGGCACATAAAACAGTGTGTCCTCCCCATGCACTGTGCTGCTCTCAACCAAAATCTGCAGGACAATGAAAACAATTCTTTTTTCTCAGGTGCTTTAATTGTAGGATCACAGTCACACCTAGAGGTTTGGGTTGGAAGGGACCTTCCGAGATTGTCCAGTTCCCAAAGCCCTGACCATCCTGGGTTGCTCCAAGCCTTGTCCAACCTGTCCTTGAACCCCTCCGAGGTTGGGGCAGCCACACCATCTCTGGGCAGCCTGGGGCAGGGACTCACCCACCTCATGGTACAACATTTCTTCCCAATGTCCAGCCTAACCCCACCATTTCTCAGTTTAAAACCACTGCCCCATGTCCTGCCCCTGCAGCCCCTGCTCAAAAGTCTCTCTGCCTCTTTCCTAGAAGCCCCTTTAGGTCCTGAGTGGCTGCAGGGAGATTCCCATGGAACCATCTCCTCTCCAGACTGCACAAGCCCAGCTCTCTCGGCTTTTCTCCTCAGCAGAGCAGTTCCAGCCCTGGGAGTATGTTGGTGGCCTCCTGTGGAGTGGCTCTGCCTGATGTGTGTGTGCCTTGTGCTGAGGAACCCAGAGCTGGAGGCTGCAGGGGCCTGTGAGGAGAGCAGAGCAGAAGAGGAGCATCCCCTCCTTCACCCCGCTGGCCATACTGCTGAGGATGCAGCTCAGGAGACACCTGGCTATTTGGGTTGCTAGGGCACATTGGTGGCTTGTATCCCATTTGTCACTGGTATCACCTTCTCCATGGGGTTCCCTCCCTCCCTTCCTGCCTCCCTCCCTCCTTCCCTCCCTCCTTTTCTTCAGTGAAAGGAGAGCCCCATTTTCATGCCTTGTAGTGGCCCCACTGCCTGCAGCACAGGGAGCTGTGATTGTACTGCTTGCCTGCTTTCTCCTGCCAGGTCTTTGAGACAGATGAGTTGATGGTGAGACAGATGCCATGCTGAGCCAAAGCTGCACTGCTTTGTACTGGCAGTGGTGTGCGTGGGATAGTCTGGGGACAGTGAGAAGGTGATACCATCTGCTGTCCTAGCTTTTAGCATCCTGCTCCAGCCAGGTGGGTCCCCAAGGGAAGGTGTTTTCAGGCTGTCCTGGCACGCGATGCAGCTGTGGCAGGGAATGGCCCTGTGGCTCCTCCAGTGCTGCCTGATGTAGTGCAGCCTGGCATGAGATGAAGAGACTGAGGGAGTACTTGGGTCAGGTCTGGGAGTTCCTCTGCTCCGCAGGGAAGTGCAGAAGCTCCTGTAGAATGACTCAACACCTTGCTTGGCTTGGTCATCCTGAGCAGAGCTGCATTGATGGGAATGCCATTGGGTCTGCCTCGGGTGGCTGCATTCCATCCCTGTGTCATGCAGAGATGCTTTTGCGCAGTTGTCCAGCCCCTTCTTGAGTGAGTTTTGTTTATTCTCCCAGTAATTCTTGTTAAAGGGCTGTTATAGGACTCCATCTCTGGTGGTCAGGAACCATCTTCTCGTTTCCAGCCCGAGTCTATTTATGATCAATTTACATGCCAATGTCATCCTGAGAGCAAACATATTTAGCTTAAATAGTTGTTTGTCCTTCTGGCTTCGTCCTGCCAGGTCCATGCAGCAGCTGAGTTGTTTTGCAAGGTTTTTGTGTAGTTCTGCCCTTCTTCATCCCCATCACTGCCCCAACTCTGGTTCTGAAGGATGTGCAGTCTTCAGGATTTTAGGAGGCAGAGTGTGAGGGCTGGCTGATGATCAGCATTTCTTGAGCTTTTCAGACTGGATTGCTGGACCCAGGCATATGCAGGTGATGAGCATTGGAAAGACATGGACAGAGGTTCTGGTGGCACCTCCACCTGTGAGCAAAAGGCTCAGCTGTATGTTGGATTGTGGAGACTGCAATCCGAGGACTGGATGCTCCAGCTCTCCCCAGTGCCTCCACGAGCTTGGGAGTAAGATGCCAAAAATGCTTCCCTTCATCCCCAAATCAGGTTCTGGCACCAGCACTGTGGAGTGCAGGTGGAGCATGGGCTGGTGTGAGTGCAAGTATCCACATGCTGTGACTCTCATTGTGGGGGTGCTCATGCTGTGAGTGCAGGGCTGCTCATGTTGGTCCTCACCTTCCATGGCTACTGTCACCACTTGGGACGGACCTGTGTCAGGCTCCCAGGGCTGCATGGTGCCAGATGTGTTGCCACCCACTGCCAGCCCTTAGTGGACTTACGGCCTTGCTTTGCATCATTCCAAAGCCTCGGTGAGGATGTCCTCTCCTTCATTCTCATGTGCCTTTTATTTGGTATTCCCTCAATGTGTCATATGTCAGCACAGGTGAGATTCCCTTTCAGCCTCCCTACATGCCCAAGCTTTGGGATCACCAACCTCTATTGTCTATTCCAGAATCACGGACTATCATAACAATACTGGGTCATCTGCGATACCCATCAAATGCAGAGTAAATATCAATTAACTGCAGTCTGATTCATGGCAACATTAAAAAAAAAAAGAATAAAAATAATCTGTTCTGTAATTATTTTGTGTTTAATTTAGACCAAACAGTTAGTGCCACTCGTGTAAGATGTTATTTCTGCCACAAGGTTCAGCAGCTTCTGCTGAAAATATTGATCTCCTTTGAGCTGTGTACCCCATGATACCTAAGAGTCTCTTTCACATTGGGCAACAAGGAGATGACCTTTGGAGCAGCAGACCGTCCTTGCTGTGGAAGTAGAGTGGCACAGGAGAGCTCCCATGGCTCCTGGGCTTTGTGTGTCTACATAGACTCATAGAATGTGTTGAGCTGGAAGGACCCTTCAAAAGCCATCTAGTCTAGGAACATCCTGCATGGGGCCTCCACCACCTCTCTGGGTAACCTGGGACAGTGTTTCACCACCCTCATGGGGAAGAACTTCTTCCTAATGTCTCATCTGACCCTGCCCTAATGTAGTTTCAAACCACTGCCCATTGTCCTATTGCTCTATGCCTGTGCAAGTAGTTCCTCCTCAGCTTTTTTTAGGCCACTTTGATAATAGGAGGACCTAGGGAAAAAAGAAAAACACCCTTGGATCTTCTCACCTCTGGGTGGTCTCTGTGTGAATACATCCCTTCTCCCCACTCTGAGTTTTCTCCAGCCTTGACTGGTCCTTAAGCCAGTCATAGATCAGACCCAGGCCCAAGAGGGTAAGCTGAGCTGTGCTGGGGCTGCAGTAGTGGTGCAGCATCACCAGGACACCTGTCTTGTCTTGCAGACTCAGGTGTTGGGCCCAGGAAGGTTGGAAAGAAAGCAGAAGAAGGGAATGATGCAAAATTGAGAGGACATATGGCAGCATTTTTCCCCCTTGCAATGCTGAGTAGAAGAGTTTAGCCCTTCTTGCCTATTGAGTTCAGGCTGGGTCTCCTCCAGCAGGTCTGGTTGCTGCCTGAGGCAAGGGGCTGTCCTTGGGGTCCCCTCAGGGCTGTCCCCGAGGCTCCAAGCCCCTCCCTGCTGGCTGGGCTCTGCAAGCTGAGTCCCAGCGGGTGGAATGCTCGGTGAGTTGCAGTGGCTCAGCTCCTGGGAGTTTGCTTGCTTTTGACTCTGGCCTGTGCTCTGCAGCTGCATCTCAGTTTTCTCTGACTAAACCACCATTGTTTCGGTGTTGACACCAATGGATAATCCGTTATTTGCAGAAATGAGTTTAGGAAGGGCTGAGATGAGCAAGCTGTAAATTCTGTTATCTCTGCTTTCCCAGGATTACTTTGGTGCTGTTGCTGCACTGCAGGGGCTTGGGGAAAGCCTTTGTGCTTTCCAGGCATGAGGAGAGCAGGGCAGCAGCCTGGGTCTGGCAGGGCCAGGAGGAAGAGGAGAGTGGACAGAGATTCTGTCATCTCCTAGTTCTCCAACATCAGCTGCACTGGGGAATCATACTGCAACAAGGGGCTCCTGCTGACAGGGGGATCCTGTACCAGGAATTTGCTTTACAAAGTTATAGCCAATTTATTGAGAGATCAAAAAATCATGGATGGAAACTTTTGGAAACAACTTGAGGGCAAAAGCCATCAGGTATTGGGAAACTGGGAAAACAGCAATTGTGGATGTGTCTTTGGGGGTAACCTTTACCTATGTGTGGTGGGGTGATGTGCACAGTTGTGTTTTGGGGGAAGGGTTGGGGAGGAGAAGGAGTTGATGAAAGTGGAGGATTTTTTGCAAGTGGTGAGAACAAGCAGCAACAGAGCAGGAAATCCTGACTTCTGAAGAGCTTTTACAGGGTGGAGAGGCAGGAGCACAGCAAGGAGCAACTGGGGGCCAAGTCTGGAGGAGGAGGTGGGACAGGTCACTGGCTGGGGAAGTGGATGCACACCAAAGAGCAAACTCTTTGTTGGACAGGACTGATGTTTGCTGGAAGTAGCTGCTCTTACTGTCTGGATCCTGTCATGTCTTGGTTGGAAATGGGGAGTCCCTGGATGTGCTGTGTTGTCACCTGGAGTAAATGGCCTCAGGTGCTTTAGTCTGGCCATCCATGATTTTAGAACAATGTACATAAGCTGTTAAAGATGTTGGAGAGTGACCAAAGAGCACTGGTTCATGTTGGGTGGGGGCCAGGGACTGTTGGCAAGGGAATGGAGTAATAGGGCAATGGTATGAAACTAGAGCAGGGCCTGATTAGATGAGACATTATGAAGTTCTTCCCCATGAGGATGGCAAAACACTGACCCAGGTTGTGCAGAAAGGTGGTGAAGGCCCCATCCCTGGAGACATTCAAGGACAGGCTTGCTGAGGGTCTGAGCAACCTGGTCTAGTGCAGGATGTCTCTGCTCGCTGCAGGGGATTGGAATAGATGGCTTTTGAAGGTCCCTTCCAGCCCAACACATTCTGAGTTGAGCTACTCAGTGGGAGAATAGGCAACTGGCTGGGACAGCAGGTTGATTTGTGGTGGGACCAGCTTTGAGACACTCCTACAGGGAGCAAAGACCTGATAGTTGCTCCTGGTGCCAGGGAGCACCCAGCTTGACAAGCCCATCTGAGGAATGGGTTTGGTGTCATGATGGGTGGTTCACCTCTAGGATGGGATGCCTGACAATGAATGGTGGAGAGCAGAGGTTCTCACAAAACCAATTCAGGAAAGAAACCAGTATCTGAGTGGATCAGGCTGATTGGATAACCTTAGAATGGTTTGAGTTAGAAGGGATCTTGAAGCTCTTCCCACCAGCACAGGTCCCACCAGGTTGCTTCAAGTCCTGTCCCTGAACCTGGTCTGAAACCCGGCTTTGAACCCTCTAGGGATGGGGCAGCCACAGCTTCTCTGGACATTCTGGGCCAGGGGCTCATCCCCCTCACAGCAAAGAATTTCTTCGTCAGATATCACCTAAATCTCCTCTCTTTGAGGATGCAAGAAGGGGGTTCTGGGCTGCCAGTGCACGTTACTAGCTTGTGTTAAGTTTCTCATCCACCAGCACCCTTGGGTCCTCCTCAGGACTGCTCTTCAGCCAGTCTCTGTCCAGCTTGGATTTGTGCTTAGGATGGCCCTGACCCTGCTTTAGGAGCCTGCACTTAGCCTAGTTGAACCTCATGAGGTAGTCACAAGCCCACCTTGGCACCCATGGGATGCCTTCCAGAGGAACCTGGACATGCTGGGTGGCACACTGTCCCTCCAGCATGTCATTGTTCCACACAGCTGGTTGTCACTGTTGAGCTTGCCCTTGATCCCACTGTCCATGTCTCTAACAAAGAAATTAAACAGCACCTGGCCCAGTACCAACTCCACTTGGCACTTGTCTCCACTTGGCCTAATGTTATGATGTGGTAATGCCAAAAAAATTACTACTTGGGGGAGGTTTGGAATATAATCCTGTTTCTTTTTTGAAGGTACTTAATGCAGTGCTGCAGTGTGTTCAGTTGAACTGCTGCAGTAGTCAAGTGTTTGAGCAATGTTCCAAATTTGGCTCTTGTTTTAGGAAAAAATACACAGAAAATATATCCTATTTCCTCTTGAACTCCCTCACAGAAATCTGTATGTTACTGCCTTATGAAACTGCCCACCTTCAGCACGTGGCTCCTGCCTCCTATCCTGACATATTGAGCCAGCCCCCTCTCCCTCTGGGCTCCTACTGCTCCTGCCGTTTTCATCGCGGGTGATGCTGTCCCGCCCTTTCTGCACACTGCTGCCTGCCTACTCTCTCTGCCTCCTGCCCGCTCCTCTCTCTGCTGCTTCCTGCCTGCTCCTCTCTCCGCCTCTTTGGCATGTGGGTGCATCAGCAGTCGCTCGGGGGTGGCTGGAAATAATAATTGCCCTGCAGTCCCGGGAAGATGCTGAATGGCTGCGGGGGGTGCTACTGCCTATTTACTGTTAATTTGGAACCCTGCAGAGAGCAGGGCCCTGCCTCCTGGAAAGAGCCTGGCAGTTGCCAAAGCAGAGCAGTTGATGCTCTAGCAGCCGTCAGCTCCCAGGCCCTGCCCAGAGCTCTCGCTCCTCATCTTCATCAGCAGATGTTGAAGGGCAGAAGAGGTACTGGCAGGAGCCCCCACAGGCTGTTCCCCACACCTTTGGGGAACTGCTGCAATTCAGCCCTGCTGTACACTCCCGTGTTCCTCATTGTCCTGTGCAAAAGTGCCGAGAC
The DNA here is from genome assembly GCA_013400935.1 of Turnix velox. Classification (NCBI taxonomy): domain Eukaryota; kingdom Metazoa; phylum Chordata; class Aves; order Charadriiformes; family Turnicidae; genus Turnix; species Turnix velox. The sequence continues at coordinate 63,448 of VZTY01016454.1, read as the reverse complement.
TTTGATGCTTGTCTGTTGGAGTCCCAGGACTTTCCCTGACTTACTGTCTGAAACCCAGCAAAGGACTTTCACTGAATCAGATTCACAATCAAAATTTATTGTTTTAGTAAGAGCAACAGAAGCAGATTTGAGATTGCTGTTGATAAATTCACTAACTTCAGTAGCATTAATTAATTAAGGTTATTATTGCTGGCAAAAATAATGTTGGTACAACAACAACCCGGGGTAACATTCACCAGAGGGTGAGAGGCATGGTGCTCGTGTAGAAAGGTGTCCCTCCCTGGGGTGAAGGGAGATAATGCAGCTTCTTACCTGGTCCCTCAGTTATGAAATTTCTTCTGTCAATTTAGAGTCATTTTTTCCATCCTTTTATCTCCAAAATTACAAGGGTTCCTTCCCCTGAGTGACATGTAATATGACTTGGGTGGAGAGACAAGTACTGTGGTCATCTGTGTTTAGCATGATCACTAAAGGCTTTATTAGCGTATGCAGGAGTGTCAAATACACATTTCACAGGTAATTGTCAACTACTGAGCATGGCAGACTTTCAGGAAAACAAAGAACTACAGAATGTCTCTGTTGTCTTGGTGTTACTGCCTTTGCAGGGCTGTCTTGGCTCCCCAAGACTCCCCTGCTGCTTATAAACCCTGTGATGGACAGGACTATCTCCACTGCCATGCGTTCCACAGGAGGCAGCAAATCCAGACTGAATTGCTCCTTGAGTACTGACACTTTACCTCAATGTCCAAATTCTACAGTCAGCCCTCGTGTGGGGCACATATGGGCAGTCACATAGTGATCACCACAAGCCCTGGCACCTCTGTGCCAGGCACACAGCCTGTGCACCTGTGCGACATTGCTGTGGATGACTGTGACCTCCTATTGCACAGGCCAGGTTTTGTCTTCGGCAGGGAGCTGCCCAAGAGCTTGATTAGACTCAAGCTTTATCTCCCCTTCTCAGGCTCCTTTGCTGTCTGCTGAGGTTGCTCACTGAGTGGCTTGTGTCCACCTCTTTTCTGCCCTGCTTTAATTGTTGGTGTGGGGCATGCAGGAGGAGGAGGAAGCCTTATGTGTCTGGCATGGAGAGGTTGGCTTCACACATGTTCCAAAGTCAGGACTGATGTGTCCCCTGCCTTCTACCACCACCATGGAGGCAAACTCTCCATCTTCCTTCAGGTCCTGGTGAGGCTGACAGAGTTTGGGTTGCTTGGCAAGTTTTGGGGTAGCAAGGCACTGGGGTGGGCACTGGTTTGTATGTTAGGGCTGTGGAGATAACCTGCACCAGCATGGTCTCTCCATCGGGTAACACCTTCCTTCAAGGCACAGCCATCTGCTCTGGCTCAGGGTCCTCCATATGGTGTGGGGGGACAATTGGCATCACCTTGGTCTTCTCCAGAGACTGCAGGGTATCTTTTCTCTCTTCTTCCTCATTGGCCTTGGTGTCTGCAGACCTATTTTGTTCCCATTTTCTCACTCCTCTCACAGCCACTGTTTGCCTGAGTGTTTTTATCCTCTCTTAAATACATGATGACAGAGCCACCATCACTGAGAGGCTCAGCTTTAGCCAGCAGTAGGTTTGTCTGGGAGCCAACTGGCACTGGCTGTGCTCAGGAAAGGCCACCCCTGTAGCATGCCCACAGCCAGAACCGTTCCTTGTGAACACGGCTTGGACACAGCTCTCTGGGTGTTGACTGGAGGGGAAGGCAGCATGTGCCTGCTGCTGAGGCGTGTCTGAGCTGCAGGACCCCCTCCTCAGGCTCTGTTGTTGCCGACTCTGGATTTTGTTTCTTCAGCTGAGCAGAGCTGTAGGAGAGGGACTCTGAGGTGTTTTCAGGCTAATCCTTGGGTGGGATGGATATGTGAGCAGGTAGTCCAGTTGTGTTTCTGCCCTGGATACCCCCTTGCTCCCCAGGGGCACCCATCCCATTGGGGCTGTCCCTGCTGGGGATGTCCTAGCTCATGTGACTGGAGGTAGTTTCATGATGCTGCTGAATAATTTTCCTTTTCACACCTGAGACTTTATGCATAACATGATGGCTCGTAGATGCAATTAGTGCAGTTGATAGATTCCTGGGCGTTCCTTTCAGGAACTTGACATGTCGTTAGCATGCTCCAGTTCCTTTCCTGTTGGCAGTGGCTCACTGTGTTTGGGCTGATCTCCTCTGGAGATGGTGACATGAGGACACATGGACTAAGGAGGTGCTACTGTAAATCCTGGCTTGTAACTGAGAGATCAGAAATGGGGTTTGGGTTGTTATTCTCTACTCAACGGCCTGAATGGGTGTTGTTTCCAGATGTTGGCTGACAGGGAGAAGTTGTTAATTTGTCACCCCAGTATCAACACCTTGGCCACTCTTGGTGCCCTGCAGGATGCCATTGGCTTTCTTGGCCTCAAGGGCACATTGCTGGCTCATGGGCATCCTGTTGCCCACCAGGACTCAACGGTCCTATTGCTTTTCTCATGGTGGCATTTCTCCTCCTGCGGCCCTGCAGATCTCACATCAGTTGCTGTGGGTCAGACAGAGGGTGTTTTCTGAGGCCAGGCAGCAGCAGTCTCAAGCTTGCTTTCCATGCTGGCAGAGCCTACTTAATAGTTAAAGTTTCTTGTAATCTCCCAGCACTGGTAGTCAGTTTCCAGGCCCTGCAGAGGTGGAGCAGAACTGTATCTCCCTAATTGAGTGATCAGCTTATTGACAAAAATCGAAAGTGTCAAAAGAGTAAAAAATCAAAAGTGCTGCATGGAGAAGCCCTTTGTTGTGAGCCCCATGTGACTGATAACAGAGGATAAAGCAAGTCCAAATAATTGTCAGAAAAAGAAGCTATGGTGTGGCCTCCATTGATTCCTGGCCTGAGTCTTTCCCATGAATGATTTTTCTTTTTAAATGTATGAGACTGCAGATGTTGGAGGTATTTATGGAGGCCTTTCATGAGTGTACCTTATCAGCAGAAGAGCTCACAAAGAGCTAATGGATGATTAATTAGCTCTGCAGTCAGCTATTAATCAACTGGCATGAAATGCAACAGGTCAGAAGGTGGCTTCTGCTCTGTAAATACTGATGTGCATGCAGCTGGAGACCATAGAATCATAGAATGGTTTGGGTTGGAAGGGACCTTAAAGACCATTTAGTTCCAAACCCCCTGACATAGGCAGGGACACAGAAGGTTGCTCAGAGCCTCAGCAAGCCTGGACTTGGATATCCCCAGGGATGGGGGCTCCACCACCTCTCTGGGCAACCTGTTCCAGTGTCTTACCACCCTCATGGTGAACACTCAAGCCCTTCCATTTTTCTCCCCACTTTGCCTCTAGGTAGGTTCCACATACCCCTCTTTTCCCCCATCTCCTGCCTCTGACCCACACCTTCTCCAGTCTCCATTGGAGACTCCTCCCTTCCCACCTGTTCCTAATCAGCCCCCTCCACCCACTCTCCTATTTAACACCAGTGGGGAAGGGCAGCAGCCACCATTTGTCCCTCCGTGGAATGTTCCTCCTGGTGTCTTTGCTGCAGGACATGCTACTGGCAAGTTGTGTTTTCTAAGGGGTGGTGGTGGGAGGAGAAAGGCCAGGGGGCCTACTGGTCCCCCAGCTGGTTAGGCATCCTTCATGGATATTATGTATTGCTGGCCCTTAGCCCTTTGGAAAACGCTTTTTGGTGCACTTTTAATAGGAGGAGTGGCCCATCACTCTTTGCTCAGATAGCTGCAGGAATTGTTAGTGGTGCTCAAGTAGTTGCATTTTGACCTATCAATCTAAAATAATTGTGCATGGGCAGAAAAGTTCAACTCTTGCCCATTTACCACTATGACAATGAAGAATGGAAAAGGAGACCTTGCTGGTGTCAGTGCCCCGAGATGCTCTGTAGAAATGGGGGTGTGGTGCCTGCAATGCTAATGGTTGACATCTGTAGGAGGAGACACAAGTTGAAAGCTTTTATCCTGGGCAAGGTGAAAGCAGCAAGGGGAGCATGGGATGAGTGAGAATTCAGGTTATTTGTTAGCAGCATTATTCTGCTTTTTCTCTAGAGGGAGGTATTTTGGTGCCAGATTCACTCCCTGCTTCAGAGACCATCACCAATGTTCTGTCCCTATGTTAAAATGACTGTTACCTGTTTCAGGCAGGAGGAAGACTTTGTTGTAAGCACCCAGTTGTCCTTAGAGCCTTACTGTTTTAAACTAGAGCAGGATTGTTTGAGACATTAGGAAGAAGCTCTTCCCCATGAGGGTGGTGAGACACTGTCCCAAGTTACCCAGAGAAGTGGTGGAGGCTCCATCCCTGGAGTTGTTCAAGACCAGGCTTGCTGAGGCTCCGAGTGACCTCATCTAGTGCAGGATGTCCCTGCCCACTGCAGGGGGTTGGATCTGATGGCATTTGAAGGCCCCTTCCAATCCAACACATTCTGTGACCCTCTGCTATTGGGTGTGGCATGTGTTCTGGTCTGAGCCTGCTGGAAAATGGTGTGTACAAGTGGTGAAACTTCTTCTGCTTTTTCTCTAACCTCAGACAATTCTCAGGTGCCACTATGTCAAATTGTCACTCATTTGTCTGCCTGTGAGTGATGTTTTGAGTATTTTCCTGCAGCAAGAAATGGTTTAGAGTTGAGTTAATATTTCAAAAACTGTAACAAACAGTTGGATTATTGCTGCCAGAAAAGTTATGTGAAGGATTTCAAGTTCACTGGTTTAATCTTCAGGTTTTACTTTCCACTTCAAATAATTGTTGGTCTCTGATTTCTTAAATTGAGTGCTGCCTTAAGAGATAGAATCATAAAAAAGCTCATGAGAAAGAGGACCTCAACCTCCACTCAAGAGTACCTGTGTTAAAGAAGGAGACGGCCCTTGGGGAGTCTCTGGAGCACAGTGGAAGCAGCTGGGTATGAATTGGCTGGAGGCAGGATGGGAATGTGGTTTGTTACTGTGGACCGAAAACCACAAGTTTATCCTACAAAGTTTCTGAGCAAAAAGCAGAGAAGAGACAGGCTTACTGGAAGGTTTGTTCTGTGCTTCCTTTGGCTTTTTGGAGCAAGCTCTGATGCTACCTTGCTCTCCCAGCAGCAGGGTGCTGCATTCCCAGGAGGCCAGGTCTTTGAAGCTTTTCCATTGAAGAAATGTCTGCAGTTCCCGAGTTCTCTTTGTTGGCCAAAGCTGCTGGTGAGAAACTGCAGCTGCCGTGGCCTCTACCAGTCTTTTCCTTGCTTGTTCTTTTCTAGCATAGAGAAGGCTTTGGGAAGAGGTGAGGTGAAACTTGAAAGGCAGACCCTTTCTATAGGAGGAAAAGCAGGGAGACCTAGATGATAAATCTTTTTTTTAATACAAGTGGCAAGCCCCTGTTATTGCCTGTCATCTTTCCTGTTGTCCCACAGCTTGGAAGGAGCACTGAAGTTGGTGTGTTGTTTCTTTTCATCTTACCTACTGTTTTTTTGATGGAAGACAATTCAAACCTCATCCCGATTCCAAAATTTTTTTGGGTCAAGCTCCCAAGGGCGAGGCCACTTATAAAAGCATCAGCTTGTGGTGATGGTAGAAGATGACACAATGTGTGCAGCCTCCTAAACTGAGGAACGCTCATGGCAAAGTGCTTGTAAGTCAATCTTTATAATCACTTTGACAATTTAAAGGTTTTGAATTTTGAGGGGAAAAAAAGTGAGCTAGTCCATGCATTCATAGTGCCATTTCTGCAGTTGGCAGAGCAGGTTGAGAACAGGAGAGGTGCAAGGTGGGATTTTTCCCCACGGGTGTAGGCTTTGGGAAAAGTTCAGTGGAGTGACTCGCACATCTCCAACCCAAGTCAGAAATAATTCTAGGGCTTTGAGATGGGCATCCATCTGGGTTCTGGCAGAGATGGTGCTTCAAGTGGGTACTGGCACCATGTGTGGATTATACATCTCACCATGGCCAAAGGGAACCTGAAGCTTTCAATCTGGAAGATAATTCTGGGCCTTGAGAGTTACTGCAGGGGCTTTTAATAGCTTCTGGTGCTGCTGGAGAGCAGCCTGGTGGGAAAGCAGTTTGAAGAACTTGAAGAGAACATCACCTACCTTCTTCTCCTTGGAGTTTTAAGAAGAAGCTGCTTAGCAATTCTGTTTCTGAAGTGGTGGAGCCATGTCACCTGGAGTTTTTAGTTTTTTTGCTCTTCTTTGCTACTAAACAAAATTATATGTAAAATCTTCACTCTTTTTTTTTTTTTTTTGTCCCGTTGCTTGGTTCTGTGTGAAAAGATACTATCTTAAAAGGTGTCTTCAATGTATGCCATCATAGCTCGTTTTCAACAGTAGACCTATCTTTGTATCAGCTTTAAGCTGGGTGTTGCTTATGGCACCCAAACCCTGGGAAACTTTTCTTTTTCACTAGAGAAGCTCTGAGGTGCTCTCTTCAGCAGCCTAAAGTGAAGAAACTCATAATTAACTTCCCCAGGGACCAATCTCTGCCCTCAGCTGAACACATTGCTGGTGGGAAAGTGGTGACTGATGTGGACAGAGTAGTTGGGAATATGCCATCCCATTGCCTTGCTGGTTGTGAGCAGCAGGAAGAATGAAAAAAAAAAATATTCCATATTTCTGTGATTGAAGCAATTTGTTATGTGAAAAACCCATGTTCTTGTTATGGAAAGGAGCTTTTGTGACCTGCTGGTGGTACAGGCACCCATGGTGTTGCGTAGTGCTGGTGCTGAGGGAGAAGCCTGTCTTGCTCTATTTCTAGAAAGAGGACCGTGGTGCTTCACTGCAAGGGCTGGTATTCCAGCAGGACCCTCTTCCCATTTCCAGACTTTGAATTCAGTAAGAGAAGGTTCCTAACTTCTGAGCTGTTCTAGTCTGTTTAAAGGGTGACCTGTAATTTTAGGCAGCAATTCTGGTTTAGCGGAACTTAGGATTTGGAAACTTCTCCTTCATTACATGTGCCTGGAGGGTGTCATAATTAACATTATTGAACAATTGCAAAAATCCATCTCACTTGGCACAAGAGCAAAAATGTGCCCAGATGGGATGGCTGTTCTGTTCCTGGCAGTGAGGCATGCTACATGCTCAGGTCCTCCAAAGGGACAGACTCTGCAGGCTATTTGGCTTTCTACCAAGCTGCTCCTGCTCCAGCCATGCTTGTCCTCTGCCTCACATGCTGGGATGTGCTGGGTGCTGTTGCTGCTGGTGGAGTCGATTTCCATGCCTGCGATGGTTCTGTGTCCTCCCTAAGGATAGCACCATGGGGGTTCCCAAATCTCCAGATGAAGCAGGCTGGAAGTCCATCTGCAGTATGAGGTGGCCACAGGATGAGCCTGCTCAGGTGAGCATCACTGCCACTACAGGCATCCATCCAGGGGTTTCAGCTCTCCAGAGCTCAGTACTGGGACCAGACCTCTTTAATATCTTCACAGTGATCTGGGTGAGAGGACTGAGTGCACCCTTAATCAGTTTGCAAAGTGACTGAGAATGGCAGACTGCTGGAGGATAGAAAGGCTTTGCAGGGGGATCTGGACAGGTCAGATTGATGGGCCGAGGCCAATGAGATGAGGTACAACAAAGCCAAGGGCCGGGTCCTGCTCTTGGGCCACAGTAACTCCATGGATGCTACAGGACTGGGGCTGAGTGGCTGGAAAGCTGCCTGGGGAAAAGAACCTGGGGGTGTTGGTTAACAGTGTCTGAATGTGAGCCACTCTGTGCCCAGGTGGCCAAGAAACCACCAGCATCTTGAACCCGTAGTACTGGGACAGTGACCATCCCCTGTACTGGCCACTGGTGACTGGTTCCAGTTTTGGGCCTCTCTCCACAAAAAAAAGCCCTTGAGGGGCTGGACCAGGTGCAGACAAGGACAACAGAGCTGGTGAGGGATCTGGAGCACAAGTCTTGGTGAGGAGCAACTAAGGGAGTTGGGGGTGTTCAGCTGGAGAGAAGGAGGCTGAGGGGAGACCTTCTTGCTCTGTGGCTCCCTGAAAGGAGGGTGTAGCCAGAGGGCTCTTCTCCCAAGGAACAGATCATGGAACAAGAGGGAACAGCCTGAAGTTAGGATGGATATTAGGAAATATTTTTACATGGCAAAGGTTGTCAAGCATTGGAACAGGCTGCTCAGGGCAGGGTTTGAGGCCCATCCCTGGAAGGATAGAAGACCCTGGCAGACACAGAGCTTAGAGATGTGGTTTAGTGCCGGTTCTTGTGAGAGTTGGGTTGATGGTTGGACTCCATGATCTGAAAAGTCCCTTCCAACTTGGGCTATTATTCTATTCGGTGCATCCCCCCCTTTCCTCTTTCTTCCTCTTGCTGCCCATGCAGGAGCCTTGCCCTTGACAAGGACCTCGTGGCAAAGGGAGAGAAGGAGCTCCTGCAGAAGCTATTGAATTGTCAAGAGTGAGCAGGAAAAGCAAGGTCATGGTGATGAAAAACTGCCCCCATGCACAGTGGGGCCCAACCCCTCTGTGTCTGCATGAGAGTGTGGCTCATGCTCAGTGCCTGTTACAAACCATTGGAGCAAGCGCCTCAAAATCATGCGCCAGACAAAGCTGCTCACCCTTGCTGGTACAGGAGTGGTCACCACTGGACTGTATCCCTTCCTGTGTCTGTTGTGGGTCAGCACTGGCCGTGGCGAAGGCTGCTGGCCCCCATTTCTCTGTGCTGCTGATGTGCAGAGCTGCCTGTCCTGTGGAGGCCATGGGCATCTTCTGCAGTGTGGGGACAGAAGATTCTACCATGTATTGGCAGGAGGTGAGATGCTGAAACAACACAGAGGTGCTTTGGAATAAGTATTACACTTTACATACTTGCTAATGTGTAATAATGAATGATAAGGGGAAATGGGCTTGCCCCAGATGGGATACTGGATGTGCCAAAAGGGCAGAGATGAGCTCTCCATCCCACTGTTTGTGTGTGTGTAATCAGTACTGAAAGACAGCACCCACCTTAAGTAGTGCTGCTTGGGATGGTGTTTTCAGTCTGAAAGTCTGAAAGTTTTTCCCCAAAAACGATTATGGAGATTCACATCTTTGGAGCCAGCTGGCCAGAGAGCACTGTGGGATCAGTAGCATCTCTACGAGATGCCACATCCTTGCACTTTTGTGCATATTCCTGCCTTTTCATCCTTCCTGTGGTGTGCAGGCAGGAGGAAGGAATCGTAGAATAGAATCATAGAATGTGTTGCCTTGGAAGGGAGCTTCAAAGACCATCTAGTCCAACCCCATGCAGTGACAGGGACATTCTGCACTAGATCAGGTTGCTTAAAGCCTCAGCAAGCCTGGCCTTCAGTGCCTCCACAGATGGGGCCTCCACCATCTTTCTGGACCAGTGTCACCACCCTCATGGGGAAGACCTTCCTAATGTTCAGTCTAATCCTGCCGTGCTCTAGTTTCAAACCACTGCCCCTCATCCTGTGTCTCCATGCCCTGGCAAACAGCCCCTCCCCAGCTTTCCTGGAGCCCCTTCAGATACTGGGAGGCTGCTGGGAGTTCTCCCCACAGTCTTCTCCAGACTCAACAGCTCTCTCAGCCTGTCCTCATAGTAGAGACACTCCAGCCCCCTGATCATCCTCATGGCCTCCTCTGGCCCCACTCAAACAGGTCCGTGTCCTTCTTGTTCTGAGGACTCCAGGGATGCAGGACAGATATGCCATATAGAGACAAAGGCAGACAATTTGTTTAGCCAGCCTTACTGGGGTGGTTGGGTGAGCTCTCTCAACAGATCAGGCAGGACTACAGTGGACCATATCCAGAGATGGCTAGTGTCTGGTCTTCAGAAAATTTTTGAAGATATTAGTTATTGAGATAGAATCATAGAGGGCCCTTTAAGATCATCCAGTGTAACCATCTGCTTGACTGTGACAAAAACCACTACTAAACCACCTCCCTGCCTGACCATTATACAAAGGTGTTGTATCTTCTGCAACACAACATCTGAGTGCAGTCTTCACCCCAGTGCCTCACCAGCAGTGCTCTGGTCCCAGAAGGCGAGAATCCCACAGGGGATTAATTTTCCTCAGATTGCCAGAAGCAGTCAAGCCAAGCATTACAGTACACCAGCTACTTCCACAAAATTGGATTAGTGGGGTCTTTTGCTGAGATGAGGGAGCATTCAGACTGCTGTGTATGTGAGACAGCCTTCAGGCAGCATCTCCAGCCCTATCTTGGGTGAAATCCTGCTTTCTGGCCTCTGTGGCAGATCCTCTTCTGGGGAATGTGCAAGCACTGCTGGGACACAGGGGAGATTACAGCCCCCTTCTGCCTGCACCACCCATCCTCAGCACACAGTTGTCTGCCTGAGTCCTGCTCGGGTCTGTTTTCTCCAGCAAAGAACTTTTGATCTGCATGTGGATTGTTCTGCCATTGGCTACTTCCTTTCTTGCTAGCTCTTGTGTAACCTCATCACAGTGTATATAGAGTCCTGGAGTTGTATTTGGCCATTAGATTACTGCTTTCCATGGGAGCTAGCTGAGATTTGTACTTTTTCAGTATCTCTGATTGATTTTTAGCCTGGTTTTGTCATTAATCAAGCATGACTTTCAGTCAGATAGGTGAAGCCAGCACAGCTCTTCCTCATCCCCTCCATGAGCCAACAACTGGATTTTCCTCCAGCCTGTGACCTCTTAATGAAAACACTGAGTGAACTCGACCCAGGACTGACTCTGCCTGGGACTTGTTCATCATTTCTCATCCCGCTCTGAATCTTATTCACCTGGTTCCTGCAGCCAGCCTGGGGTCACAGTGGCAATTACCCACATGCCTCTGCCTGCCGCAAACTGTAGCCAAAGCAATCAGCTCTCCTTGCTGCAGCTCCTTTCCTTGCATGTGTTGATTTGATTAAAACCGTCCTGGCCTTGCCTTTTTTGTGTTTACAGGAGCAGATTTTTACTGCTGCTCCTGAGCATCACCTGTAACTGTTAGAGTTGTTGTTCACTGAGAGATAGAATTGGATATTGTGCTCTAGGAGGAGGACATTGCTGGTCCTTGCAGAGCTGCAGAAGAGCCTCATGCATGACTCAATGTGGAGTGTAGGCTGGATCTGTTCTTTTTGCATGGAGAAGCCCCAGGCTGGCAGTTGAGGGCTTGGGGCTCAGAATAAATTAAAGGGGCAGGATAAAAATTGCACAGTTACCTTGACTGTGAAACATAAAAACAAAGTTAAACCCAATAGGCAGTTACTGAGCAGGCATTTCTTCATTGCAGCACTGGGGGACACGGGAGATAGCTCCTCCATAGGTGCGCGTTCTGGTCCTGAAATCGTCCAGCATTTATCACAAAATACAGAAACTTCTATCTATTCTAATACAGATTCTCGCCTCTTATGCTCATTGGTATCTGCCCTCTGGCACAGTCTCAAGTCCTGAAGAAGTGGGTCGGTGGTCATTTTGAGGTCGCACTGCCATCTTGTGTTGAAGCGCATTGTCTTCCTCGGAGTTGAACTTTTCACCTTTGGAGATGATTCTGCTGATACTTCAAGTTTTGTGACCCTTGATTAAGGAACACAACTGCAGCACCTTGTTACCTTGTTTATAGAACTGCTGCACTTTGTTATCTTGTCATTGTGTTCTGTCTTACCTTGATAAAAGTCATCAGACCCTGACCAGGGCATCCTGACCTAGCTGCATTCCCAAGTTTTCATTTTCTCCCACACACAATCAATTGGGAGGAACCTTTCAGGTCATCAAGTCTGCTCATCAACCCAACTCTGACAAGAGCCATCCCTAAACAGTATCTCTGTGTCTGCCTACCTCTTAAATGCTTCCACAGATGGTGCCTCAAACACTTCACTGTCAGCCCAGGAAGAATATGGACCTCTTGGTGGAAGGCCAGAAGAGGCCATGAGGATGATCAGGGGGCTGGAGTGCTATGAGATCAGGTTTAGAGAGCTGGGGCTGTTGAGGCTGGAGAAGAGAAGACTGAACCTGGGGAGAACTCCCAGCAGCCTCCCAGTGCCTGAAGGGGCTCCAGGGAAGCTGGGGAGGGGCTGTTTGCCAGGGCATGGAGACACAGGGCAAGATTTGAAATTAGAGCAGGGCAGAGTTAGGTGAGACATGAGGAAGAAGTTCTTCCGAATTAAAATGGTGAATGGCTCACCCAGGTTTCCCAGAGAGGTGGTGGAGGCCCCATCCCTGAAGACATCCAAGACCAGGCTTGCTGAGATTTGAGCAATCTGATCTAGTACAGGATGTCACTGCTCACTGAACAAGATTAGACTAGATGGCTTTTGAAGGTCCATTACAATCCAGCACATTGTAATGCTGTTATTATATGGTGGTTGACCACCCAGTTGCCAACACAGTGCGTGAAGGTTGGCAGGGCAGTGCCTGCCTTCAGAGCATGGTAATTAGTTAAGAGTGAGCAGTGCTGTGAGTGCAGAGGACAAATCTTGATGAAGAAAGGAATCTGGAGTTTGAAGTCACAGAGGAGAGTGAATTCCAGCAAGTGGAGAGAGAAAGGCTGAGAAAGCCATAATTAAGGTAGATGGATGGCAGCAGGAGGAAGAGGAGTCCAAAATACTGGTGGGGGTGGGGGTGTTTGGAAGAGGCTGCTGCAATATATGACCAGGAGGGAAAAAGAGAGGGGGAGGAGGAAGCAGAGGGATCATGGTTGGACAGAATACAAAAATTTTTCCTATACAAGTACTATGCAGTTGGTCTGTGAAATCCTAGACCTGCATCCATTCTGTTTTCCCCTTCCTTTCTGTTCTGCCCACAAGCGTATTTGCATTGCTCTGTAGTAGAGTCTCTATTATTTTCTGTTTGTCCAAAGTGATTTTTCGTCTTTCCTCCTTAAAGATAAGTTGGTTTTCCTCCCTTCCTATCAATATTTCTAATAGCTCCATTTTTATTTTGAGCATATATATCTAACTTTCCCTTCTCTGAGGGAGTACTGGGTAAGGACAGTGTCGGTTGTTTGGGATGGTGAAGAAGGGAGCATGTAAGGACTGCTGGTCGTGGCAGTTGCCATTGCTTTCAGAATTCCCTGTCCCCTCCTCCATTGGAGAGGAGATTTCCCCTCCAATGAATTAGCCAGTGTGGAAGAGGAGACTGGTGACATGTTGGTGACGTTGTGAAGAGGAGGAGTGAGATGCTGGAGTGAGCGTGCTGAGGAGCACGTCAGCAATGCCTGCCACAGCACACAGCCATCCCTGCTGCCTGTGGCTTCCAGCTTGCTCGGCCAGCAAGGGTGGGAGGGAAATAGGGAAGAGCTCACAGGCAGCAGTGCCTGGAAGGTTATTGGGGCTTATTAATGGGGAGTTGCTGGGGAGAGCTGGGTGATGGTGGTGAAACCTATCATGGGCTGCTGATGTGCTTGCCAAGGGCCTTGCAAGATTGAAGCTGGACATAGGGCAGAAATGTTGCACCATGAAAGAGGATGAACCCCTGGCCCAGGTTGCCCAGCGAAGCTGTGGCTGCCCCATCCGTGGGGGGTTAAAGGCCAGGTTGGACAGGGCTTGGAGAAACCTGTGCTGGTGGGAGGTGCCCCTGCCCAGAGCAGGGTATGGTACTGGAGGAGCTTTGAAGGTCCCTTCAACTCAAACCCCTCCGTGCACCCATGATTCTATGGCAAAGATACTTGACCAAGTGTCCAACCAAGTGGATTTTTTTCCCGTTTTGACATTTCTCATCCCTTTGCTGCTGCCTCTTCAGTGGCCAGGACTGCTGCTACAGCCTCATGATGACCAAAGCCCATTTCTCTTCTTTGATGAAATGCATTACTGTGGTTGCTTGTGGACAGCTATGTAGAGACATCATGGGCTGCCAAGCAGTGAGTGGCTCTTGGGGACCTCCTCTGCACAAAGCTGGGACAGAGTGTTGGGCTGCCTTGACTGATTGGCCTGAACAGAGAGTTGCTGTCAGGTCACCACTGCCATTTCCAGGAGTTAGTGGATTCTGAAGACACTATCAAGGGGAATGGCTGGAGGAGACATCTGGCTACTAGTAGCAGTAGACTGCAGAGTGACCTTTTGTCCTTTCTGGCTACCATGTCCTGCTTTGTGGTGTTCTTGCTTCGGCCTAGTGGTGCTGGTGCCAGCATGCTTTCCTAAATCTGAGCAAATACTGCGAACCGCTCATGCTCTGCACTTCAATCTGTGTTTGAAAATAGAAATTGGGCCACATTTTTAAAGAAAAACGTGCTGGAACGGGCAGCAGAGGTGTCTGAGCTCATCACTGGGTGTTATCTGTGGGTTTATTTTGCACATGCTGTTTTGGGTACCCAGTAACTGTGTCTTGAAGAGCACTTTCTCACAGCTGAAGCTGCAGATAGTATATTGGGTCACTCCCTTCAGAACTAGAAAAGCTCTGTGTAGCTGGAGGTAATACTTGGCCTTTATCATGGAAATGTGCAGCTCTAAAAATAACCTTCCCACAAGGCTGGCTGCCTTTCTGCTCAAAGACCTATTCTCAAATGCAGTCACCATGTGTGATCGGCATCACCTTGTGCATGTAGTGAAGGACTTTTCTTCTGTGGGTGTGGTCCCTGAGTGGCCAGGGCCCCTTGTTGGCACGGTTTGGACTCACTTTCTCATCCTCAGCAATTTACATATATAATTTGTGAGGGGTACATCTGCTTTTGTTAAGAGCCATAGCGTGTCTGGGCCCATGGGAAAATGCATTTTTGGATCTGAGGAACCTTCTCTGTTGATGTCCTCTGCTCTCAGCAAAGCTGCTCCTACCCAAATGAGATGGTCTACCAGACAGGCCAGGGAGATAACCAGTGTAGGTGCCGATGTTGGCTTGTGGCATGTTTTGTCATGCTGTTGTGCATAATGCCATCTAAAGTGGCCTGGAATGGCTAATAGTGCTCCAGAGCTCTGCCTCCTACCCTAGGTTCTTAGATTCTGAGAGATCCAGAACTATTTTGTATTCTTATTTTTTTAAACTTGGTGTGATTCACCTGGTGCTGCATCCATCCTTCTAGGAAATGGTCAGATAAGCAAGTTCTATTCCTGGACAATGGAAAAGGCAATGTGGGATGAGAAGCTGAGGTGATGGAGTGCACATCAGGGTCAGTGATCATCACAGGAGGCAGCTTGTATGAACAAGGTTCAAAGCCAGCTTCCTGAAGGAGGTGAGGATAAAAGGGAACGTTGGGTGAAAGTGCTTCCGTCTACAGCCAGAAAGCTTGTAATAAAGTCAGCAAGGTATGTGAACTTCAGGAAGTTCAACCACACCAAGGGCAAGGTCCTGTTACTGAATAGGGGCAACCCCCAGTGCTAGCAGAGACTGGAAGATGGATGGATGGAGACAGCTCTGTGGAGAAGCACTGGGACATACTGGCAGGAGACAAATGGGACACAAGCCACAAAAATGCACTGGTAGCCCAGAAAGCCAGGTGTCTCCTGAGCTGCATCCCCAGCAGTGTGGCTAGTGGGGCGGGGGAGGGGATGCTCCTCCTCTGCTCTCCTCACAGCCCCCTGCAGCCTCCAACTCTGGGTTCCTCAGCACAAGGCACACACACATCAGGCAGAACCACTCCACAGGAGGCCACCAACATACTCCCAGGGCTGGAACTGCTCTGCTGAGGAGAAAAGCCGAGAGAGCTGGGCTTGTGCCGTCTGGAGAGGAGATGGCTCCATGGGAATCTCCCTGCAGCCACTCAGGACCTAAAGGGGCTTCTAGGAAAGAGGCAGAGAGACTTTTGAGCAGGGGGTGCAGGGACAGGACATGGGGCAGTGGTTTTAAACTGAACAGTGGTGGGATTAGGCTGGACACAGATGAAAAATGAGGAGCTTTGGTGCTAAGGATCATGACTCGCTTAGAATGAATTTAAAGCACTATGTTATCATTGTGTCCTTTTGAATTTCTTACTCCTTTTCAGTAACTCCCTACTTTTGGAGTTTTACTTACCTTCCTTTTACCTTGCTTTACCTGTACATGGTGGAGAGGAAGGGAATGTCTTCCCACTCCCTCCCAGTGGCACCCCAACCGGAACTGGGTGTTTCAGGGAGCTGGAAAACCCATCAAGCACCAACCTAAAGAACTCTAGAATGTTTTGTGAGGTGCTTATAGAAGAGCAGAAACTTCGTGGCCATTTTGGTGCATTAACATTGGAAAAATAATACAGTAAGGACACAAGCATATGGGGAGTGCTTTTTTTAATATTTGAAAAAAGTACTTGATAAGTATTATGATGATTAAAATCTTAATATTCCAACAGTAATTCAGATTGTATCTGAGCAGTCAGTACCAAAAATAGACCCTGCTTGATCCAGTTTTCCTGAGGTTATCAACTGGGAAGTTTTCCAAGAGCTGAATAAGATGGTGCCTCTGCCATTAGTGTTGATTTACAATAAGACTCTCCTTGCCTGGGGTGCTTGGGAGGTAACATAATGCCAATTTTTTAAAGAAAGAGAGTGGGAATGAGCTGAGTAATTATTGACTGATTAACCTGACCTTGCTTCTGGGCAAAATAATGGGAGTATTTGAAGTGGAATTCAATTGAGACTATTAAAGAAGGGTAAGACAATTAATGTAAAAGTAGATCTGAAGAGCTTGAGTTGTTACCTCTGTCTGCTGCTTGCCCAGGGGGCTTGGTTGGCTCAGCTCCCCTTGAGCCCTGGCCATCCCCCTGCATCCGCTCTGTCCTGCAGCTCCTGTCACTTGCCTTTGGCCCTAAGCACCCTCTGGCAGAGGGTGATGAACCCACAGGACGAAGCTCACAGGGGTATTTGGGGTCACTCTGGAGCAAGCTGTGGTGAATGGTGGAGAGTTGTGGAGAGGATGTGGTACTGCAAATAAAGTGGGAGGAGACTATGTAAAAGGGAAGAAGCCCTTTGTTTGTTAGCCCATTGATGACTTCTAGAGAGGTGGGTACCCCAAAACCTTTCTGGTGTTCCTTTAAACCAGCCAGAGATCTCTGATGTCTCTCCCTCTCCTGGTTGGAGCAGCCACCCCAAACTTCCAGTCACATCAATGTTGCTGTTGGAAATGGGTGCCCCTTAAGGGGGCAGCTCTGTTGTGGGCTGGGCTGGGTCCCCAGGGCCTACCATTCTGTGAAAGGTGAATGCTTTCATTGGGCCTCTTCCTACCTTTGAGATGTGTTTCAGTGGGACCTCACTGCTGTACAGACGGAACTGTGCTCTTCTGCTTGCAGTGTCACTCAGGGTGGTGTCAGGGTAATTGAGCTTGGAGAAGTGGAAGATGCAGGGAGACTGAACAAGAATGGTGAACTTATGAAAACAGATGAGGAGAAGGTTGGGGTACTCAACAACTTCTTTGCCTCAGTCTTCACTGACAAACCCTCTCTTTGTGACTAAGTTGAAGGAACACTAGATGGACTTCAGGGGGGAAAAGTCCTACCTGCTGTGAGTGAAGACAAGGTTTGTGACCACCTGAGGAGCCTGAATGTCCACAAGTCCATGGGACCTAATGAGATGCTTCCCAGAGTCCTGAAGGAATTGGCTGATGTAGTTGCTAAGCCACTTTCCATGATATTTATGAAGTCATGGCAGTCAGGCCAAATCCCTGGTGACTGGAAGAAGGCAAACATGACGTGCATTTTCAAAAGGGGTAGAAAGGAGGATGGTGGGAACTACTGACCTGTCAGACTCATCTCTGTGCCTGGGAAGATCATGGAGCACATGGAGGATAGGAAGATGATTCAAGACAGCCAGCATGGCTCCACCAAAAGCAAGTGCTGCCTGACCAACCTGGTGGCTCTGCAATGGAGTGATTACAGCAGTGGACATGGGAAAACCAGTGGATATTGTCTGTCTGGAGTTCTGTAAAGACTTTGACATGATCCTCCACAACATCCCTCTTTCTAAGTTGGGGATAATATGGACTGGCTGGATAGTTTGTCCTGGTCCTGACAGATAGAGGGTTAATTCTGCAGACACGGATATCCCATTACCACCTAAGCCATTTCCACAGGTAGCCAGTGCTAGCTGTGAAGGGAGCTCACTGCAAAACCTGGTGGTTCTGCCTCATGTGTTGGCATCAGTTGGCATTGTCTCACATCTGTACATTCCTTCATTCCTGTTATTATTCTCCTTTTCTTGTTGCCATTGTTCTGTTAAATTTTGCTTTTGTTGCCTTTGTCTTAACCCAGGAGTGTTGTTTTTTTTTTCTTTTCCCTTCTGCTCCCCACAAAGGTTTCATCCAGAGGGTATCTGTCAATGGCTTGATGTCCAGGTGGAGAGGAGTGATGAGCGGTGTCCCTCAGGGATCTGTGCTGGGACTGGTGTTCGACATCAGTTGAACATTACAATTGCTTCCTTTTTCTAGTGACTTAAAAGCTACATCTTTAATCCATTGCAAATCACCCCACACACAGACAGATGGTACAGATGTAGTATTTTCAGGAAGCATCTTTAGTCCCAGGGGATGTGGAAGAGCTTTTCAGACCCTCCCATGCATCATCTCTGTTCTGCTCCTGCCTAGAAACCTTCTGACACTTTGCGCTGATGCTGGGCCCTGGAAGCACTGCTTCTTGCTGAATCTTGAGAAGAATTTATTCATCCCTTCCTGCCACACTGGAAGTTAAAAAGGCCAGAACTGATGGGCCCTCCTGATGGTCTCCCATGTCTTCCCTCCTGGCAAAGGCAGATGGACAGTGTTGCTGCGTGTCTGTGTTCTATTTCCACAACCTGGCAAGCAGCTGGAGCTCCTTGTGTTGCTTCTTCAAGCAAGGGACAGCCCCAGTTCTGTGCTCAGGGCAATGGTTGCACAGTCCTCTCCTGCCCCCCTCTTGCATGCCCCCTGATTTTTTCACACCTCCTGCAATTGGTTCTATTTATCAGAGCTGGAAAAAATTCTAGAAAATAAGGTAGGAAGGAAGGAGTTGTGTCAGTGTCTTGCTTGAATAAATAAATTGCAATGTCAGACTCTGAGCTCTGTTTGCAAGAAGGAACATCAGCCTTTGGGAACTGAAGGACTGCATAGAAGTCACCAGAGTCCTGAGTCTATTCTGGGAAATGAGATTTCAGCAGGAAGGTTTTTCTTTGCAGGGCAGTTCTCCATCCATCCATCCATCCATCCATCCATCCATCCATCCATCCCCACATCCCCACTCTCTGCTGGAACTCAGGTGCCAGGTCCCTGTCCTTAGATTAGTTGAACTTCATGAGGATCATATGGACCCACTCCTCCAGCCTCTGTCCCCCTTTCCTCCAGCATTTCAACTGCCCCAGTCACTGTCCCATTGTCACCTGAAAACTTGCTGAGGGTACACTTGATCCCACTGTCTCTGACCCTGATGGAGATAGGAAGTAGTATTGGTCTTGGTATTGACCCTTGAGGGACACCACTGGTTACAGGATTCCACTTGGACATTGAACTAATGAAAGTAACAATTTAGATGTGGCCATCTGTAGTCTACCCACCAAACCCATATCTCTCCAAATGAAAGGTAAAAAAGCTGGGGAGGACCATGTCAGGAGCAAGATGCCCCAGACTGGCTGTGGAATGTGGGGGAACTTGGCCCCGTCCTCTTAAAACACCCCATTTTAGCCCCTTAGTGCTGCTCTGCTTGCTGGGATGCCTTCAGCTTCTGTGGTGATGTTGTGGTACTTCAGCTTCCTGTTGCTGAACGTGACTTGCCTTGAACAGTTAAATAGATTTGAATGAGTCACTTAAACAGACACCATGGATGTAAAAATAATTGTCTGGGAAGCCTGTGTCTGCCAGGCCACTGAGTAATCCCCACGCTTTCTGTGACTCAAAGCCAGCCAGGAGGAGTGTTTTCTCCCTGCTGCTCAGCTGGTAATATATCAGCTGAGTTCACCACCTTGTTTCACCTCCCTCTGTCCACATGGTCCTGGTCCCCGCCCTGAGAGGCCAGTGTGGGATGCTCATCTCTGCTTGCAGGGTGCATCCTCAACAGTAGCTCCATGGCAGAGCATTCCTCAGCTCGAATTGGTGGGGAGAAAAAGATAGCAGTGAGTTACATGAAATCCAGTAGGACTGGAAGGTAAGTACTGGTTGGAAGGAACTTCGGAGGTCCGTGGTCCGGTATTCTCAGGCAATTCCATTAGATCAGGTTGCTGAGGCTTTCACCCAGCCATGTGCTGAATTATCCTTAAGGATGGTCATCCCCCAGGCTCTCGGGTCTACTCTTTGATTGCCTTAATCCTGACAATTTTTTTCCTAATATCTAATTTGAGTTTTGCTTGTCCCAGCTTGGTCCATCCCTGCTTGTCCTGTCCTCCAGACTTCAGCAGGGAGCTGGAGGTCACCTGTAAGGACCAGCAGGAAGTCTTGCTTCAGTTTATCTCCACTCTCCCGATGGGTTAGCACTAGGCTTTCCCCTTATCAGGTGAAAAAGGCCAGCCCTTTGTCTTCTCCATTTGTTCCACAGTATTCTTGGCTCTTTGTTTTCACATCAGTTAGGCCAGCCTGTGTGGGTACAGGGGGTTATTCAGCCCAAGTTGGTTTGTTTTGTTATCCCATACGAGCTATTTCAAGAATGGGTAAAAATTGTCACTGAAATGACAATTCAGACTGAAAATATTGTTGTACTTTCCCTGCCTTTGTGCTTCTGCTCTAGCAAATCCATCATTGTGCCACTTCCCAAGGTGAGACCGCTGTCTCAGCTTCCTCCAAAATACTGAGAGCCTGGGGAGAAAGTATTTGCAGATGTATATGTTGTCTCCTTTTCCCAATAGTTCTGGAGCTCTTAGCTCTGAGTCAGGAATGTGTGCAACTGTCAGGAGGATGTGATCTCCCCCCAGCACATTCCCATCATCAAGATTTTCTAATTATGCCTGTGGCTGCAAGCTGGGACCGTATGGCATCAGAGCTGCTGCAGCCATTGAGATGACTCAGTGCCCAGAATCTATTAAACAAAGTTTTATTTAATCGAGTCTTGATTTCATCAAAATCAAGAGGGAGCATTGAGGTGGCAGCATTCCCAATAAGTAATATATGAATGGTAGCAGTTTAGACCTTTTGTAGTGTCAGGATCTTGAGATTTTTCTATGTGCTGGCCTCCCTGATGAGTTTTGAGGTTGGCCAGTCCTGTGCTCTGGGGATGGTTGTGTCCCTGGCAAAGTCATCTGGGCTGCCACAAGCCCATGGGTGAGTGTTTCATATACATCCCTATGGTCATTTAGCAGGAGCAACGGCATGTTTTGGATTGAAAAGTACCTTCAGAGTTCATCTAGTGCCTCCAGGTTTCTCCAGGCCCTATCCAACCTGACCTTGAACCCCTCCCGGGTTGGGGCAGCCACAGCTTTTCTGGCCAGGGAGCCACCCCCCTCACGGTACAATGTTTTTTCCCAATGTCCAGCCTAACCCCACCATTGTTCAGTTTAAAACCACTGCCCCATGTCCTGTCCCTGCACCCCCTGCTCAAAAGTCTCTCTGCCTCTTTCCTAGAAGCCCCTTTAGGTCCTGAGTGGCTGCAGGGAGATTCCCATGGAACCATCTCCTCTCCAGACTGCACAAGCCCAGCTCTCTCGGCTTTTCTCCTCAGCAGAGCAGTTCCAGCCCTGGGAGTATGTTGGTGGCCTCCTGTGGAGTGGCTCTGCCTGATGTGTGTGTGCCTTGTGCTGAGGAACCCAGAGCTGGAGGCTGCAGGGGGCTGTGAGGAGAGCAGAGGAGGAGCATCCCCTCCCCCGCCCCACTAGCCACACTGCTGGAGATGAAGCTCACAAGACACTTTTCTTTCTGAGCTGAGGTCCCCATTTGTCACTCACCCTCAGTCCTTCACACAGCAGATCAAAGAGCTTGACTCTTGGTTTGCTGACCATGGCAAGTGGGTAGGAGTTGCTGCTGCAGCATTAAGGAAAGTCTCTGCAAGCCTGGAGTGTCTGGAAACATTGTGATGGTGCTGGTGAGCTCAGAGCCGATTCCTAGATTTATGCATTTGAGGCAGTGCAGATCCCTGTGCTGGTTCCTGTCTGTCAGGCAGCTCTTGGAACTTTCACAGCTGATATACTTCAGTGGCCTGTGTAGATGCTCTAGTTTCTTTCTCTTTTCAGATGAGTCGATGATCATGGATGGCCAGATTGCTTCTGTATAAGCCCTCACAGTCCTGTACCCCAGGGAGATGCTAAGACTCACCTAAGCACTCCATGCTCTGTATGGAGGTGGGAGATGCCAGCAGGTGATGTGGGCATGCCTGTAATGCCCTACAGACAGAGAGGAAGGGACTTGCTTTTACTTGATTTTGCAGCTCCTGCCACCCTGCTCTTTGAGGTAGGAGAATGGCTTCACACCCTCCTGCTGCTGCTGCTGCTGCTGGGCTGGTCCTAGTCTTTCCTGTGACCTGGGCTCTGGGAATGGCAGTTCTGTCCACTTCAGCCCTTACATTTCTGGCAAAAGCAGAAAATTCAGGCTGGCTGGTGAATAAATAACCCTCCACCCAAACTGGCTGTTAGCTGGGGGCTGTCCATGGAAGACATGACCTTTTGTTGTGCTCTGGGCTGGCCAGTATGGGAGGAGCCTGGGATGATCAGCCCTTGGTAATTGGAGATTTTTGGTGTTGGCAGTGGTTTTCCCTCCTCTGCATCAGCCAACACTGGGAGTTGTGTGTCTCCAGGCTTGGGACTGCAGAGAGAGTCCAGTGGGGGTTGCGTGGGGTAGGAGCACACCCACTCTGGAGGTGAGAGTGATCTCTGCATCTCTATACACCTTGGGGACGGACAGCAGGTTTTTAGTGGTCACATGAAATGCATCCCTGTTTGCTCTTTTCTTTCTTTTCAGAAACCAAGGAGGAGCTGGAAGAGCTGATGTCTGACATAAAGAAGACAGCGAACAAAGTGCGCTCCAAGCTAAAGAGTGAGTACTTGCTGCCCTGCTGCCACCACTGCTGGCTGCTCTCCTGCCCTACAGCCCCCACTCTACCTGCCACTCCCCTCGTGGGCCAGGGATGCAGCAGGAAGGGATCTGTACTGCTCCATGCCCCCATGGCTCAGTGCTTCCCACTTGTCCCCCAAGACCAGAAATGCCCTGGTGGGACCCTGGCTGTCATCCCAACCTTGTGACAATACTAGGTGTTCAGCTTGGGCCAAGGCAGTTTTGGTTTGCTCTAGGTGAGAGAGAGCAGGTTACAGATGCCTGGCCCTGTCTGTTCATCCTCCACCATCTTGCGGAGGCGCTGGGAAGGGGTTGCAGAGTTAGGGGAAGGGACAAGTAGAAGCAGCATCAGCCATTTCTTTGCAGGGACCACCTGGGTATAGGCATCACCTCTGCTCCTCCTGTCATCCTCTAGCTGCTTTTTTTTGCCCTTTCCGAGTTTGCCTCCTCATGTTCTATTTCCCAAAGTAGGGGAGGAAATGAGCACACAGGAACGCGATGGGCTCTGAGTCCCATGCCACCAGCACTGGCAGGTGTTGGTCTCTTCAGGTGAGCCCTAGCTCTGAGCTAAGCCACAGCATGTACAAAGGTTGGGTTTGCGAGGGCTGAGGAAGTTGAAGAGGTGTTGCAAACCTCCAAGAAGAGCTGGCTTTTCCCTGGTAAGCCAGGTTGGCACAGGCAGCCTTGGCAGTACCAAGGGGTCCCATCTGGAAGACGTGATCCCTCTTCCCTGTGCTCCTGGCTCTGCAGTGGTGTGGCAGCAGAGGCCATACTGCTCCAGGGCTTGTGCTTCTCACTGCCCTATCCTGTTCCCACCAGGACAGACATCCCTAGGACAGACTCCATTTCTGGTGTCTCCACCCAAGGCAATGGTGCTTCCTGCCCATCTCAGTTATCCTGGCAGGATGGGCAGGAAGCACCGCTATCCCTGGAGAGGGTGGGGAAGAAAGGGGCTTTGGAAGCTTATCTTGTCTCATCAGCACACCTCATTGTCTTGGCGGACCTCCACCTTGACATTGCAGGGGCAGAGCATGGCCAGTGCAACCTTTGGTTTCCAGCATTGGATAGAGTCAGTGAATGTCTCTGACAAGAGGGGAGTGAGAACAACGTGATGTCAGCCCATTGAATGCCAGGGTTGAGCACTCAGGCAAGCCCGAAAGCCCAAGACTGGACCCCAGGGATTCAGAGGGTGAGTGGGGGCAGCAGCATCTTGAGGCAGGAAGCAGCTCTTCCCAGCACAGCTTGGATCAACCTGCTGTGGTTTTGGCTCTCAGCCTGGGATTTGGTTGAGCTTGTAGCAGGATACTTGGCCATGCCTGAAGGGTGAGAGAAGAGCTGCTGCTTCCCCCATGTCAATAACTTTCTCCCTAATTCCCAGGATTTTGTGGGAGCTTCACAGTTTTTGAAGATTTAGATATATCTGGAGCCATTGGACATGTTTGTCCATGAGTGTCCTTCTGAACACCAGTATCTCCACTGTCCCCTTGCTGTTTTCTGTCCTCCTGATAAGTGATCTTGGCTAGACCCAAGGGAGAGTTGGGAGCCAGCTTATCTGTTTCACAGGTCATGGAACCTTTCCACAGACCAAAGGACCCTGGACGTACTGGGATCTCTAGTCTAGTGTCTGGGTGGGAACAGGGCTTAGCCTGTGCAAAACAGTTCTTTTCTGTAGGTGTTTTGTTCTGCATATTGAAGGGGCTTTGAGAACCTGAAGGTTTGCAGGAAGGGCTTCAAGTCTTGTTTTCTTCTTCCAGAAAAGACTCACTGATACTGCATTTACCTGGAACAGCACAATTAATAGTCCTTGTGCTATGTCCCAAATCACCTGGTGGCTGGCATCATCAGGGAAAGAAAACAGTCAGGACTGATCAAAAACACCATCTGCTGACAATAAATTGACTTCTACAGACATTGCTCATGCAGTGGCTAATTTTAATTACCAGCTTCTGGGGAAAATGTGATTTTATTAATTGTCATAAATGCACAATGTTTGCCCATAGAGTTCCTTGGGAACAGGGAATCGTTTCTGACAAGAGTGGAGGAAGACTAGTTGCTAATGAAATCTGCTGGGCAGGTGGCAACCAGCATGTCCACAGTCAGGAGAAGTACTGCGGCCATGTTGCTGTGTGGGATGGGAGCTTTCCTATCAGTTGGATGGAGATCAGCTGGATGGAGATCAGCTGGATAGAGGCACTTGTTCCAGGAGAGAACAAGAGGGAGGGCAGGATTTGTGCTGATGTTCCCCAAAAGTGTGCTGTGCTGTTGGATGCCTTTTGCCAGGACAAGAATGACTACAACAGGCCACTCTTCCTTGCATTGTTGCTGCTCTCTGCACAATGGTTCTGTGGGTCCAGAGCCATGATCTATGGTGTCCACTGTGGCAGTGGTATCTTGTGCTCTCCCCTGCTCTGCTGGATGGGAATTGGGAGCCACTGGGCATCTCCTAGGAGTGGGGATCCCCTAGTACAGGAGGAACTTTGCTCTATGCTGGGCTGGCGGGACCTGCTGCAACGTGGAAGGTGCTTGGGGCAGCCAGGCTCAGAGAGCTGTAAAACTTCTGCACTGGGCATGGATTCATCAGCCAAACCCCAGGGATGCTACCAGCTCACATTTGATGGGCTAAGATAGAGATAAGCAGCTCCCATCAGCCTGCTGGTGGCAGCTTTCTTCTAGGCTTTTCTAGTCCCTGAATTTAATTTGCACCACTGTGCTCTCTGCTAGCCCCCACACCCTGCAACCTCATGCCCTCTCCATGCCCCAGACACAGTGGGATGTGAGCAGGGCAGTGCTTCTCCCTGCCATCATTTATGGTCTTTAGGCAAATGAGGAATTAATCATTACTTTTAGTTGCACCACTGGGCATCAGGAAAAGGGCAAATTCCTGCTTGGCTGCAAAGGACTGCAGAGTTTCTGCTTTTGCCAGCCTGGTAGATCCTCCCTGTGCAAGACTGAGCAGCTGCAGACCTCTATTTTTAGGGTCTCTGGAGAAATCTTGAGCTTTGGTATTTTGCAGAGATGTTTTAATTCTGGGCTTAGCTTCACAGCCGGGTGAAGAGAAGGCTCAGGGGGGACCTCATAGTAACTTGTCAATACCTAAAAGGGGCTACAGAAAGGCAGGTGTAGGACTTTTTAATAGGATATGTGATGGAAGGACTAGGAGTAATGGATGTAAATTGGAAGAGAGGAGATTTAGGCTAGATTTAAGAAAGAAATTATTTCATGTGAGGGTGGTGAGACACAGGAACAGGCTGCTCAGAGAGGAGGCAGATGCCCCCTCTCTGGAGGTGTTTAAGGCCAGACTAGATGAGGCACTGAGCAACCTGATCTAGTGAGAGGTGTCCCTGCCTATGGCAGGGGGTTTGGAACTAGATGATCTTTAAGGTCCCTTCCAAACCAAACTATTCTATGATTCCTCCTTCTGCCTGGTGGAAGTCCATTTTGTTGGAATACTGGGAAGTGCAGAGGTCGGACCCAAGAATTACATGAGTTTTGCAGTGTAACCTCCCAGCTTAACAGCCTGACAGTGATGGGGAGTGATGGAGAAGTCTCAACCAGCAGCCAGGTCCTGTGTTCTTTGAAGTAACGAGATGGAGTTTTGCTGCCTGTCCAAGCTAAGTCATGAGCTAGAGTCAGGAGCTGGGGACTGCTCAGTGATAGATGCTCCTCTACTCACACACTTCAGTCTCTTGCTGTGCTTTCGTCAGATAAAATAATCTGTGTCCTTCTACCCTGACCAGGTATTGAGCAGAGTATTGAACAAGAGGAAGGACTGAACAGGTCATCTGCTGACCTGCGGATACGCAAAACTCAGGTGAGTTTCTGCCCTGTGGCACCGGTAAGGGGAGTATGGGAAACAGCTGGAGGAACTCTGAGAAGTGTTGGGAGAGGAGGGCTGCGCTTGGCTTTGAAGCATCTGGTTTCTGATGTGCCCAAATATCAGGCAAGGCCATGCAGGGCATTTCCAAATGGATTAGTGAAAAGGCAGTCTGAAGGACCTGTGATGTGAGATTGGGCAGCAGGAGCTGAGGCAGGGAGGGCAGCAAGCATCAGCTATCTCCTAGTGTCTGTTTGGGTGAGTGGGTGGGTTTCTTCCCAAAATCTGAAGCCTGGATGTGTTTCTACAATGCCTGGAAGTGTGCTTGAGCAACTTCACAATGAAACCAGTGCACACTAAGGCAGCTCGCTCACCTAAATAAGATGTGGTCTGTCAGAGAGAGAACTGTGAGACATGGAGTCTGCTGGAATTGCTCTTGGCTCTCAAGACATGGGAGTTGAGGGACATGAGTCTTGTCTCTGAGTCCAACAGTATGCACTAGAAACTGGAAGTCACTAACCTTGCTTTGAGCCAGATATTAGGCTGCATGGTCTCATTTAGTCCCTTCAGCCTGAATTATCTTGCAGATCTGAGTAACTGCCCTGTCACCCCCCTCAAAGGTAAGAAATAACTTGGAAATATTTGATGAAAAAGGTGTTGGAATGTCTTGTAAAGAGACTTTTCTCTCTTGGCAGCAGCTGATTGCAGTGGGGAGCTCTGATTGCTGCAGGTGTACCCGATGGGCATTGCTTGAATCCTGGCTTGAGGCAGCTGGAAAGTGAGGATGGATCATAGAACAGAATCCTAGAATGTGTTGGGTTGGAAGGGCCCTTCAAAGATCAACACCCTGCAGTGAGCAGGAACATCTTGCACTAGAGCAGGCTGCTCAGAGCCTCAGCAAGCCTGGCCTTGAATGTCTCCAGGGATGGAGCCTCTGGGCAACCTGAGCTGGAGTCTTGCCACCTTCATGGGAAAGATCTTCTTCCTCATGTCTCATCTAACTCTGCCTGCTCTAGTTTCAAACCATTGCCCCTCATTCTGTTGCTCCATGACCTGGCAAACACTCTTTTCCCAGCTACCTTGCAGGCCCTTTCAGGCACTGGAAGGCCACTAGAAGGTCTCCCCACAGCCTTCTCCAAGCTGAGAAGCCCCAAAGCAGTTCAGGTCTCTTCTATCTCTTTGTGGTGCATGCTAGTGGGAAGACTGAGGACAGCGGATGAGACATCACTGTCAGTGGAGCTATGGCAAGGTCAATAACATGGCAGAAAGTACCAAAAGAAAACTTCCTTGGGGAAGCAGCATTAGGCATGGTCCAGGAGGACAGTGTGGAGCATCTGGGGAGCTCCTAGGGAGTTGAGGGGAAGCTGGGACAGGTTAGATGACTGAGCTTTATACCCTGCCTCTCACAACCTGAGAAATCTTCACAGGTTTCAGGAGATAGAAGCATTTGATTACTGTTGACCTCAAATCTCATAAGACAAGGTTACCCATTGTCCCCAATTGCCTTTGGAACCAGGGCTTGAGTTCTTGAATAACTTTTACTTTGTGAAAAGTGTACATTCTTGTACTGATTTTCTGAAGCCAGAGCTAAGCAATTGTCTTGGACATCCCAGGGTGGAGGCAGGAGACACCAAGGCTGTAGTTGTAGTGGCCTCTGTTGGATCAGCCACTGGGGATAAATTTGGATCAGGCACCTTGAGGCCAGCAAATGTGCAGGAGTGTGCTGAGCTGCCGCACTCTGCTGACTACACCTGATGCTGCACCCATCAAATGTGTCATTAACTTCTGGTTTTAGGGGAAAGTGGATCCAGAAGACTGGATTTGTACTGGCTTGGCACATTATATTTCACTTCTTATGAAGTCTATAATGGACTGAGTTCTAAGGGCTGAATTATTTTATCTTGATTAAATGGCCACTCTTCATCTCCAGAAACAGTGTACAAAACAGATGAGTATTTTGTTTAGAAATGGTGTAACTCAGCCATAAAATTCAACATTGGTCTGAAAATGTGACTTGATCTTTGTGGAGAAGTGGTTGTGAAAGACTAATATTTTTATTGCTTCAGTTTCTCCACCTCGTTTTCACATCTTAAAATCAGCCTTCTTTGGGCTGAAGCTTTGTCTTCTGCCTCACCGTGCAGGACTGCTGTGTGATTTTTTGGATGGTTTGGACAAGCTTCTGATGATCCTTTGGTGAGAGACCGCTTGGCAGGATGCAGTCATGGCTCTAGCCATTAATCCACCCCTGCATTGCCAGCTTCAGTGCCTTGGCCTGGCTGGTGAAAACAAGGCATCTGGGAGCAGTGAAGCAAAACTGATGAAGACAGTGAGAGGAGACAGCATCACTCTTCAGCACCCAGGGATGGGGATCCAGTTATGGATCTGCTGCTCTCACCAGCTTGCACCAAATATAGCTCTGTAAAAATCCTGCTTTCTCTAAGCCCTGCACAGTGAAGACAGAGGAGTTTTGTCATTTGTAATTTATCTCCTTTTCAGTCGGGGAAGCTACTCAGTAGTCAGTTCTCCTGTGCTGCAGTTGCTGCCAAATCGATACAGTGGTTATGTTAACTGATCACCTCTGCAGAGGCAGCTTCTGCCTCAGAGCCCACCTGTCTTGCACCAGCAAGAGAAAGACTTGAGAGTCATCTCTAGAGCAGTTGGGAAGAATTGCTGGGGCATGGCAAAGCCAAGCAAAGATAGTGCACAACACAACAACAGAGCAGGAGAGCAGCAAGTCCCTGTCATACGAACTACTCTGCTGTCCCTCTGAGTGGTTTTAACATGTGCAGAGCTCTGCACTATCTGAACAGCATCGTGGGCAGCTCTCTTCCCAGAAAAAAAACCCTTCTGCCTTTAGCCCTGCAGAGCTTTCCTCTCTGCTTGGTATCAGGCCTCCAAGACATCTCATTTTCCTGTTGCTCTCTTTGGTGAGACCCCACCTGGAGTTCTGAGTCTGGCTGTGGAGCCCTCAGCACAAGAAGGACATGGAGCTGTTGGAGAGGAGCCAGAGGAGGACACAAGGATGTTCCAAAGGCTAGAGCCCCTCAGCAATGAGTTGTGGCTGTTCATCCTTGAGAAAGCTGTGGGGAGACCTTCTAGCAGCTTCCCAGTACCTGAAGGGGCTACAGGAAAGTTGTGAAGGGAGTATTTGGCAGGGCTCAGAGTGGTAGGATGAAGGGCAATGGTTTGAAATGTGCCTGATCTTCCATTTGACCTATTTACTCCCTGTACAGCCTGGCCTTGAACCCCTCTGGGGTTGGGGCAGCCACACCTTCTCTGGGCAGCTTGGGCCAGGGGTTCACCCACTTCATGGTACAACGTTCTTTCCCAGTGTCTTGCCTAACCCCATCATCACTGTTCAGCTTAAAACCACTGCCCCGTGTCCTGTCCCTGCAGGCCCTGCTCAAATATCTCATTCCTTCTTTCCTAGAAGCTCATTTAGGTCCTGAGCAGCCGCAGGAAGGTCTCCACAGAGGCGCCTCATGTCCAGGCTGCACAACTCTTAGCTAGGGACCACTCAGTGAAGGAAGTGGCAGATTTTATTGTACTTTGCCCCTTTCCAAGCATTTCTGTGGGCTCTGCAGGTAATTGCAGGAAATGAGCTCTCCCAGACTGCACATGGGAGCCCCTGCATGGGGAGGCTGAGGTTGGTGATTTCTCTCACTGCTGCACTGTGGGGCTTTGCCTTCTGTCATGTCCCCTCTCCCACTCCAGACTCCCATCTTCCCAGAAACGCCAGCCCCGTGCAACATGGTACATGTGCCTGGCATGCATGCTGCTGTGCACAGGACAGGAGCTGAGCAGAAAGCAGCACTGTCCCAGGGTGTTGTCACTGGCTTTGCTCATCACGGCGCTGTGTGGGTGAGGAGAGCCGACAGTGCTGCAGGGCTGTGTGTGCCTGCTGCCTGAGCTCTACCCACGTGACTTTTGTAGCTGCCACCCTATTATGGCAGGATAATTTAAGGCAGTTTCCTAGCTGGACCATATAATTAGTGTGAAAAAGTCCCTGGCCCTCACTTGTGTTGATT
Source organism: Turnix velox (assembly GCA_013400935.1). NCBI lineage: Eukaryota > Metazoa > Chordata > Aves > Charadriiformes > Turnicidae > Turnix > Turnix velox. The sequence goes on along the minus strand of VZTY01016454.1, from coordinate 32,932 downwards.
TTCTGATATCCAAGGCTCTGCTGGAGTGATTTTGGATTTTTGGTGCCATGGGACCTTAGTGGGGCATCACAGCTGGCATTGGCTGTATTTGCAACATGGATGTCCCTCTCGAGACTCGTGGACATCCAGGATAAAAACGGCCCAGCTAGAAAGTTGGCATCTGTGTTTGCTCTTCTCATGGGATAGCAGCAGGATGGTGGTAAAGAAGCTCAGGAGATCCCAGCCCATGCCAAAGAGCAGTGCTGGCAGTGTCAAGTTGCAGATGGTCTTGTTCAGGTGCATTATCAGTATCTAGAAAGGCTGGGATGCCAGGGCCTCTGGTCCATGGTTCCTCTGGGTCCCAGTCTGCTGTTTGACCTCTCTTATGATGATTTTTTCTCCTCTTGATATTTAACTGGAATTCCTGGTGTCTTGGTCCATCTGCTCTTGTGCAAATCCAAGAAGGGTGTGGCTTCAGCTTCTCTCTCCATTCTTCCACTGTTGCAGGCCGCAGTAAGATCTCCCTGACCTTTGTCACCTTCAACCCTGCCTGTCCTCACTTGTCTTGTGCTCCTGCCCAGACCACCCCAATGACCTCAACTGGCTTCACGCCCACACAGTGTGTTTTGGGGAACCCCAAGTGGAACACAGCACTGTAGTTGTGGTTTCACAAGCGCTCAGTGGAAGTGACCTATCCCTGTTGTCACTTGCTGGCTGTCCTTCTGCTCACCTAGCTTACCATGGGTTTTACCTGTATTGCTGATTCTTGGACACCCTGATGTCCATGACAACTCAGGAATTTCTGTCCAATTGGCCCCACAGCCTGTCCCTCAGTGTGCATCTCATCCCCAGCACAGGATGCCGCATTTACCTTTGAGCTTCATAGGGTTCCTGTCAGCCCCTTCCTCTGGAATGTCCAGGTCCTCATGAATACCAGCCCTGTCTTCTTTCTCTCTTCCTAGTTTGTTTTGTCCTCCAAACCTGCTTCAAGTGCTCTCCACTCCTCCATTCCAGGTTACTGGTGAAGGTATTTTCAGACCCAGCATGGCTCACTTGAATTTTTACCATTAGGAACTAGCCACTGGTTGGACTTTGTATCTCCGATCACAACCAGTCAGTCCAGACAATTTTCCACCCACGTTATGCAACTTGTGTCCTACCTAAATGGCTATGAGAATACTCTGGGAGCATGTGTCAAGGGCCTTAATCTCAATACCTGCACCATTCCCACGGCCCATCATCTCATCCAAGAAGGCCAACAGGATGGTACAGCACATTTTGCCCCTGGTAAATCCACCCTGGCAGTTTTCAGTTACATTCCTGTCCTTCTGGGAGGGACATGGACTCAGTGACTTGTCTGGAAGACAAGATTCACTGATGCTCCCCAGTGACTGAGGAGAGGCTGACCCCAAGGGGCCCTGGGGCTGTGTGTTCTCTTTGGAAATTGGTGGTTCTCCAAACTGGGCTGCTTTCCCCAACTCTGTGGAGTTATGAGTTGCTAGCAACCTCATTTCCTAACTTTAGATCAAATCTTCAGTTTGGTTACTTCCTTTCAAACACAAGGTGTGTTTTTATATGTTTTTTATTTTCCATGTATATTCAATTTTATTTAATGACTGGAAGCTGTTTAAAATGTTTTTTTTCCAGCCTATTTTGCTTGAGACTCTGTGTTCTTTCAAAAAAATCAAATGCACATGGGATGCTCATATGAACATAGAATAATAAAATGACAAGTAAGTAAGTGACAACAGTAAGTGAAGTAACTGCTTAAATAAAAGGAGGGTGTAGGGGCAGGCTGAGTGCAGGAGGGGGGGTCATTCAGCACCTGGGCTATATTTGGCTGCAGATAAACATATGTTGAAACTTTTCAGGTGAATGAGAATGAGTTGGATTTTAGGAAGATACTTTTGAGAAGGCAGAAGAGTCAGTGGGATGGCACATCCAGTCTTTGCTGGATCTCAGACTGTGAAACTCAGGAGCTGTTAGAACTTTGTGCCCAGCACCTCTCGAGCAGAGTTTGAGGCTGAAGCTGCTGGGGGGTGGGGGGAGAGACGTGTGACGTTTGCCCTCTGCGGGAGGAATAAGATGACTTGAGTCTGAGGCTCTGCCATAATTACTAAGCTGCTTCTCGCTTAGCAAATGCAAGTCTATCCTTGAGATGTCTCCAGGGCCATCTCCTGGAGGTAGGAGTGTATTGTCTCTGGGTGTAGGCAGTACAGGCAGTAGGAGTTTGCGAGCGCCGGCGCACACACCGGCTGAGCCTGCCGAGGTGCCTCGTTGCACTTGTCCCCACCATATTGGAGGCTCAGCAGGTTTGGGTCCAGCCCTTGGGTTCAGCTGGCAGCAGGAGGGTCAGTGTGTTCATCTGGATCCTGGTCAGGCGTCATTCAAAGGTTTTCTGGTGTGTTTCCTAGAAAATGGGAAGTGGTATAATAAGCTGAGTGTGCTGTGTGAAGGGGGTTACAGCACTGCTACATTGTCTGTCCTGGGCTGTCAGTTCTGCTGGGTTTTGGGGCAAGTTTGGTCCATCCTGTAACTGTATCAGATCCTGTACTTCTGGCTGATAGTACAGGCAAGCAGGGCTCCAGCCAGGGCATATTGTGGCCTCAGCTCTGGGTTGCATAAACACAAGCAGTGTTGTGGTGCAAGGAAGGTGCTGCAAGCCATCCATCATCCATGGGCCTGCTACTGGCCTGGAGTGTCCTCTGGGGACTGAAAGCTGTGCCTGAGTTGGACTTAGTGAGGAGGTGAATCTGGTCCACTCCCCCGGAGCCATTGTTTCCACTTGTTTCCACCTGCTCCCCGTGGGCTTTGTCATACTCCTTGGAGCAGCTTTTTTTTTGCACTGCAAGAGTTGTGGGGGCTGCTGAGGGCTGAGCCTTCCTCTGGCTGGGATGTGGCAGCTCTTTTCCCTTACCCCCTGCTCTCTCTCTCTCCCCCTCCACAGCACTCCACACTGTCACGCAAGTTTGTGGAGGTGATGTCCGAGTACAACGCCACGCAGACTGACTACCGGGAGCGCTGCAAGGGCAGGATTCAGAGGCAGCTGGAGATCAGTGAGTAAACCTGGAGATGGGACACACACACAGAGCTGGTCTGTGAGCTCTGTGGGGCTGCTTCCTGCACTGTCACTGGCAGCCTGGGTGCTGCTCCCATGGCTGTGTGGAGCTGCTTCCTTAAAACCCAGGAATGCATGGGGGCTATAGGAGCAACCGGGACACAGCTCCTGCTGGGGAGTAGACACATGGTTGTACCTTACATTTCAGCATCAAAACACATCCAGTGAAACACAAAAATTCCCCTCAGATTTTCTTAAATGCTGAACAGAGAGAGCAGGAAGAGAGAAAAGTTTTAGCTTATTTCCAGCTCATTTTGAAACAGAAGCAGTGAGTGGGAATTCCCTCTTGCCTTTCTCCTGGGCGCTGTTCCTCGCAGGGGAACCGAACTGAGTATAAACCCAGAGAAGTGAGCTCTTGAGCTGGGGGCACTCGAAGTTCCTGGGTGTTTCCCTTGCTGCAGGAGGAGCACGAGCCTTGGTGCCTGCCCCAGACACCTTCCTAGCCTCAGGACTGTGATGGCTCTTCTGGCTGAAGGTGGGTCCCAAGTGACACCTCTGAGACTGTCATCACTGTGGCATTAGGATGTCCCTGCATCATTCATTCTGATCACCTAGGAGAAGTCTGCTCTTGCCCATCCACAAAACCTGCTCTCTTGGCTGTTTTTCTGGGCACTTGGAGGTACCTGGTTAGTTTTAGAGAAATCATAGAATGGCCCAGGTTGGAAGGGACCTTTCAGACCATCAAGTCCAACCTTCAACCTAGCTCTGACAAGAACCATCCCTAAACCATACCTCTAAGCTCTGTGTCTGCCTAGCTCTTAATTCCCTCCAGGGATTCCCTCTGCCCTGGCAGCCTATTCCAATGCTTGGCAATCCTTTCCATTTTTCCTAATACCCATCCAACCCTTTCCTGGTGCTCTCTCACCTGTTCCTTGGAAGGAAACACTGATCCCCATCTCTGTAAGAGCTGCAGAGTGTGAAGGGAGCCTCAGCCTCCTTTGCAGCTGAACATCCCCAGCTCCCTCAGAGGACTTGTGCTCCAGACATCTCACCCATTCCATTCTCCTTCTCTGCACCTGATTCAACCCCTTGAGGGGCCCAAAACTGTATTTAGCACTGGAGTGCTAAATACACCAGTATTCACCAGTACAGGAGCATTGTCACTGCCCTAGTCCTGCTGGCCACGCTGTCCCTGATGCAGGCCAGAATGCTGGTGGCTTCTGGGCCACCTGGGCACATGCTGGCTCATATTCAAATGCTGTCAGCCAACACCCCCAGGTGCTTTTCCCCAAGCAGCTCTCCAGCCACTCTGCCCCAGGCTTGTAGCATCCATGGAGTTACTGTGGCCCAAGAGCAGGACCTGGCCCGTGGCTTTGTTGAACCTCATCCTGTTGGCCTCGGCCTCTGACCTGTCCAGATCGCTCTGCAAAGAGCAGGTCAGCATTCCCACCCAACTCAGTGTCATCTGCAAACTGACTGAGGATGCATTTGGTCCTCTTGCCCTGATCATTGATAAAGATGATAGAGAGGACTGGTACTATGCCCTGGGGAACACATTGGTGGCTGGCCACAAACTGGGTTTCACCTCTCTGAGCCTGGCCCTCAGCCTGTTTTTCAGTCAGTGAAGATTTCTCCCATCTAATCTGCTGGGCAACCAGTTTCTCCAGGAGAACGCTGTGAGAAACAGTATCAAAGTCCCTTCTGAAGCCCAGGTTTGTTAGGCAGGCTCTGCCTTTCATGAAGCCATGCTGACTGGGCCTGATCACCTTCGTGTGTCACATAATGGCACTCAGGATGATTTGTTCCATGACCTTCCAAGGCACTGAGGTCAGACTGTCAAGCCTGGAGTTTTCCAAATCATCCTTCTGGCCCATCACAAAGGGCAGACACCAGTCATCTGGGAGCTCCTCCATTGGCCAAGACTGCTGGTGTGTGATGGAAAGTAGCTCAGTGAGCATTTCCACCAGCTCCCTCAAAACCCTTGGCCCTCTCTACAGGCACTGGGAGAAGGCTCTGGCTGTGCCAGAGCAGGTTGATGATGCACAGAAGAGCAAGCTGTGGGTGCAGCCAGGCCTCTCTTCAGCCAGGAAGGCCTGGGAGCTGCTCAGCCTCCGCATCTGCTCTGGGCACCCAGATAGGTTTACTTAGGATTCCTGTGATGCTTTCATCTCAGGAGTTATCCAAGGGATTTTTTTTTAATCTGATCTAAAATGTGCAGCACTTCAAGTTGGTCCCTGCTGGGCTCAGGCAGAGCAGAAGTGGTGCTGAGGAATTCTGTAAGGCGGATGGTATTTTGTGACATTCTGGGCAGGCTGTTAGAGCTGAACTCTGCTCACCCGGACTAATTGTGGTCTGCAGTAATCTGTCTGAGGTAGGAGGTGGCTGAGTGGGTTGGGTCACTCATCCTCATTGCCTCTACGCACACCCCCAGATGGGACAGGGCCATCCACCTCTCGATGACTGTATGGGCTTCTATCTAGTGAGACCCTGAAAGCCAGATCCAGATTATGGAAAGTGCCTTGTCCCCAGACCCTTCCAGCCTGAGCCTCAGCTGTTGCTCTGTGGATGCTTATGCAGCTTGGCCACCCAGAGGAGGTGCCTAGGTGAGCCATGGCATGTTGGACTTCTGCAGCCCCAAGATGTCTCAAGTCTTGCCTATTTATAGAGCATCTGGCATCCAGACTTGGGCAGGCTGTTATTTGTCGTCAGGTGGCTGTGATGGGTGTGAGCTGAGGCACTGGAGGCTTCCCTTGGAGCTTCCCCAGGGTCCTTCATGACCTGACAGAGCTGCTCCTGCCCCATCCCATGGGAACTGATTGATGGGGAACATTGCTCCATCCAACTGGGTATAGCAGGACTGCGCAGTGGCCTTGAGGTCGAAAATCTCTTTGGTGGCTTCTTGGCTCTTCTTGACCCAGAGCTTCTGGTGGCTCTGCTGCACCATGACTTGTTCATTGTCTCTCTTCATTCTCACCTCACTATCTCAGGGCTGAGTTTGTTTCTCCCTTTGTGCTGCAGCTCCCAGTGGTGCTCTGTGCTGCTTTGTTTGTTGGCAGAGCTGCTGCTCTCCAGGAAATTCTCATTTCGAGAGATGCCAAGTAAGAGGCAGATGTACTTCAGAACTCTCTGGGGAGACAGATGTAGAGTTCACAGGATTTTCCAGTGTTTTGCTAAGTTTCAGAACAGGGTTTTTTCTCCCTTTGCAGGCACTTGACATTGATTCAGTCCTTTCCTTCCCATTTGGGCCTGTGCCAGTAGCTCTGTGGTTCCATGTGCACCAGATCAGCCAAGCTATCTATCACGTTTTCATCTTTTATTGATGTTGAGGAGCCAATGACAGCATTTCCAGACCAGGAAGCCTAGCCAGAGGGAGTGGACTCCCTGTGAAGTTGCTGCAGGGCCTGCAGGTTGTTTATAGAGCTCTGGAATTGTGCTGAATGGTGTGGGCAAGATGCAGCCCACATGCATGTTGGTGGCCTCCTATGGAGCGACTCTGCCAGGTGCACATGCGCCTTGTGCTGGGGAGCCCAGAGCTGGAGGCTTCAGGTGGTGTGAGCAGAGCAGAGCAGAGCAGAGCAGAGCAGAGCAAAGGAGTAGCATCCCCTCCCTCGCCCCAGTGGCCACACTGCTGGGGATCCAGCTGAGGAGACACTTTGTTTTTTGGGCTGCCAGGGCACGTTGGTGACTCATGTTCCATTTGTCACCAGTCCATGGGGTGCTCTCCATCCATCCATCCATCCATCCATCCATCCATCCATCCATCCATCCATCATCCATCCCCCAGTCTCTGCTGGTACTGGTTACCCTGAGTCAGGATCTGGACCTTGCAAAGGAGACGTGTAGTGAAGGGTGGAGGTGATCCTACTGGACGAAGTCCCCAGGCAGGATGACAGCATGCATCCTGCCTGTGGGGTGGTGGCCAGACATAGCTGGGAGGGCAGAATCCCCCATGGTTCCTCCCAAGGCACTGGACTCACGTGTGAAGGTCTGAATAGGGTTTAGGGCATCTCCCTCATCTGAGCCTGCTCTGCAGCTGTGACCTGCTCCTACTCCTCCTTTCTCTTTCCACTGGGCAGCCCCAGCACAGGCCTGCCTGATGCTACTTTCTCCATGTCGTGCTGTCATTTCTGGGGTCCTACGTGACTGAAGGTCTTAGGAGCACACTGCAGTTAATGGTGGGTGACTAGTGTAACACATGGAGTGATAATATCTCTGCTTTGTAGTGGTGTAGAGTATGTCCATGGGGAGGAGAAGGCAGCAGCCATGGACAAGGGGTGAATTGCTCCCAAAGAAGCTGAAGGTACCACCTGGGGCCAAGGAGGGGGTACAGCAGCGCTGAGCCCCCTGTGCTCCTGGCCTTGAACTGTCCCAGGATGGTCTGCTCTTGGCTTGCTGCTCTCCATCCCATCCCTCCTCCTTCATAGCTTGTCAGCTGGGTGCTGATGCCTGCCAGTCCTTTGACACAATTCCCTGTCCCACAGGGATGTACAGCCTGACCAGGAGGGACTGACAAGGGTTTACTGGATGAGCTGGGCCAAGCTGGCAGCTTGATCCCCATAAAAAAGTGGAATCACAGGGCTGGCACAGAGCTGGGCTGTGATATGGCAGCTTCTTAAACTGCTCCTTGCCCTCTTGGACTAGAAACTTTGCTCCACTCTCAGGATATGCCACAGAAGCAGAGCAGAGGGCTGCAGGACCCATGGTGTGGACAGCGGGGCTCATGGCTGACCTGTCTTGTCTCACTTTCAGCTGGCAGGACCACCACTAGTGAGGAGCTGGAAGACATGCTAGAGAGTGGCAACCCAGCCATCTTCTCATCTGGCGTAAGTACCGGGACAGGCTAAACCCAAGCCAGCCCTCCCTCATCCCACAATGGCTCCAGTACAGGAGGGGTGAGCAGAAGGTGGGACCTGGGTACTTGCACCTGGCCTGAGGGTGCTGCCTGAGCAGAGGCTGTGTCCTGGCCAGAGATGGAGTGGGAGGGATTTGCTGCAAACTGGGCGGCTGGAGGGGCTGATGGGGCTCCTGCTCTTCCATCTCTTGATACCCCTTATCCCCAGCATCTGGGGGGCTGAGTCTGGTGCTCAGTGGCCTTGTCTTCCTGCAGATCATAATGGATTCGAACATCACCAAGCAGGCCCTGAATGAGATCGAGACACGGCACAGCGAGATCATTAAACTGGAGAACAGCATCCGAGAGCTGCATGACATGTTCATGGACATGGCCATGTTGGTGGAGAGCCAGGTGGGGAGACAAAGCGACCCAGTGGCCAGCTTACCTGGGGTGGGAGGTCCAAGAGTGATGAGACTATGGGTGGGCCCCTGCCTGGGGAAAACTACATCTGGGACTGACACAGCTCTCACTGGGGCTGAGCTGGGCTTCCTGCTGCTGCCCTGGAGCCCCCCAGAGATGGGACTGCTGCATGCCTGGAGCAGGAGGTTGGCTCTAGAGGGCAGCGGATGGCTGCCACGTGGGTGGAGATTTCTCCACTTCTCCCAGAGCATCAGGCCCTGCTGGGTGAGTTTGGAGTGCTGCCAGCCTCCACGGTCCTCTCAGGCCACCCCTGGCTGTGCTGTGGCACTTCAGCTGGGCAAGTGCTCCAGCATCTCTGCTCATCCCTCCTTCTTGCTCACCATGCTGCCACGGACCGAGGAGACACGAGTGGCAGGTAAAGCCCCACTGACCTCTCCCAGTGGTGCATGCTCCGCTCTGCATGGCTGTGCCCTGCATGTCTGGACTCTTGTGTGGCACTAGGGCCTGTCCGTGGCAGGGTGGCACCATTGCCCCATCCTGTCTGCCCTGGGGGACAGCTGGGGAGGGATTTCCCATTCCATGCCTCACTCCTAGGGCTGGAGTGTTTCTGTGTGGGTTGGGAAGACTCTGAGCTGCTGGCAGTAGTTGCTGGGCTGACACTGCCCCAATGGGAAGGAGCAGCAGAGTGCCTGGTGTGGGTCAGCACTTTGGGGTGTAGCACCAGAGAACTTGCAAGGTTTGTCCTCCCTATGTTCTGCAGCTCTAGGGAAGCAAGCACAGAGGAGCTGCTGGCCATGGTTCCCTGGCTCTGCAGCACCCATTTTCTGAACTTCAAGCTGCCCACTCTTGTTGGCATTTGGAAATGCCAGTATGACATACTCTGTCTCCAGTTGCTGCAGAACCCAGCTGCTTCCCTGTGCCACAGGTGGTGGGCAGGCTGTGGGAGGCTTTGTGGCCACGTCTGCACAAGTCCACATCCCCTGCCCACTCCTGCAGCCCAGAGTCAGACAGAGCAAGGCTGAAGCTCCCTGTGGTCCAGCCTTTCTCTGGGGCCCTCCACTCTTGGCAAGGCGCTTGTGCACATCAGAGTGGTAGTCCCTGCATGCCTGTGGTTTTTTGAGCATCTTGCTGCTGGTGCAGTCCCAGCCATGCCTCCAGTTTCAGCAGCATGTAGCATGGTGTCACTGTAGAACCTCTTGTAGCTTTGGTGTCACCCTCAGATACCAGACAGGTCTGGACTGGGCAGGGGGACCTCTGTGACCCAACCCTTGCTGTGCACAGAGGTCCTAGCCCTCTGGGGTGGAGCCCAGAGCCCTTACCCCAGGACACTCACAGCCTGCAGGCAACTGATGGTCTTTCTCTCTCTCTCATACAGGGCTGCTGGGCTAGGTGACATCCCTACAGTGCAGAGAAGCAGCAGAGCAGGAAGGAGCTCATGTCGGTGCATGGGGGTGTGGGCTCTGTCCTCACTTTGCAGGGCGAGATGATCGACCGCATCGAGTACAACGTGGAGCACTCAGTGGACTATGTGGAGCGGGCTGTGTCTGACACCAAAAAGGCAGTCAAGTACCAGAGCAAAGCCAGGCGGGTGAGTCATGGCATGGACTGGGTCCCTTCCTTCCCTCCTGCATTGCTGACACCTCCGTTCCTGCCTGCCCTACTGCTTGTCCTGCTGCAGCAGAGTGCATCCTTAGCAGTGCCTGGGCACTGCTTCACTTCATCCCACTAGGTGCAGCACAATTTCTGCTGGTGGCACCAGCTGAGGCAGAGCTCGCTGACATAAGCTGCCCAAGTGCTGAGGCTGATGTGTTGGGGGGAGGAAAAGGGTTCATCCTGTATGAGAGCCATGTCAAGAAAAGACACAGTCCAGCTCTGCCCCTGAGCACGGTATCCACTGCCTGTCCCAGTCCCAGTCTTCACCATCATCTGGGGGGCCCAGGGGCCACCAGCCCAGGGCTGTGGGTGGAGCTGGGATGCCCATCCTTGCTGCAGGGCTGGCTCCCTAGTGCTGCTCAGAGCCAACCATGGCCATACAAGGACAGGGCAGCTCTCAGTGCCAAATACTTACTGACCTCTCTCCCTTCTCTTCCTGCTGGTGCTGGAACACCCGAGCAGAAGAAGATCATGATCATAATCTGCTGCGTGATCCTGGGCGTCGTCATTGCCTCCACCTTCGGCGGCATTTTCGGCTAGCTTCACCCCCACGGGACTGTTTTGTGTGCGATGGATGGAGCCGCGCGTGCCGTGGGGCTGCAGCGGCGCCGGAGCGAACCACGCAGCCCCGGAGCCCCCCAGCAGCATTTCAGTTCCAATGCATGGTTGTTTGTGACGCTGTGTGTGCGGTGCCTCGGTGTGAGGGTGCGCCGGCCCCGGGGCACAGGCAGGGGATGGGGACAGTGATGGGTGCGAGGGAGACCCTGTTTGGGGGTGGGAGGGGGAAACCCAAGCTCTCATCACTGCTGCAGCCTGTGGGGCTGTCTGGGACCAGGGGGGGCAGAGGTGTCCTTGGGCACCGCTGTTCCTGCTGTGCCAGGCAGCCTGTGTTAGTGACAGCCGAGAATGGACTGAGGAAAGGCGGTGGGGGGTGGTGCCCAGTCAGCATCCCCCAGCTCCCCTGTCACCGCCAGCCAGAGCTCTCATGTCTGCCAGCCACATCTGTGCTTGCAAACACCTTTCCTTGGGCTGCTTCTCTCAGAGGAGCCTTCCCCAGGGGTCCTCTCTGCCAGGCCCTGCCTCCCCCCATCCCTGCCCATCCTGTGCCATCTCCCCATGCCATCTCCCTGTAGAGGGGCCATCCCCCCCAGACAAGCCTTGTTTTGGGTGCTAGGGGCTGGCTGTGCCACTGCTCACAGTGGGTGCCTGATGGAGCAATGTGAGATGAGGAGCTGGTGTTGTGGACCATCATGGTTGCTTGGGGAGCAGGGATGTGGGGACTTGTGGCTGCACCCTGGTGCTGGCCTAGTAGGGCAGGAGGGCACAGGGACTTTAGGGCCATCAATGTATTCACTGGCCGCCAGAAGTGCACCAAAACCTCATCATTTTGTGCTCAGCCCTAGCACAAGGAGGTCCTGACTCCTGCTGCCCCCAGGCCGGGGCTCTGGCTTTCAGGATCGGAGGCTGGCTGGCCCCTGACAGCACCTGCCTGGGAGCGGGGCTAAGCTAAGCCTCACCTCCCCACGCAGGCACCTATGACTGGGTGCTGGACCCAGTTGGGCTTTCTCCTGTCCTGTTTCCAGCAGCAGCCTTTGTTGCATTCACCCCTCTGCAAGCTAGGAGAAACAGCTTCCCTCCTTCTCTTTCTGCTCCTCCTCCATTCTCCCAGCTCCTCTGTGGGGCAGTGCCTGACTGTTCCTTCCAGCTCTTCACCTCTTGCCACCCACCTACCCCTCTGCCCTCTTCCTCCTGGCACAGTGTCATCCCTTGGGGCACCCGTGCTTGGTGGGGTGCTCTTGGGACACACGAGTGCCCGGCATCCTCCGCTGTACCCACTGCCTGAATACAGCCACTTCGAGGGTGGCCTGAGCCAGATGGCAGCTGGGAGGGCCCTGTGTTGCCACAGGCCATTTTCCATGGACTGGGACAGCGCTTTGCCCTCCCATTCTTCCCCAGAGCTCAAGGCTCCACCCAGCCCCTGCCGATGCCAGATCAGCGCAGAGGAGCCCAGAGCACGTGGGCCCAAGCTGGCAGCCCCACGCTGTGACCGGGGCTGGGCCTGAGCCTGGGTGGTGGGAGCAGAAGGGTACACCCCAGATGCACAAAGGTACCCAACCCTTGGTGACACTCAGAGCACAGAGTGAGAGGCAGCAGACCTGGAGCCAGGACACGATGAGGAGATGAGGAGCAGCCCTACAGCTCCCACGGGCAGCCCTACAGCACTCAGACATAGTTCCTTCCCTGTCATCTTCCTCGAGGTCCCACACTTCAGGCTCTGGCTGCTTTCAGCTGCTGCTGCTGGGAAGTGTGTCCAAGCCTGGTGCCCAGCCCAAGCCCCCAGTGGTGCAGTCACGGGACCATCCTGAGACTGGAGTCTTCTTTCACAGTTCTCCAACTGATGCAACTGCAGCAGTGCAGCCTGCAGGAGCAAAGGGCTGGGAGCATTGGGAACCCCACGAGCAGCTGCAAGCCAGCTCTAGAGTCCCCCTCTGGGGCAGGAGGCATACCCGGCAGGGGTCTGGCTCCATGTGGATGCCAGCAACAGGAGAGGCAGCTGGAGGAAGTGATGGAGGTGATGAGATCCCAGGGTCCCAGCGCAGCCGCCCGCCCCCCGCACCGTGCCCACTGCCCCAGGAAGCAATAACGCTGCCGGCTGGGCTGCTCCTGGACAGGCAAAGAAAAAGCTCCTCAGGCCCTCACCCAGTGGCAATGCTCACTGCTGGCACTAGATGACTTCTACCAATCAGCAGCTTTTAAGGCACAAGCTGGTGTGACATTGGGGTTGTGGCCCACCCCTGTGAAGGCAGAAGGCCCAGAGAAGCACCAGATGGGGGGATTCTGACATTTCCTTGCTGATGCCCAGCCCTGCCCAGCCCTTCCAGCACCCTCCAGCAGCAGGAGCTGGACATGGAGTGATTCTGCCACTGGTTCCACTTTGCTGGAACCCTGCAGACCACGGTGCTGCCAGGCTGTGAGCCCGGGGAGGTGGAGAAGCAGGCTGCCATCCTGTCCCTAGGCAGGCTGACACTGTCCTCACTGAGGGGAGGGTGTTTCGGTGCAATAATTACCCCTGCGCTACAGGAAGCCCCCCTTGGTTCCTTTTTAACCTGACCTGTTGTTGCATGTACAGACCAAACCACCTAACAGTGTGCTTGTGCTTTTGGAGAGACACTTTCTTTTCTTTCCCAGCCCTGCAGCCGCTCATCCTTCAGGTTCCTCCTGTCCCAGGTGCCACCACCTGCCAATTCCCAGTGACGGAAGCAGTATTCCAAGCGCAGTGTGGGGCACGCACAGCCTGTGCTCCAACTGGGGATTGTTTCTTTTGTTATAAATGTACTTGAAGGCTTTCTGAGCCCCCCCTGTCCCACCCCCTGTGGAGTGCTACCGTTGCTGTACTGTGAGCTAAGTGTCCTTGTTTTCTATGTGGATCTTGACCCCGGCTTGCTCTGTCTCACTAGGCTGGATGACACCGTGTGTTGCCTCTTTTCTCCTCCACGGTTCCCCTCCCTGCTAGCCTCCTTTCTCCCAAAAGCTTTGGGTGCAAAACAGCTTCCCATTTTGTGGAATTTTTATGTAGAATAAACATTTGTAACTGTAAAGCTTGGACTGGCACCACTTGTCTGTCAGGAATGGGGAGGGTTGATGGGGAGGAAGAACCCAGGGGGGAGGCGGGGTTGCACTGCCCCATAATATCCCAGTGACCCGTGGGGAATAAAGCCCACTGGGTGGGAATTAGATTAACAAACAAGTAATAAAGCCCACAAGGTGGGATTGAGGCCAAAAGGGTGGGAATAAAGCCCAGAGTGGCTCTGCGGTGAAGCATCCACAGAATCCTTCTGCTGTGGAGAGGATTTTCCCTCACTGGACACACACCCGCCTACTGCCCCACTCCCAGCCAGCAGGGAGGGAGGCACTGTGTTCCCTGGAGCCATTCCAGGCCAGGCTTGATGAGGCTCTGATCTAGTGCAACATGTGAGCCAGCAAGTGGAGAGATTCTGCCTCTGCTCTGGTGAGACCCCACCTGGAGTTGCTGCCTCCAGCTCTGGAACTCTCAACACAAAAAGGACACGGAGCTGTTGGAGAGAAGCCAGAGGAGAACACGAGGATGATGTGAGGGCTGGAGCCCTTTCACTCCAAGGTCAGGCTGAGAGCGTTTGGGCTGTTCAGCCTGAAGAGAAGACCTCACAGCCTGAAGGGACATGGGGAAAGCTGGGGGAGGGCTATTTGTCAGGACATGGAGCTACAGGACAAGGGGCAAACCAGAGCAGGGCAGGGTTAGAGGAGACATTAGGAAGAAGTTCTCCCCCTTGAGGGTGTTGAGACACTGGCCCAGGTTGCCCAGTGACACCTGGCCACTAGACTAGAAACAGTCACTAGTGCCAGGTTTTGGAAAAAAGAAATTAATAGCTTTATATTACACCTAAGACAGTTTCTCCTCTCTACATCACAGTCAAACCACGCTATGCTTAAACTGAAATTCCTGAATATGATGGGAATGTACATATGTGTGTTTCTTCTCAGTTAGTTCATTCATTCTAAATCAACAATACAATTGCAAACCTTCCCTGGCCTAGACCAGCCCCTTTTTACCTTTCTTCCCTCTCTTTTATTAAGGGGAGGCATTATCCTGATGTAGGTGAATGAGGTCATTTACATGCATCACCCATAGGAACTGGCTGCCCTGTGTAATTCCTGCTGTCCCTGGACAAAACATGATTGGAACCGAGAAACCATGTGATGTCCTGGATTGGTGCAACCACACAGCGAGCCCAAGTTTCTTACAGCAACTGGAGCCTTCTTTTCTCTAAGAAAACCCAAAGGTTTTAGAGCGCACCCATGAAAAGACTCTGTTCTACCCACTGCTTCAATACAGATTTGAATCAGTGACTGGAATGGAGAATCTCTTAGACACTGATGGCACAGCACCATGAGGTCTCCACTATACAGCATGACATCAGAAGCCAGAGTTACGAAGTGCTTGTTTCCAAAATACAATACGTTTCATTTCCAGCAAGTTCATGCAAGACAAACATCTCCTTAGCTCATTCTCATTGCTCTGTGAAACAACACAAATTCACTGGCAATATGACTGTTCTTGCTCAGTCCTCAGCACTAGAAGATGTGTGGAATTTCCAAAATGCTTTGATGATCAATGGTAAAAAACACAAAGAAGCCCATGGTTCCTCTTCAGGACAAAGACAATTGTGTTCACAGGCTGAGGTGTTCTGGACAGACACAACCACCTGAAATCTTTGAAAAGTTAACTCTTCGTTCGAGGTTTGTTACACAATCTCCTGAAAGGCAGGACATACAGGGAAACCAGAGAAACATGGCTGCTCTTGGAGAGACAGACCACTACTTTGCAGCACTTTGTCAGGACAATTATTGTTGAGAGCTGGGAGTGGAAAGAATGAAGAATTACAGTTGTTCCATTGGAAAGAGCAGGACCTGAGAAAACTGCAGCTGCCTTACACCCAAAATGACTGTCCAGAACTCCTCCTCATGGCAGCTCACCGCTGCACAGGGAACATGGGTTTTGACCCTTGGCTGTAGAAATATTTCATTTGGACACTCCATTGCTAGAGTGGTTGACTGCCTCAGGGCAGCCAGAAGCAGGAAAAGGATCAGGAAGGTGCAAGGTTCCCATACATCAGGAGGCAATTTGTTAAAAGCCACAACCTACATGGGTGCAATCCTTCCATTTCCCCAGCTACAGGAGAAGCAGCATGGAGGGTGTCCAAAAGAAATGAGCCAGGCAATGGGCAGACACAAGCCCATTTGCCTTTATCTGCTTTATCTGACAAGAAAAAAATAGAACAGAAAAACTGTAGGTGATGAAAATGAGACTTCTTTCCTTCCTGGGCCTCTTCACTCAAATTAATTTGGTTTGAAAGGCAATACAAATGAACAAGCCTGGAGGAAAAACACAGCAAGAGTAGTTTTTGTTGCAAATATCCACATCTTTGGATAGGGAATTTGGCTGGGAAATCACTTTCTGGATGGGAACCATGGTGGAGATGGGAAAACAGCACTGAGGACAGGAAATCATCAGGATGGGAAATCATTGAGATGGGAAGCTTTTGGGGTATGAAAAATTAAGCCCTAGCCAAGCTGGCTGAAGCAGGAGCTAGCACAGTGATTGCCATGGGAACAGAGGCTGTTTGCTCCCAACAAACCCCATGCTGGCAAACTGCCACTGCAGGAACAGCAGTAGATCCTGCTCCTCCTGGAGCCTATCCCCTCTGGGAAACCCCCAGACAGCTTTGTTCCCCAAGATCCACCTTCATCACCCCTCTTCTCTTCCTCCAATGGAAACAGTCTCTCTACAGTTTCTGATGGTATCACAAGTGCCCAACATGAACTTCAGCACCCTGACCATGCCATCACTGGTCACGCTGCTGGTGTCCTCGGAACCTGCCTGTGTCCACCCCGCCACCTACTCGCTAATGCAGCTTCCTGATGGGATGCTACTTCCCCCTGGGGCTGCTCCCTGTCCCCATGGCTACATGTGGGTACAGCAGGTGGTGACAGGGACACTGGTGCCCCAACAGCCCATGTGGCTGGGGCCATGGGTCTTGGACCTCCAGGAGCCCCTCTACCCCATGGCTCAACACTGGGTGCAGGGCCTCCCTGTGCACCACACCCCGTCAGGCAGCACCAAGAAGCCAATGAAGGATTCTGACATCAGTGCCCCCAGCACCAAGACCCACTGACCATGTTGGCTTCTACATGTGCAACAACCAAAACAGAGGCCAAAGGTGAGTTCTGAGGAGTGGCAGAGCCTGGGGTGGGCATCTTATGTCCACTATGGGTTGCATCAATGCAGGAGGCTGGTTTTGATTGCTTTTTCAGCAGGGATGACCATCCTGGTCTGATTTAGGACCAGATGCTTTTGCTGAGGCCTTTCCAGAGCTGGCAGGGAACAGCTTTCAGATCAAGGATGAGCCATCATGATGAACATGCTTGCCTTGACACCATGGAGGGCAAGGACACTATCCCTGATGTCCTCACCCTCTCAGAGAGTCTTAACACCACTGCCATCCCAAAACAGCTCCCCAGCTCCTCAGCATACAGGACAGACTACAACGGCCCTGAGGAGCAAATGGGGGATGCCCATGCCATGGAGGATCATCTAGAGAATTCTGTGGAGAGTTCCCTGAAGGAATTTCTGGAGAGTCCTCTGCCAAACTCCCCACCTGCCCCCCAGCTCCATCCAACCGGCATGGCCCATCTGCTGGAGGAGGCCCTGAAGAGGCAACCTCGGGTGCTTTTGACCCACTTGCCACTGGACATTGTCATCTCCCACCAGGAAATGCCCAGATGGAGGAAGGTGGGCAACCGGGCAAAGCACTCCACACCAGTTAGCACCTCTGGGATAGAAGAGACATCGGCAAAGGACAACATCCCATGCAAGATGAAGAAGGTGCCAATGGACAACAGCAGGCCCCATATGGGCAGGAGGAAGCGGAGGGCACCCACTGGCAACAGCAGGCCCCCCAAGTGACCCAAAACCCTGGGGGACGCACTCAGTGCCCCACGGCACTCCAGCAGCTGTTGATGACCAAGAGGAGCGTTGATGCATCAAGAGGAGTGTGACCAGCACGTCAAGAGAGGTGATTTTACACCTCTACTTGGCTCTGGTGAGGCCGCTTCTAACCCTCCCTCCCCCTCAGAACTCCTGGCCTCTGGAGCTCCCGGCCCCGCCGAGCGCCCCGCCCAAAGCCGCCCCGCCGGAAGTGACGCGACTCGGGGCAATGGCGCTGTACCGCGCGGCTGCCGCCGTCTTGGAAGGGCTGGAGCGCGGCGATGGCGGCGTCAAGAGCTTGGTGTACAACAGCCGCTTCCCGGTGCGGGGCCGGGGTCGGGCGGGCGCCGGGGAGGTTGGGCCCAGAGCGGGAGGGCTTCAGGCGTGAGGCCGAGCGTGCAGAGGGAATTAGGCTACAGAAGTGTAGGCCACGGCGGGGCACGTGGAGCAGTTGGGCTTGGGGGGAGGGGGGAGCCCCAGGAGGGTGTGGGGCCGGGCAGAGGAGGCCTGAGGTGAGTTAGGCCCGAGGAAGGTATGGGCTTGGGCAGAGGAGCCCCGGCAGAAAGCAGGCCCGAAGGTGGCGTCCTTGGGCAGCCTCTGTCTGCCCCACAGCACGTCCGGCAGCTGTACGCGCTGGTGTCCGAGACCCTCCGCCACTCCGCGGTGCTGGAGAGACTGCTGGCTTCTGCGGCGCTGCTGCAGGCCGAGAAGAAGCTACCCCCGCAGCTGGCCAAGGTAAGGCGGGGACGGCAGCAGCTGCGGGATGCGAGGCCGTGCCCGGAGAGCCGGGCTCACTCTCGGCCCTGCAGGTGCTGGTGTACGACCTGCTTTTCGGCAAGGGCCTAAAGTGCGGGGGCCGCTGGAAGGCGCTGGCACGGCGGCACCGGCCCCGGCTGGAGGCCGAGCTGGCCCGGCTGAAGGTGCAGCGGAAGGTGAGCAGCAACGAGGAGCTCCTGGCGCAGGCAGGAGGCCCCGCAGGTGAGGGGGCCCCGGGGCTGGGTGTTCTCACTACTGGCAGCAGTGGATTGAGTCTGACCTGACTGGCCCCTCCAGCCTCCCAGGTGCCACGCTATGTCCGAGTCAACACTCTGAAGACTTGTGTGGATGATGTGATTGACTTCTTCAAGCGCCAGGGATACTCCTACCTGGGCAAGGCATCCAGGTCAGTAGTTTCCCACAGTCTACCTTATCTGGGAAGGCAACAAGTGGCAAGGACCGGGACTGAGATCCTGTGGGTTGAGGTGTTGTTGGTTTTGATATTTGTAGAGGGGCAGGTTGGAGTCTCCACCACTCCACACTCTTACTTTCTGCCTCTCTGGGTACAGCCTGGTGCCACACTTGGGAGAAACCTGGGTTCTTTGTGGGCTCTGGTGACGCAGGATTGAGTGTTCATCCTTCTTGTGCCTCATGAGCAGTGTGGAGGAACTGAGCGACCTCTCTGGAAAGAAATTCCTGTTGGACCTTCATCTCCCGGAGCTGCTGGTTTTTCCCCCACAGACGGACTTCCATGACAGCCTGCTCTACACTTCAGGGCACATCATTCTGCAGGACAAGGTGGAAGAGCTGGGAGGCTGCAGGAGTGGAGGACTTGTTGCAGGGGCTGGGCTTGTGCTGTCTGTGCCGCTGTGCTGCAGCTCAAGCAGAAGCTGTAAATGCAGCTGTAGGATTTCCCCGCAATTCTGCCTATAGGTTCAGGGTGATTTGCTCTGAACTGGGCTGTAAAAACGCAGGGGACCTGCAGCTGTGAGGGCTTGGGGGGCTGTGCCGAGGTTTTCTGTGATGGCTGGTAATGGGGAGAACTTCTCCCCCATGTAAGGGGGGAGAGGACCCAAGTGCCCTTAGAAAGTCCCTCTCATGGAGCTCTGCCCTCTTGCTTGTGAGACCCCATCTGGAGTTAGTGCATCCAGTTCTGGAGCCCATAGTACTATAAGGATGTGGAGCTGTTGGAACAGGGCCAGAAAAAGCCACGTGGATACTCTGAGTGCCAAAGCCCCTCTGCTACAAGAATAGGCTGAGAGAGCTGGTGATGTTCAGCCTGAAGGAGAGGAGAAGGTTGTGGAGAGACCTCACAGAGTCTTCCCAGTACCTGAAGGGGCCACAGGAAAGCTGGGGAGGGACTGTTTGCCAGGGCACGAAGCCACAGGATGAGGGGCAGTTTTTCAAAACTAGAGCAGGGCGGGGCTAGATGAGACAATAGGAAGTTTTTCCCCATGAGGGTGATGAGATACTGTCCCAGGTTTCCCAGAGAGCTGGTGGAGGTATTCAAAGCCAGGCTTACTGAGGTTCTGAGCAACCTGCTCTAGTGCTGGATGTCTCTGCTCACTGCAGGGGGTTGGACTAGATGGCTTTTGAAGGTGCCTTCTGACCCAGTGCACTCTGTGGTTCTCTTTCAGGCCAGCTGCCTCCCTGCTTTCCTCTTGCACCCAGCCTCTGGCTCCCACATCATTGATGCCTGTGCTGCCCCAGGGAACAAGACCAGCCACCTGGCTGCCATCCTGGGGAACAAGGGGTGAGGGCAGGTCTGTGGAATGCGTGGGCTGTAAGTGGCCCTAGTCCCTCAGAGCCCACAGAGTACAAGGACGAGACGGCAGGAGATGACTATCTCTGCCCCAGTAACTGGGGGTGATGCCCGCTTCTCCCTGGGTGGGTTGGGGGCTCTGTGGTGCTGCAAGGGCCTGCTGGGACATGAGGTTGTTGAGGTTCACTCCCCAGCTTCTCACCCTCTGCCTGAAGCCAACTCCTACTCCTGAGCACTGTCCCCTCAGCAGTGTCTGGGGTATTGCCCTCAGTGTAGGTCCTGGGGCCAGGATGTTGATGTCTCTTTGGGTGCTGGGTCTCTGCCTTCAGCCAGATCTTTGCCTTTGATGTGGACACCAAGCGTCTGGCCACCATGAACACCATGCTTATGCGGGCCGGGGTCACCAGCTTTCAGCTGGCCCAGCAGGACTTCCTGACAGTGGATCCTGGGGACCCCAAGTACAGCAAAGTCACCTGTATCCTCCTGGACCCGTCCTGCAGTGGCTCAGGTAGTGCTGGGGCGCCTGCTGCTGCTTCCTGCAGTCAGCTCTGTGTGTTTAGGAGCTATCTCTGGGTATTGTGAGTGGTTTCTGGATGCTGAGAGCCTTTTATCTCTGGGTGTTCAGAACCCTCTCTGGGTGTTGTAGCACAGCTGAATCTCTCTGCAGGGATGGTGACTCGGCTCCCCGAGGAGGCTGCCCCCAGCGCTGAGAGGCTGCAGGCTCTGGCTGGGTTTCAGCGCAGGATCCTGAGCCATGCCCTGAGCTTCCCAGCCCTGCAGCGCCTGGTCTACTCCACCTGTTCACTGCAGCGTGAGGAGAACGAGGACGTGGTGCAGGCTGTGCTGCAGGAGCAAGGCTCGACCTTCAGGTGCTGACCTCCATGGGGTGGTTGAGGGATGGCCGAGGGCCATGTAATTTGTCTCAGCGATGACTCATCCTCTGTCGCAGGCTGGTGAATGCCTTCCCTTCCTGGCCATGCCGAGGAATTGCCACCTTCCCTGGAGCCGAGTGCTGCCTCCGTGCCTCACCCTCCACCACGCTCACCCAGGGCTTCTTTGTGGCTGTGCTGGAGCGATGTGAAGGGGCTGCCACCCCCAGGTGAGAGCAGGGCCTTTGGGGGGCTTTGAGTGACCCATGGCCCGTAGCTCAGGCTCTTGTTTGCAGTTCACTCCCCAGGGCTGCTCACCGGAACCCACGGCAGCCTGAGGAAGCAGCTCCCAAGAAGAAGCAGCAGGTGACGGAACACCTCTAGGACCGCAGCCAAGTGCCAAGGCCAGCAGAGCCTCTGAAAGCAAGGAGAGGTCTGGTGGCTGCAGCACAGCTGGAATACTATGGTGTCATTTTCCACCCCCCCTCACCTCACCCCAGCCTCAGCCAGGGCAGTACCAGTGTCTGGCACAGTCCTACATCTGTACCCTGCACTGATGCAGCTGCATTAAGGCTTGTTACTTCCCCATGTATAACTTCCCCCATAAAAACCCTGTACCCTGGCCTGAGGCAGGCTTTCAGCATTTGCAATGATGAAACATTAAGTTGTCTACTTCTTCACTGGTTGTAGCGTGTTTGGGTGCTCTTGGCCAGCAATGGCCACAGCTTGTAGCTGAGACGAAGTGTAGAGTCATATAATAGAAACATTAACAGAGTTGCCGCCTTGTTCCTGCCTTTGAGTGGGGGTTCCATGGAGATGTGTTGTGGGAGGTGTCTGAAGGGGGCGCATGCTGTGCTGCACCAGTCCTGCTGGGCCCAGGAGTCAGACACAGAATTGAACAGGGGCTTTTTATTTTAAACCAAGGCCATAAGCAGCAAGGAGAAAAAAAAAAGTACACTCACACTAAAATCCTCACCCACCCCAGGAACAATCCAAGGCTGGAGCTGGAGTTAAAACTTGGCTGCAGTGGGCAGTCCAGTCCCAGGGCTCTTCCAGCAGGGTCTGTGGGGGTTAAGGGGACAGTGTTGGCAACTTCCCCCCTGCCCCAAAAGCAGGGCATTGTTCACCGCAAGTGCTCCCTCTCCCGCTTTCCTGCTTGTCCCACTACTCTCTGCCATGACTCTGCTCTGCTGCCAAACCCAGTGCAATGTCACTGCCAGCTGTGCAGGCTGGGAGTTCTTTTTGGCTCTTTCAAACCCTCAGGACAGATGTGCCAAGTCTGTCAGCCCCTGCTCTGCCCAGCTCACTGGTATGGGATGGTTGGAAACCCCCACCCATGAGCACCTATGCCTCTGTCCCTGCTTTTGGAGGAGCTGTGTCTCCTCTGCCCCCCTCTCTTCTGCCTGCTGGGGGAGAGAGACCTTCCTGGGAATCCACTTGTTCCATGCACAAGAGCTCCAGCCTCAGCCCCAGTGAAAGACCAATAAAAAAAATAATGATAAAGTCAGACACACAAAGATCACATTGGGAAGGTTGAGGGGGAAGTGGCAGAGCCAGTAGGACAGGGCCAGGTCCCGCAGGCTCAGCTCAGCTCTACCAACACCACTGCAAGGGAGGGGTGGGGAGGAAGCTCACTGAACCAAGCTTGAAGGAATTTGAAGGCAATGTTTTTTAGCTTAAATATAAAAATAAATTTTCTACTTTTTTAAAAAACCTTTAAATATTTGTGATTTTTTTAAAATTATCATTTAGGCTCCAGCAGACACACACACTCACACAGCTTGGAGAGTAAAAATACCCCAGCAGCAAAACCACTCCTGGAACTGGTGGAGGAGCCTGGGGGGGAGGGCGGGACAGAGCTGGAGGCAGCTCCTGGGTGACCCCCTCCCACTCCACCTCTGGTCATCTCTTCCCTCAGGGGCCCCTAGGTCAAGGGAAGGTGCACTCCTGGGTCAATGGGAAGAGGGGAGGCAGCACCACAGCTCCTAGGAGCTGATAAAACCCAAAAAGGACATGGGGAATCCGCTAAAAAATGAAAAAAAAAATTATTTAGGGAGAGGGAGGAGAAAACTCATTTGCTCTGGAGCACTCCAGAGTCCCCCAGGGTTGCGAATGGGCACCAGGAGTAAAAGGGACAGGGTCCCTGCTCCAGCCCAGCTGCCAGTGTCAGTCCCAAATGCACCAGGAGGACCACCCCTCCCAGCAGGACCAGCTACGTAGTGATGCTACTGTGACACCCAATTAGCCTGGTTGATCTCCCTATCCCCCCCAGGGAGACAGGCACACACCAGAAATACAAAATAAACCCCAAACAGCAACTCCGGCATAAGCAACATGCCGTCACGCACACCCCCCTGCCTCCAAACTCGGCTCAGTGAGCATAGGGAACGGGGCACCAACACACAACACAATATGGGACTGCACATGGTGGGGGGGCAGGAGAAAGGTGCAGAGATCCCCAGCCCCACCTCAGCCCAGTCTCCAGCCCCTGGCACTGTTCAGCTGCAGCTCCTGTGGGAGATGGAATCACAGCACGGGGGGGGGAGTCACCCTCAGCCACTGTCCCACTGTGGCATTGACCTCAGCTCCCCCCTGTGTTCTCTGGGGGGAAGCACGTTCAACCAGCCCACAGGTGGTGGAAACTCTGGTGGGAAGATTTTGGGATCACCTGGGAATGGGTGACTCTGCCAGTGGCCATGCCACAGGGCTGGGGCAGGCTAAGCTCCAGGAGTGGGGAGGAGGAGGACAGCTAGAAAGCAGCAATAAACAGGGGAAAAAATTCACAGATGGCAATTGAAACATTTAAATTTAAAAATTTAAACATGACAAAATAAAGTGGGGGTAGGGAAAAGACTGTGGGTATGAACAGAGGTTTGTTCCGCCATGGCTGTGGAACTGTTCAAGTAAGAAGAGTTTGGTTCAATCCCAGCAGGGTCCCCACCACTGCTGGTCCCTGCCCTTGGTGGGGGGGAGGGGAGCAGCAGGTACCCATGGGGGCAACTTCACTGGGGGTTACTTTTTGCGGATGTGCTGTCTTCGTGCCTGCAGCCGCTGACGAGCGCCCATCTTGGATCCTGAGCCAATGGAAAAGGCAGGGGTGGAGGAGCCTGAAAGCAGAAAGGTCATTCATGTCTCTGCAGCCTTGGAGCTGGGAGAATGGGGGAGAAATAATCCCCATCCTAGGGGCCAGTGGACAGCGATGCATCCTCTGGAGCTCAGCAGGTACCATCTGAACCAGCTCCCAAAGCGCAGTCCAGCTCTTCTGCTGTCCCCAACCCCAGGGGACAATACAATGTAAGAGGCCCAAGCACCAACTCTTTTCCTTACCAAAGGAAGGAGCAGCTCCACCGAAGCTGGAGGCGGGAGTGCTGGGTGTCCCAAAGGAGAGGCTGCTGCTGCCACTGCCCACGGCTCCCTGCACAGGCGTGCTCTGCCCAAAGGTGGGCGTGGAGCTTCCTGGAAAGCAACAGGCCAGGAAGAGATGGGGTCAGCACAGAAGGGACCCGGCAGCAACTGCAGGACACAGAGGGCTCCCTCCAACAGCCCAGGAGCAGCCTCTGTGCCTGAAAAAAGTGCTGCACCACCTTCCCTGGTAATCCCTGTGCTACCCCCAGTAGGGCAGCACAGCAGGATCTTCAGGACAGGGTGGAATAAAGGTTCTGTCTTTCTTGGGCCAAGCAATAGCTCAGCATCTGGGTTCCTGCTCTGTGGGTGGTGAGAAGGCCCAGCAAGGGTGCACCGCGGTGGGGATAACCTCTGAGAGGAAGCAAAAAGTGCCATCACCACTGGCAGCATTTCTATGTGCCAATAAGCACTAGAAGTTGCTCTAAAGCACTGTCATGACCTCAGCTTCTGTAGGACACTGTCCAAGCTTGGAGCTGGGGCATTCCCAGGGGCCAAGGAGACAAATTCAAGGATTTCCCTCTACCCCAGAGAGGGAGTAATGGAAGTACTTGGAATGAGATGGCTCTGCACAGGGCAGACATCAGTCCCTTTTGGGCTGCCGAGTCCAGGGAGCTCAGCAAAGGCAGCCCAAACATGCCCTTCCCTGAAAAGGCCCGCCCGCCTGCACTCACCTCCAAAGGTAGGCTTGCTGTTGGGGGTGCTGGGCATGGCAAAGGCAAAGGGTGTGCTCTGGCTCTGTGTCAGGGAGGAGCCAAATGGTGTGGCCACTGTGGCCGCTCCACTCTGCCCGGGCCCAAAGCTGAAGGTGCTGGTGGCAGAGCTGCTGCCAAGGCTGGGAGTGCCCATCCCAAAGGCACCAGCAGAGGGGCCGGGCTGGGCGCTCACCCCGAAGGTGAAGGGAGAAGGGCTGGCACCAAAGACAGTCGCAGTGCCGGTACTGCTGCTGGTGGTCTGGGTGGTGGTGGAGCCAAAGCTGGTGGTGGTGGAGGTGGCTGGCCCGAAAGAGAAGACTGAGGTGGTGGTTCCAAAGGCCACCTGGGTGGTGCCAAAGGAGCCCTGGGCACTGGCTGTGCCAAAGGTGGGCTGAGCAGCACTGCCAAATGCCGGCTGAGAAGTAGATTGGGCTGTGGGGGTTCCAAAGCCGAATGTGGGAGCAAAGCTGAGGGCACTGGGCTTGCTGGCAGATGGTTGGGTCTCAGCAGCTCCAGCGCTGAAGGCGGGCTGGCTCGCTGCACCACGGTATGGCACTGGCAGCTTGGCACTCGCATTGAAGGAACTGCCAAAAGCTGAAACGGGGGGGCCAAATGTCAGTGCCACCTGAGCTGTGGTGGCTGGGGCAGAAGGCAGAGAGTTGCCCCCAAATACGACAAAGCCAGCAGTGGTAGTAGGAGCTGTTTGGTTTGATGGTGCTTGGCCAAATGCAGGACCTCCTGGGACACTGGTGGTAGCAGCAACCGTGGCTGGAGGTGGCTTTTCAAACTGAAACATGGGCCCTGGGCTGGCAAAGTTGGTTTCTGTGCTGAGAGCTGAGCTGGTCGAGCCGCCAAAGAGGAAGGGCTGTGACGTTGTGGTGGTGGTGGTAGCTGTGACAGCAGGGCTGGTGGAGGCAGGCAGGTTGAGACCAAAGCTGAAGACAGGTTTAATGGTGGCATCTGTGGAGGAACTCTGCGTGGTGGCAGTTGTAGCTGCAGTGGTGAAAATGACATTGAGGACACCTGTGAATTCTGCCAGGGTAGTCATCACAGAGGCTGCTGTCACATCTGCAGCTGAGGCTGGCTGTGACACGGGTTTAAAAGCAGAAGGAGAGGCCTTGGCTGGTGATGAAGATGTGGTGACACTGTCAAAGATGGGCTTGAACATGGTAGCGGCTGAAGATGTCGAGGAAAGATCTGAGCTGGCAGACACAGTGACTGTGGCAGCAATGACAGCAGTAGAGGCTACTGTGCTCTCGCTCTTTGGCAAAGCCCCAAAGATGGGTTTGAAGACTGGGGCTGTGGTGGGTGCAGCAGCAGGGGTGGTAGTGGTGGGCACAGCAGCAGCCACAGTGGTCGCACCCTGGCTGGCTGGTGGGGTGTTCAGCATCCCGAAGACGGTGCTGGGCATGGAGAAAGAGGGAGGCTTGCTGGGGTTCTGGCTCAGTTCTGTGAAGGCAGGAGATGCCAGGCTGCTGGAGGCCCCTGAGGCAAGGGGGGCCACAGGAAGGGGGGTGCCCAGCACTGGCACTGGTTTGGTGTCAATAGAGGGGACAGGCTGGGAACTCGGCTCTGATGACACAACAGAAGCAGATGGCTGGCCAGCTGAGGAAGGTGGCTGGGATGCTACCACAGCTCCAGTGGAATCTGGGAAGGGGCAGAGAAATTGTTTAAGGATGGGAGAGTCATGGCTAGCCAAACCTTCTCCCAGGCACCCAGCCTGCTGTTGCAAAGGCTGCTGGAGCAGTACCCACCCACAGCAGAGCCAGCTCTCCCCTCCTCCCGGAGCTCACATTATGGTTTAATGTCCTCAAACTCGCCCTTTTAAGACCTGCCTGCCAGCTCCACTAACAGAGTATTTGAACTGGGGAGTTTTGCCACCTGCATCCACAGAGGCAACATAGAGCTCCTGCTGCACCTGCCTTGCTCTGACAAGGTCTATCTCTACTAACCCTCCTCCTCTTCCTCACCTGCAGGCGTGGGTACAGGTGCAGCCTGGTTCTGCATCTTCTTCAGGCTTTCGAGGAGTGAGTTGCTGCTGGCTGGGACAGAGACTGTGGAGGCAGGTGGAGGGCCTGAGGAGGTCACAGCAAAGGCCATTGGCTTGGACACAGGTGCAGTCTCTGCAGTGGTGCTGGGGACCCCATCGACTGGAAAGGTAGCAAGATATCAGACCTGCAGCTTGCCGTAGGAGGCTCCCTCTCAGGAGAGATTCCCCAGCAGGCACACAGCAATTGCAGGGACATCCCACAGCTCTGTCCCCATCACCCTAGGGACCCCAGGACATGAGCTCTCCTATGTCTGAAGGCACAAAGAGCATCCTCTGACACAAGGACCAGGCCCATGAGCTTCCCCAGCTGCTGCTGCCAACACACCACTGTCCTGCCAGCCCCAGTCCTCTGTGCCAACCCTCCCACATTCCCCACCCATCCTTACCAGCCTTATCCTCCAAGACTTTGTTGAACCACTGCAATACTGCCTTCTTCTCTGCATCCAGGTCCTCTGAGGTGATGGAGTAGCCCAGCTGAGGTGGTGGGGGCTGCCAAGAGAGAACAGTGGCTCAGCTCCTTCACAGGGAAGCCGGCAGAGCCTCTCTGAAGGTACGATGAAGACCTAGTCGTTGCAGGACCCATGACACAGGTGGTTCTGCCACAGCATGTCACCACCAAGCTCCGACTCCCGTCCATCTTGGCCCCTGGCTTGGCGCTGAGGGCATGGCAGACCTTCCCCAGGCCATTACCTGGTCCGGCAGCAGGCAGCACAACCACACACAGCCCACCAGACAGTGGGGCTGGGGAGAGCGTCACTTCCCACTCAGCCAAGGATGGAGCCTCCTTCCTGAGGGCAGGCAGGTCAGTCTCCCCCCAGCCCTGCAGAAATTGCAGTGAGCACATTCTCTCGCCAGAGGAGGGCACAAGGGGCTTCAAGACAGCAACCTACCAGTGCCAGCTGCTCCCCACAGCGAGAGGACAACAATGGGATCTTCCGCTTGCGCTTCCCACTGCTCCCTGGTGCAGACGGTGGGCTCAGGGAGTTCTGCTTCCTCCGCACCGGAGTCTCCACCACTGAAGGAGAAAAATCAGGACAGGCTCTGGACCTGGCTCCCACCAATGGGATTGTTCCTTCTGACTCCTCTCCGTGACCCATTTCAGAGGGCAGAGCCAGGGGCACAGCTTTAAACTGTGGACAAGGCCGTGACATCCTGCAAGACTAGTTGGTCACAACACAACCCAGGGCAGGCTATTGTCACAAGAGCCTGCTGAGGCCTCCTGCAAGGTAGCTCCCAGGTTCACACACCAACTCACTTATCATCTGGAACCCCCCTCAAGGCAGGCAGTCACTGAGGACAGAAGAGCCACTGCCTTGGGAACAGCAAATTTCTAGTTTCTTGATGATGTGCCACCTGCAGACCTCAGCTACTTCGTGATCCAGTCTTTGCTGGCACTAGTGGCCCATCCACACTCACCTTTCTCTGCATGCAGCTCCTTGTCTGCTTTCACTGGAGTGGAAGCATTGGACCGATGCAACTCCTCTTCTCTATGTGAGTGGGAGAGAACTAGTTAGGATCAAGTCCAGGCTCAGCCCCATCCCCGGGGAGCAGGATGAGATGGAAAATGCCAAGGAGTATTTCTTTGCCTCCACCCACCAACAGACTTCAGGACAACAACCTTGCACCAGCCTGAACATGGCTCCAGGCAGCAGAATTGCTCCCCTCCCACCAGCTGGAGGTCCCCAACAGGAGCCACTGTCCCTTGCAAGGACAAGTCCCTGGCTTGGACCCACCCTGCTGCCAAAGTGGATGGTTGCATTTATTTTAGTTCTGACATGATCTCAAGGCCCTCCTTAGAGCCAGGAGAGGAGAATGAGGGTCCATGCTTTGAGGCAGAGGCCAAAATACAATCCTACTGTAGCTCCCACAAAGTGGGTTTGGCAAAAAAAGAGATAGCAAAAAATTGGGGCCTGTCCCTTCCCAACATTTGGGCAACCAGCAGCCTAGACACAGTCAATGCCACGTGGTTTGTGTGGCAACCCCAGCCCCAAACTCCCCAACTCCTGCTCCCCTGGAAGCAACACAGGGACGTGCCACTTGGAACACAGCATAACAAGGAAGCGAGGACACCAGTCACACTGGTAAGTGTAGCTACACCTCAGAAAGGGACCTGGACCATCCCAGCTCTAGTGGAGATCAGGACTCTAATCAGCAGGATGACTGAAAAGGTAGCTACTCTCTTTCTAGTTAGCAGAGAGGAGCAAGTGCTTGCCAGGGGAGTGGAAGGTTACCTGGCTTTTTTAAGTGGCCACTCTGGTGTCTGGGGACGGGATGAGGCTGGGCTGGAGAGCGGGGACACACTCAAACCACTTCTATTCGACAGCTGAAACAAAGACAGAAGCAGAAACTCAGTAGAGGGCCTGGTGGGGAACACAGGTTCCCATACTTCTGCTCGCCCACAGTCAATCTCATTGTCCATGGCCATGGCTGCTGAACCCAGAGCCTCTCTGGCTTTGATTCTGTTAAACCCCTGTCCACACTCCATGAAGCACAAAGTCTGACCACTCCAAACTGCTCTGGGAGCAAGTGGCCTCCAATGTTGTTTCAGCTAGGCAGAGAGGACAGGGAGGGAGGACGCTGCTAGTCAGACACCAGCTTTTGCCTCTGTGTGGCACAGGCAAGGCTGCCCCACATGCCCTTGTGCATAAGACTGCTCTGGTAGAAGAAGGGGAACCTCCTCACCAAGAGTCCAGAGCAAACTGATCCCACCTCAAGGATTTAAGGCAGAGGAAACTTTTCCCTACCAGTGTACCCTGAATAAAACCACTCTCTGCACAGAGGGCAGAGCTCTGATAGCCACAGTGGGCTACCTGCCACCATCACACCTGCGAACCTGATCCATGATGTCCATAGTGTTTCAGTAGAGCTCAGCAGCTGCTGAGGGGACTTGGGACAAAGCAGGAGTACACAGCTCAAATCTGTGCTGACTCCAACTGAAAAGGTGTCAGAGTAGCCAAGTAGGATTCCCCCCCACACCCTTTGACCTGGTTCTACCCACTCTGGCAGATGGGCCAAGGCTGAGCTCTTAAAAAAAAAAAACACCCTCCTTCTTTCTCTGAGGTGAAACAAGCACTGCAATGGGACAGCTCAGCCTGCAGGACAGTGTGCACAGAAGGACAAGTAATGCAGCCGCCAGCCCGCGGTCAGCCCAGCTGCACTGCTCCCTCCTTCCCAGCCCCAGTCAAAGTAGCTCCAATGGACAGGGGGTTCCCCACCTGTGCAAGGCCCCGGCTGGAGCTATAGGAGCTGGCGATGGCGTTGCGGATGGAGCTGGGGATCCCACCGGTGTAGGTGTTGTTGAGGGAGCTGAGGGAAGAGGTGCGGGACCTCTTGTTTGCGCAATCATCTTGGCAGTGTGAGACGAGACTTCTCTTCAGAGACCCAGGCCTACAAGAAGATTTATAAGCTCCACATAAGGGTTACAGATTTTGAGTTCCCTACCATTGTGATCACAAGTCCTTCAAATGCAGGGTGGATAGAGGAAAGCAACCCCATCTTCACTCACAGACAGGGTTTGAGAAGAAGCCTTGCAATGGTACAGCCTTTGCAGCTGTCAGCCTGTGCTCGGGGTGACAGTCTGAAAGTCTGGGCATAACCTCACTTGCTCTCCTCTGAAGCTGGGCTCCACAAAAGCCAACACTTCTTCTGGAGCCCACAGTCTGTCAGACTCCCCACTCAGCCCACAGTTGTTTCTTTGGCCTGATGGGCACTTACTTTGGTACCAGAGAGGCAAGTGCACCATTGGCCACCAGGGGCTCAAAAGCCGACTGCCCACTTCCACTGCTGTCATGGCGCCTGTGGGAGAGAGAGAAGAAGCCTGTGTTAGAGTGGGGGCAGTGGGGATGGGAGCTGACCCTCCATCCACAGAAGTACACCCCTTCCAGTTGAACTCAGCAGCCAGAAATTACAAATCTTGGTTTTGTCTTGTCAACCAATAACCAAAGACAGAGGTTTTCACCTTCCATGTTATTTTGTCTCCACCCATTTCCTGTCCACACTGACTCCCACGCTGAGAAGGGCAGGGGAGTTCCGATGTCATGAAATCTTTGCTCAAATCCATTATCCCTCAGACTGCCCAAATCAGGGACCAAATCTCCCTTTCCACAATTATTCACAAATATCTGAAGTCTGAAAGTCTTGAAAGACTCAAAGTCTTATAGCAAATGATGTATGATCAGATTGCCACTTAGACCCAAGCTCAAGCATGGCAACCCCACAGCATGGGCTCCCCAGATGACAAAGGCTCCTTTCTGACCTTGAAAGCTCACAGGATTTTGTGCTTCCAAGCATTCTTTGTGCTGGCCAGGCTTTAATACCTTCCAAATTGTTTTTTTTAACAGAATCAAGTACTGGCATGTAGAAAAAAAAAATAAAGAAAGAAAACCCAAGTTGGACTCCCTCTGCACCCATCCTGCTGTTGTCCTGCTCAGCTCTGATGGACTTAACAAGCTGAAGGTGGGGGAGGTGATTGCTCCCCAAGGAGCACCACTCATCTCATCCTGCTACGCTCTCTGGGAACCCTGGCAGCCCCAGCACATGCACAGAGTACCCAAACTGGTACTCTAGAGGTCCCCCATCTCCAGCCTGAGCCCAGGGGGGCAGCCCCAGCATATGAGGGTGGGGGGCACAAGGCCTGCACATATACAAAGATAAGGACACCAGAAGAAGGGAGGCGCAGTGAGTGGGAGTGAGAAAGACTCTGGGGCACCTTGGCGCCCAGGATTTATGCCTCATCCTTCCCAAAACCTGCAAAGACACTGCACACCTAATTTCTCCACTAGAAACCACTGACCTAGAGTAACTACAGCAGAAAACAGTCTCTCTCCCATTTACCCCTGCATTTCATCTCCCTTCACCAGCACAAGGTACCAGTGACTCTGCTGCAGCAGCATGGCTTCATGCCGGGGCTGACAGACTCAGGGATCTCAATGCTCCCAGGGCTGGCTGAAGGATACTGAGGGGCCTACAGTAGATGCCAGTATTTTCCACTACACTTCCCCAGTCTGCAAACCTCCATGAGGACGGAAGCCACCACTTCCCTTGCACGGGGTCCAGCTGGGCTTTCCCAGCCCCGTCCCAGTCACTCCCAGCTCACATCCCCATTCTCCCAGTGCAAAGGAACACAGCAGACCCAGGAGATTGTCCAGACAGAAAGTACAAACCACATCCTCTTTGATCTCAAGGACCAAGCCTGAGAGGACTTTCTGACATAGCCCAAAGGGATGGGCTGTGCTACTTCCCATAACACTTCTCCAGCCCAGACTCCTGCTCACACT
Organism: Turnix velox; assembly: GCA_013400935.1. Taxonomy (NCBI): domain Eukaryota; kingdom Metazoa; phylum Chordata; class Aves; order Charadriiformes; family Turnicidae; genus Turnix; species Turnix velox. Next base: position 653 of record VZTY01016454.1, on the reverse strand, counting down.
GGGGCCCAATGTTCTCTGGGACACATCCTGATTGTCACCAGTGAAATGGCAGTGCCATCTGTAACCTCGTCAAAGCACTCCCTGCTGCCCTGTTACCTTCTTTTGCTCTCCTGGTCACTCCCAAAGGCCAGCTCCTCCTCTTCCTCCACAGCCCTCTTCCTGCTTTGCCGGATGGCGCTCAGCACCGTTTCCTTGGCGCAAGGATCAGGGCTGCCGGCCGGGAAGGCCATGGGTGAGAGAAGCTGCTCCAGACTGTGGGGGGAAAGGGAACCTTGGCGTTAGCGACGTGGGCACCCCCCGCAGCGAGAACCCCGCCCGGCGCGGGGCTGCCCCGATGGAGGGCAACTGGTCCCCCGTGAAGCCTCTTTGGGGAGCACGGATTCCACGAGGCTCAATATGAGGACAGAGCCGCCACCGACGGCCCGGGACAGCGTGTGCCCGTCGAAGACCTGCTAAGGGCTTGGTAAACAGGTTTCCCCGCCCTCACCCCTCACCACCTTCCCGTTCAGTCCCTGGGACCGGTGCCCGCGGCCGTACTCACGCCGGGGATCGGGCCAGCCCGGCGGCCGGTGGGGCTATCCGGACGGTGACGGGGCTGCGGAGCGGGGCGGCCCGCCGAGCGCAGAGCGCGCTCCGCGGCGACGAACCCTCCC